>CM042137.1:122884422-122964422 GCA_023376005.1 Doryteuthis pealeii | reverse complement strand
GCAGCATTTTTTTCTTTTATACAAGTTTTGTTGAACTGTACAGACAATTCTTGTCGGACAAGTTTTTGGTTGATCCTTTCTAATTTTCGGGCCATCTTTTTGGTGTCGGGGTGTAACTGGTGTAACAGTCTACCAAAGGTTTCAAAACGAGCGCTTTCGGCAATATATATATATATATATATATATATATATATATATATATATATATATTGGCCAATTAAAGGATACTGTCAAATATTATTGGTATCCAATTAAGCCTGTCAAAATTATTTTTGAACATTTGTCATGTATAAAAAACATTCTACATGGTGGCCTATAAAAGACCAACATATAAAAGAAAATGCCCATCTAGTCTTTTTAGTCATAAAATATATAACCCAAGGAAATTTATTCATTTTTTGGCTATTTACAAAGAACGATATCTTGTAGAATGCCTCCATTTTCACGGCTACAATGTTTCACCTTAATTCGAGCACTGAATCCTCTTAACTCTGAACAAATATTATTCTTGAGCTGTAGCAATGTCTTTAGCTTATCTAAATATACACACTCCTTTAAATAATTCCATAAAAAAGAAGTATGTCCAGGCAAAGCAGGCGAATTGGGAGGCCATTTAAATTCTCAATTTCTTGACCACCAAAAATGTTCTTTTTCTTGAAATTATAAACTTCTCAGTTGAAAAGTAAAGTTCTATTATTTTAACTAGCAAAAATATGCGCCGTTCGGCCATAAGTATTTCAGTTTGGTTTGGTTGTTTATCCACAAGTCCTGCTAGTATATACACATTGACTAAGTGACCGGGGGGGGGGGGGTAGATGAATGCGAATGTTTTACGGCATATCGACCTCAGTGGGTCATTTGATACCGACAAAGGTTTGAAATAAATTCATTCTTAATGGATACTCAATTTTTATAAACTCATAGATGGGACCTTAACAGGTATTAACACTCCGGGTCAGAGTGGACCATGGAGCAATGGTGATGAAAAGGTGCACCACATTCCCCAAACCTCCAAAACTGGAACCTCACCATCAGATAGAGTTTAACGTCATTTCCAGGACATGTAGACCCTCAGTCACCGCCTTCTAGCACTGATATGATAAAAAGGATTGGGACTTCTCATAAGGGCAATAGGGTCGGGGCAATAATATAGGTGCTAGGGCTTGACGTGATCAGCCGATTGATCGGAGGGGGTCCTCTCCGACCGCCCGTCTAGCCCAAGAAAGGACCAGAGTGGAGTATTGAATCTCATGGACTGTTCAACCACCTGGGTTCTATCTTAAACATCACGGGTCGTCACCCACGACCAACAGGTGGCTCAATTATGGGAGTCTTACCCCTCTGCAGAGATACAGTCAGTATATTCTGAAGCCTCAGTCGACAGGGCGGACAAGTATTTACGTCTTAATATAATTGAATATTATATTGAATTAGAAAGACTAATGAAATACTAACACAAAATAGATTATACATATGTTTTACTTTATTCTAATTTATTTCAATACACAAATTATTCACACCATATACTATGTAAACATTTATTTCTTAATTATATATAACGCACAGTACAAATGACCGAGATTTACCGCTGATTACATATAAACGACCCGCATCCCCCAAAAGAAAAGAAAACAGCAACCCTACAAAAAAAAAACAAACCTAATACTCTCCACCAGAAGCCGATTTTTTGGATGATAAACAGAACGTACGTAATCATATTTCTTATCTTAACGCAATTTTTTCCCCTAGTTTTTTCTTTTCATTTTTTTTTACATACAGTATGTCCAAAAAATCTGTGTGCACTTTAAAGAATTTATAATACAAATAAATTTATCAAAAATTTAAAGTGCACATGGATTCTGTATTTTTTTTTTGTACATTTTATTGCAACGTTGAGGTCGTTTTGCGTTCGAAGACTGTTAAACAAAAAATGAATAGATAAATAAATAAAATAAAAATAAAATAAAATAAATAAAGTAACTTCTGACAAGTTTCGAACTCCCATCCCATACCTGACGAATTTGGTTACACAGAGCCATTAGGAAGCAAAGTTCAAATTTAATCAAATATTCTTTTAAGATCACCACCGTAACACATTGTTCGTTGAAATGCTATTAGTAGACGAAGGAGAGTTCCCGTGACGTAATGGCTAACGTGCTGAACTGCGAGATCGTACTAAGCCTAATTCCTAGAGGGTCACCCAAGGCGGACAGGTATTTAGGGCCACACCCGGACCAAAGGACGTCTCCATCATCGTCAGCAATTAACGACGTTTGGTGTACTTGTCACTGCGTCTGTAGAAAATCTGCAGCAAACAAGGGCATCTCTTTCCCCTTGCATGGGATATGCATGCGGAGTTTGGGGACCGCTTGTAAATTTCCTATTTCTTTGTTACTCCTTTATGAATTCATTACAGGTAAATTCGTTGAATGGAGCCGGCTCAATCCAGGGTGAGTGCCGTCACAGAAACAAAAGAAGTGAGTTCGAAACCCAGTCGCGTTGTTGGCATCCTTCTGTCTACGAGAGACGATGGAGTAGTGTCCAATTTTCTTTTTTGAACTACATAGCCTGGGTGGGTTCATATGGAGGATGAGCTGTTGCCCAAGCAGCACCCCCCTTTCCACACTGCCGCTGTGATCCAAAGGAAAGGTAAGAAGCCAATGCAATTTGACAGCGATAGTGTCGCAGGAGTTGCTGGGTAGCACTGGATTTCAGCATCACACCACCTTAGGGACTCCGGCTCCTGATTTATTTTGGGGGTTTACTCTCCTAGCCTTTCCTTGAAAGGCAGCAGAGGTTTTGTGTCGGAATTTATGTTGTTATATTAATGTAACGAATGCAAATTTTCAGCTTAAAGAAATTAGGAATTTCCTTAAAAAGCTAATATTTTTACGATCGTTATTACTTATAACAAGTCGCGTTATTACTTTCTCATTCGGATTAAAACCATCGGGAAAGGTATTAACCCCTTCAGCTAAGGGTTAAATAATAATAATACTGTTCTTTTACATTTAATAACCCACAAAGGGAATATTTGTCTCATACCCCACTTGTATGAACTGGGCACAAGGCATCGTTTTAATGTGGGCCCACCCACAAGCCGAAGCTCATGGGTGGGAAAGAACAAAAATTGCGTCGAGCCCACAAAGGAGATAACTATAAGTGGTACTATAGTAAAAGATAATTGCCTTACTTAAGCTTTATCAAAATATAACTTAACTGCGGACGTTATGATGGCCAGCCCTGTCGGCTAGGGCTTTAGAATACGCCGACTGCACCTCTGCAGAGGGGTAAGATCCCCTCCCAATGGGGCCACCAGTTGTGTAGCGACCCATGATGCTTAAGGATGGAACCCTGGTGGTTGAGATGCATCACTCTACTTTAGCCCTTACTTAGGCTAGACAGGCTGTCGGAGTGGACCCCTCCGATCAATCAGTTCGCCATGGGTTGACATGCCGTAAACCCCAACCAGCAGTTACGGTGTCGATTCTTTTAGTATTTATAATGGCTTGTCGTAACTTAGCAAAGCTCGTAAGTTGGGACACTCGTAAGTCAAGGTACCACTGTATACTACTACTACTACTACTACTACTACTACACGAGCTGAATCTTTGGATATCTCAGTCGGTAGAGCGTCCGACGAGGAACCGCAAGGTCCCGAGTTCGATACCGGCCTTCGCCAACCCAGCGTATGAGTAAACAGGTGAGGAGCTGATTGTGGATGTGGCCCTCCGCCTCAGACACCAAAACAATATCCTTGGTCTAGTGCTAGTGAAAACGGGATAGAGTCCCTCGCTGATATCGACTTTAGGTCACCCCGACGACTTTTAATTACTTTTACTTACTTAAGAGCTATTGCGAAATAATTCAATATTATTAGAATCTTGATTTAACTCTCCCTCACACTTTTTTCTTTCCTTCTTTTCATCATGTTGGATTGAAACAGATTAGCGTTATCGCTTCCGCACACTTACACCAATCTCTATCTTTTCCCTACTTTCTTTTTGTCTTTCTTTCTTTCTTATATTTTTTCTGTGTAGCATGTCCTTTTGCTTCCCTTTATAATAAAAACGGAATAGTCCATTATTTAGCTGAGGTGACGACGCTCATACGAAAAAAAAATTCGATGGATTAAGCAACACCAGATAATCAGGATTTACGTTATTGCATTTCATCATGGACGATTTAAACGATCTCCTTTTTTTAGATGATAACGGTCGGAAGATTAAGGAAAACGAGTATTAATATATAAATGTGAGTTTATTTATTATTATGTAAAAAGAAGTATTTTTTTCTTTGATTTAAAACTTAAAGCATTTGGTTTTTTTTTCTCCTTGTGTATAGACAGATGGTTTTGAATTTGTGGAGCGCTCAGAATTCTGAAATGAAATGAACAGTCATAGTAACAAGGCCGATAACAGAGACGAGAAGGATGGGATTTAACACGTCTAAGTTTCTTCCACCCATCATGGATTACAATTCATTAAACCTGGTAAGTTATTTAGAAATATCATATCATAATAAAGATTATGTTATTTCTTTGAATTTTTGAGATGTGGCTTGATAATACGCGAAGAAGGCCAAAACGTTGTATATATGACAATAAAGATGAGGACAATAGTCCTAATAATCCAAATAATACTAGAGATTATGTGTCTGTCTGTAACCGAAACTATATCACCACTAACGTCATAATTTCCTTAGTTATTTACGATATATATATATATATATATATATATATTATATTAGCAACCCCTCTGCACAAGCAGGATGCAACACAGGGTCACCTTCTTAAGTGAAGTTCAACAGGATTGAATTCAGATTTTTCCTTCTAGACTGGTTGCCATACCAAGTTTGAAGCACCCAGTCTGCCCTACTCTTTACCCATAGATGAGGGAGATTAGTTGGATTCATATCTTTCCCAAGGGTATTAACAATGTGAAATTGTTCACAGCCTTGTCCAGGATTTGAACTCGGGTCGATGCATCCATTTCCTACAACTCTAACCATTATGCCACGTACCTTCAACTTATACTTGAAACTGTGTGCAATAAAGCATTTAATAACCCCATAAATGTTGACATGCCATAAACAAACCAACTATCTTTTGATATTTGTGATAATCAGAGGGGCTATAAAATACGAGAATTTGTTTTTGCCATTCCACAAGAGTTCCTGGGAAGATAAATTGATACGATACCCGAGTGGTTTGAGAGACTGGAGGTGAATGCTGGTGCCCATATAGAATTTTAAATAAAACTCCATGTGCGTTCTTCTCATATTCATCTTTTTGAAAAATAATGATATAGAAATAAATAAGATTTTTAAAATTAAGAGTTACTTTACAATCACCCTTTAAAAATAAAAAATTTAACACGTCCAAGTTTCTTCCACCAATCATGGATTACAATTCATTAAACCTGGTAAGTTATTTAGAAATATCATATCATAATAATCATCATCATCATCATCATGTCGCGCCGACAGCGCGGATATCCATGAAAATCTCTCTCCATCCGTCCCTATCGCTCATCATTCTCGGGAGGTCCTCTATGCAGCATCCTGCATCTGCACAGAGCTGATCAACGTACGTTTTTGCTGGTCGACCCACACTAGTTTGTCCATGTGCTGGCTTCCACAGGAGGACGTCGCTTATGAGTTCGTTCTTGCTTCTCCAGCAGTGTCCCACGTGTCTTGTCCGTCTTACTCGGATGGTTTGGGTGATATGTGGCAGGTGACCGTACAGCTGTTTTCTCGTGGGGTGTTGTTTCCACGTCTTGTTCAAGATCACCCGCAGCATTCTTGTGCAGCTCCCATCTAGTTTATTCTCTAGTCACTTAGTTAGGGTCCAGGTGGTGCAGCCATACAGCAGCACTGATACGACAACGGCCTGGAAGAACTGTCTTTTTAATTTGTCTGTGAGATTGGATTTCCATATGACCGATAATTTATTTATAGCGGCCCATAAAGATTATGTTATTTCTTTGAATTTTTGAGATGAGGCTTGATACTACGCGAAGAAGGCCGGAGGGCGCATCGGCCGAAACGTTGTACAGATGACAATAAAGATGAGGACAATAGTCCTAATAATCCAAATAATACTAGAGGTTATGTGTCTATCTGTAACCGAAACTACATCACCACTAACGTCATAATTTCCTTAGTTATTTACGTTATGTCCTCAGTGGTTATTAAATAATCATTATTTAATCATGATTAGCATCTTATTTATTAACAATGTTTCTATCAAGGTCTAGTTGAGATAGATTTGCCTCAAAACAGCCCATATTATTAATGTATTTAAAATCCTGCAATGTGCGTTATATATCATTAAGAAATAAATGTTTACGTAGTATATGATGTGAACAATTTGCATTCTTGTTTTAACAAAACTGTTTAATACTAACAAGAGTACGGATAATTTTTGAATGTCCCTCGTAGTTATCAGCACAAATATTAGTTGATATGGTTCAAAGGGCTAGTTTAAAAAATTGTAATTAACTACCTTTGACCTTAGGTCATCACCAGGAGACGAAAAATTATTTTTCTAAAAGAGATTATAAAAGGGTTTAAAAGAAATAAAAAAAAATAAAAAAAGATGAAAAATGAACCAGTAAGATAATAAAAAATGGAGACGAAAAATGAACCAGTAAGGTAATAACAAATGAAGACGAATGATGAACCAGTAAGGTAATAACAAATGAAGGTAATAAAAAATACTTCACCAAAGTAATGTATTATGTTGTTAATAAAAAACAAACAACAACACAGGACATATCACCCAGAATCTTAAGACAGATCTTAATAAAAAGAAGCCACCCAGAATCTTAAGAAGAGTTCCAGGACCAGTTAGAAACAGAAGAACATTTTAAGATAGACGACCCAGAAGTAGTTAGAAGAGCTACTCAGACCAAGCTATACGAAATAAGAAATATAATACAAGATAGGATCAACAATAATAAGAAACACAGAATGAGATTAAGAATGGTATACAACCACGGGTATACTAATACGTCAAATACAAGAAAGTGAGTATATAACAGATGATCACTATTTGTCAATGGTTTAATTCTGAATCCATTCCAACATTCATACCTCCTCAAAAAAGAATCAGCCCCATATTGCATACCATGCCAAAAACCCTACACAATCAAACACATTTTAACAGAATGTAGCAACCTAAAACAAATACGAAAAAAATACTACCAAACAACAAATCTAAAACAGATATTCTACCAAATAAACCCAGAAAAACTACTTGGATACATAAAAGAGGCACACATCTACAACAAAATCTAAAAATCTTCCCCCCCCCAAAAAAAAAAATGAAAACACAGAAATATATATTAAAAAAAATCATCTAAAAGTTCCATTCACAAAAAATGTCAAAAAAAAAAAAAAATCTTTAGAAAATTAAACATTATCACCAATTCATTTCAAAAACGTGGTCGGCATTAAATGACCCATTGAGGTTGATATGCCGTAAAATAAGAACAAAATCAAAAATCAAATCCAAATTTTCAATGCTGTTTCTTTATTTTAGGAAGCTGAAGGGACGGTTACGAGTAGCAATCCACATTTGGCAAAATATCCCAAGCCTCCGAGGAAACGAAAAAGGGAAATATACGACCCGGACAAATATAAAAATCTCAATGAACGTATAGAAAATGTAAGTATTACATATTTCATTATGTAGAAAATAGAAAAACAACGTATTCCGAAAAAAGATGAAATTATTTTTGATTATGAAGTCGATGTTTAAACGTTTCGATCTATATCAAACCATCGTCAGGACAATACAAAAGAGTGGAAAAAAAAATTGTCTCAACAGTGATGGATGTTTTTAAAATGACATATTTCATTATATGGAAAAAAATGGGTTATTTCCTATAAGTCTAACATAAACAAAGGGGAACCACTCTTGACTGATAAATTATTTATTTTCCCATTAAACAAACCCTAACCCCTAACACCATCTTCTTTCTCCTAGTAGATCAATCAATAAATAAATAATTTATCAGTCAAGAGTGGTTCCCCTTTGTTTATGTTAGACTTATAGGAAATAACCGATTAAATGTATAAATGTGAGTTATAAAGATGACTTCATATTTGAATTTTTTTAGTCGACTTTTCAAACGTTTCAATTATCAATCTATCTATTTATGTATATCCCTTCCGATCCAATCGGCTAGTCACGACAAGCCAAGCCCTAGCACCTATATGATTGTCCCAACATTATTGCCTTCATGGCAAGCCCCAACCCTTTTTATCATATATGTGCTAGAAGGCAGTGGCTGAGTGTTTTATTGTTCTGAGTATGACGTTAAACTATCTGAAGGTGAAGTTCCAGGTTTGGAGCTCTGGGGAATGTGGAGTACCGCTTGATCACCATTACTCCCAGGTACACTCTGACCTGGAGTGGTAATATCTGTTAGGGTCCCATCTATGGGTTAAATAGAAAAAAGTTGTTTATAAAAAAATTGAGTACTCATCAAGGATGAATTTATTTAAAAACTTTTTCAGCATTAAATAACCCACCTGGGTTGATATGCCGTAAAAAACAACAACAAATAAATATATATATATATAATTTATATTTTTTGCTCGAAGGCAATTATAATGCGTATAAAATTCGATAATTATTGAAAATAATCATGACAAGCGAACTCGGCAAATATCGCGCCCTACGTAGAACATCGTACAGCTGTTTCAACTTTATTAAGTCTCATCAGCGATGTATACTTACGTTTTCCCTCCGACAGAAATCGAAACCAAATATATATATATATATATATATATATATATATATATATATATATATATATATAATAAACTAATAAACTAACTTATAAGAATCAACTAAAAATGTTTAAATACGAATAAATCATATTTATAACTTATTTTTCACATTTATTTATTATTTTTCCCGCATACTGTCGGATTTATTTACATTTCTTCCTAATATATTTTATTATGCAAATAACTATTTTTCCATATTTTTCAACCCAAAATTTATGGGCGCGTATTATACACGAAATATTTATGATTAACATTTTCCTGGCTACATGCCTCATCATATTCGGACAGGATAACCGAAATTAAGTTATACATATAATCGAAACTAATGTGATTTACGCCTCTAAATACAGATATCCACTGGAATATATATTTGTTTATAATTTGGTTTCTCCTAATATGAGCTTATTTTCGCCACAAGCTTGTTACCTCTTTGTGTGAACATGTCCGCGCATTTGCTTTAAATACTGTATAAATTTCTTGTCAGTATAAATGGTAAATTTTAGTTAAATTCAGCTGCTATCAATTTTCAAATGTCAGTGCGTATTATAAATGAGAATCTTTTTCCAGAATTTTGTATTTCAAAATATGGGGTGCGTGTTATACACGATTGCATGTTATTACAGTAATATCTCAATCAAGAAACTGTTTTGTTCAAACATGACACTTTGCCAAATGAAATCCATAAAGACATGGCCGCTACTGAGAAAATAAAAATACGGTGAAATAATAATAATAATAATAATAATAATAATAATAATAATAATAAATCTTATTATAATGGAGATTGTGTATTTGTCTGTCTAACCGTAACCATATCACTAAGTCACAATTCCCTTTGTTATTTACGTCACATTCTCCATGATTTTATTTCTATTGTAAAGATCAATAATTAATAAAATTGTTTTACATTATTAATACTGTTGGCCATATCTAAACACTCTTAACATGCAATTGTATTCATTTCTATTGTTCATTTCTATCTTGGTAAATACAGCTTCAAACTCGGCACTTTAATGACACACCTTGTACTCTGAAAAAAGTTAACGTTCGATTCATTATTCATTTCTATCTTGGTAAATACAGCTCTAAACTCAGCACTTTAATGACACACCTTGGATTCTGAAAAAAGTTAACGTTCCATTCATTGTTAATTTCTATCTTGGTAAATACAGCTTCAATCTCGATACTTTAATGACACACTTTGTATATATGTATAAATTACACGCAAGTTTTAAATATCAGTCTTTCCTTCTGCTTGACCGGTTTCCCTACTATTTTTTCCTATAACTAGCAGTATATATCTATGCACTGCGTGACCCAGTTGATTGGTGTTTTGTTTCTTGATTCTGGCTTTAATGAACTCAAATGAAAAGGTAACGCGGCCTCGAATCAGGAAAAAAAAAATCAAATAAATCTTAATCGACCCTGTTGACCGAATGGACCCAATCAGAAACTTTGTAGATTGTGATCTGAGATTAAACAGATGGTTGATACTCTTAACATAATGATTACGTAGACAATTGATCAAATTTTTCGTTCATATATATATATATATATATATATATGGGGAAAAGATTCAATCAGCACTGACGACAAACTAACCATATCTATATCACAACGATTCGATTTTTGTGTGAATGTTGACATAACACAGAAAAAAAACCCATAGTTGCAATATGATTTAGCATTATCTAATTTTAATGGAGATTCGGTGTCTGTCTGTAACCGAAATAACGTCACTGCTTACATTACAATACCCTCAGGAAATGCGTAAGTTTATAAATGGATAAAACCACATACAAATTACATACTTATTATTTTCTTTTCTTTCTAAACAAATAAATATTTCTAAGATTGCACCGGGAATACGTGAGAAATTCCGAGCTGAAACAATTAGGGAACGAATTTGACTATTTCAAATTATCAGCAGTCGGCGCCGTGCGGCCATTTTGAATCACAGCTGATATAGGCAGCGTTCAGCGATTTAAAAAAAATATTAGCAGCAGCAGCAAAGCATTTGATTTTTGTTTAGTTAATTAATTATATCCCTTAACCAGAAGAAATCAATAACCAAATTTGGTGTTTGTCTTAGTTATAGGAATATTAAGGTATATGCAAGATTTCAAATCTGAGTGACATCCCTTTTCTGAGTTATAAGTCGACACGTACATACCAAACTTTCTTTTATATATATATATATATATATATATATATATATATATATATATTAAACTCCGCTTAAGAAATTGACCTAGTGTCACATCCTGCTCATGCGGAATGGTTGGTTAATATACATACAAATATGAGAATCTTTTTTATTTCTACTTTTTTCTTTTTGTAGACCCGAAAAAACTTCTAGACGTGGATGTTAGGAACCTTGTTCAATATCTTATCAAATCGTGTACAAATGATCTGGAAAAAGTCTATATGCTTTTTTATTGGATTACTTCACAATCATTGTTCGTCACTCTCGAGAAAAATTCGGAAAAATATTCGGCAACTTGGTATTTGAATAAAATATTTACTGGACACGGCAACTTTGCTCATTTCTTTTACATACTTTGTTGGTAAGTAAAATCATTATTATATTACTAGCAGGTTCTGTGAATATATCACAGTATGATAAGTTAGTCATTACAACGTTTGGTATTTTTATTTAAGAGCTATTGTAAAATACTTCAATATGTAAAAAGTATAGTAATCTTGATTTAACTCTCTCTCCCACACTTTTTTCTTTCTTTTCTTCTTTTCATTATGTTCGATCGAAACAGATTAGCGTTATCGCTTCTGTGCCCTCACCCTTCTCTCTAGCCCTCATCTTTATTGTGTATAACCACAACGTTCATACTGTAGAATAAACATCATACTCACCGTCACGGGAAGGCTGTGACAAGCGTCCAGTCACCAGACAAAAAAGAGCTCTGTACTAACTGCCTGATCAAAGTCAAATGTTAAGTATATATGGGTGAAAATGTCCACCTTAAAACCAGCGGCCAATGAGAATCCAGGAAGTGGACTTGCCCAAATACACAACCTGCTATTTAAACCACCTACCTAGTCTGGATTCTCAGAACAGACTCAGCTTGCAACACAGTTGAATACTGATCACTCCACGAATTTCTACATGGCACTGTGAACAGGATTTAGCTGTGTTGCAGCCTCGGGATTATACACAAGAAAGATGAGGACAACAGTCCGAAATATCATAATTATTCAGATTTTAAAATATATATTTTTTTTAGGTATGCCGAAATCCCCTGCGTCATTATTGGAGGCACGACTAAAAACAGCGCCTATAAGATTGGTTTTCCATTCGTCACCGCGGATATGGAGGCCCAGTGGAATGCTGTTTATGTGGAAGATGACTGGCATCTAATGAGTATCCAATGGGCTTGCATCTCCGCCAGCGACTCAAACGACTGGGAGCAATCGGTCGTTTTTGGCGATAAAGCTTTCTCTTCGAAGCACCCTAACGACGCCAGTCATCACAGTCATTACGATAATCCCAACATTCCGCCGACACCAAAGACGAAACGTGAATATTTTTACCACGTCAATGATTATTATTTCCTCACTGATCCAGACGAGCTGATTTGGACACACTTCCCCAACAACAAACAGTGGCAGCTTCTGGACAACCCAGTCACCCTAGAAGAATTCCTCGGTCATTTTTACGTGCGAGAACAGTTTTTCATTCTCGGCATGTCAGTAACGGAAAAAAGCCGCACAGATTGCGTTTTGCTAGTCGATGAAAATCGTCAAGTACAAATTGAATTCGATTTGCCACCTGATTGCAGCTCCACCTACCGGTTCAAATACACACTATCGCACCATTGGTCGTCGTGGCCCTTAGAGAAAAAAGAAAGCTTGCTCCAGTTAGGAAAATACGAAGTGATAGACAACCGATTTTATTTGACTTTACGTTTTACATCCAAAGGAATTTATAAGCTGGATATTTTTGGAAGTGAAAGTCAATACAGCAAATTTTATTTGGTAAGAATCTATTGCATATTCTTTCTGTAAGGGGACATGGGGGGGTTTCAAAGTTTAGGTACCGGAATTATAATACACTAGAGGTCACCAATGCCCGCGAAGGCATTTTATCAGGCCCGCCAAATCTCACTAAACCTTTCTGTTAATGTTGCGTAATTTGATAATGTTTTGAAAATAAATATGCTGGTTTTTGTGCGTCTTAAGCCACTCATCCATGAATATGACATGGAAAGCTAAATTTTGTTTTACATCTTTTTCTCAGAGCTTTCGTTCTGGCTAGCAAGTATTGAAGACAATAATATGTCCCACGCTCGTTATTTTTTCAATTATCCGGCCCACCGTGAAAAAGGTTTAGTGATCCCTGAATACATGAATATAACAATTATAAACAATTATTAATCTACAAGCTTAAAAGCCACCCTATTGGATGGCAATTAAGTTAGACCCTGCAGAGGGCACTCGATTGATTTGGTTTTGGTTTGGTTTGTTTTGTTTTACGGTATATCAACCTCAGTGGGTCATTTAATGCCGATAAAGTTTTGAAATAAATCAATTCTTAATGGATAATACACATTTTTTATAAACACATTTTTCTATTTAACCCATAGATGGGACCCTAACAGGTACTACCACTCCGGGTCAGAGTGGACCACGGAGCAATGGTGATGAAGGGGTGCTCCACATTCTCCAAACCTCTAAAACTGGAACCTCACCATCAGATAGAGTTTAACGTCATTCCCAGGACATGTAGACCCGCAGCCACCGCCTTCTAGCACCCATATGATAAAAAGGGGTTGGGGCTTGCCATAAGGGCAATAGGGTTGGGTAAATCATATAGGTGCTAGGGCTTGACGTGACCAGCCGATTGATTGGAGGGGGCCTCTTCGACCGCCTGTCTAGCCCAAGATAGGGCCAAAGTGGAGTATTGCATGTCATGAACTGCTCATCCACCTGGGCTCTATCCTTAAGCATCACGGGTCGCCACCCACGGCCACGGCCATTGGGGGAGTCTTACCCCTCTGCAGAGGTGCAGTCGGTGCATTCTAACGCCCCAGCCGACAGGGTGGGCACTCGATTGAACCTTCGGCCCAACAATGGCACTTTATGCATTGAATACACATTAAATTCTATTCGATTTGAACAATATTTAAAAAAAAAAGCAGTTTTCATCAAAACAATGATCTATTTTGTCTATTTGGAACTTATTGCAAAGTAGTTATAGAAATTGTTATCGTTGCAAAAAAGATCACGTAAAAATCGCTGAAAATAATCGTAGTAATTAAAACTTGGGAATCCAAAATTTCAGGATTGTGGGTCTGGATTCGGCCTGGAATGTTTTTAATTTGCTCACGGAGTCGGTCTGATTCTAAAATGGTTTGATATGTTGTGCTACACTCTCTGGAAGTAAATTTGAAGAAATATGACACACTGGCGTTCGCATTTCTTATTCATCTATTCGTTTTATGTGGCTGTGTTACATCATTATCAAAAAAGGGTGTCTGTGGTTAATTGCTGAATACTTACTGTTCAGATTTTTTTAAAGAATATCTTTCAGCAAGTATATTACGCCTGAGACCTGTCAGCTTATATATATATATATATATATATATATATATATATATATATATATATATATATATTATATTATTATTATTCTTATTTATTTTTGAAGGCAATTTCAATGCGTATATCATATAAAATTCGATAATTATAGAAATAATCATGACAAGCGAACTCGGCAAACACACACACACACACACACACACACACACACACACACACACACATATATATATATATCAGTTCCTTATATTTGTAGCAATTATTTCCCCTTGTTTGGTTGCGGTTGATATTGATAAAAGATAATTTTTCCCTGCTGCTAGGGTTTGCCGTTAGGAGAGCGTCGTGACCTAGCAATTTAAAGGCAGTCCTTTATCGGTATCTTCATAGAGGTTTTGGCTCACTAGCCCCGGCACATCCGCGTAAGTGCACGTGTCTTTTTTAAACCCTATGTCTTCCTAGCCACGCACATAGCCCCAGTTAGGAACAGTAAGTGATAACCTTTTCATTTAGGACTTTCATCCATTCACTCAGATAATAGAATCCATTTTGTTATAACTCTGTGTTGGAATTTGTTTTGTATAAATATGTAAATGTCCTGCGTTCGGTGACCTTCTGGGATCACTTAGCGCATTATATGGCCCTATCTTGGGCTAGACGGGCGGTCGGAGAGGCCCCCTCCGATCAATCGGCTGGTCACGTCAAGCCCTAGCACCTATATGATTTTCCCAACCCTATTGCCCTTATGGCAAGCCCCACCCCTTTTTATCATATGGGTGCTAGAAGGCGATGGCTGCGGGTCTACATGTCCTGGGAATGACGTTAAACTCTATCTGATGGTGAGGTTCCAGTTTGGAGGTTTGGGGAATGTGTAGCACCCCTTCATCACCATTGCTCCCTGGTCACTCTGACCCGGAGTGGTAGTACCTGTTAGGGTCCCATCTATGGGTTAAATAGAAAAATGTGTTAATAAAAAAAATTGTATTATCCATTAAGACTTGATTTATTTCAAAACTTTATCGGCATTAAATGACCCACTGAGGTTGATATACCGTAAAACAAAACAAACCAAACCTTAGCGCATTATAAGAAATTGTTGTTAGCTACAGAAGTTAACACCACCCTAATTCTTATACATTCATCTTATTTCCACTTAATATTTATATTCTTTCCGCAGTTCCATCAACTTTGCCTTAAAAGTGTTCAGAGATGGGGCATTCACTACTGATGATGTTATCGACTGCCATGTTACTAAAATAATTTTGTCTTACGTTTATTTTGCATAATTTTTTTGAAAATTTTAATTAATGACCCCAAGTATTGATTTTTTGAGCAATGTTCAATAGATTAACATTTGTTGAATAAAATCCAGGAGTATATTTAGAGACTTCAATCATATCTCCTCTGGTTCGTCGATAAGTCAAACTTGGTAAGTCAATCTTCAGTCTTTCTTCATACGAAAATTTTTTTATTGTAATCATTTATTACTTTAATTGCTCTCCTTTGTACTCCTTCGGTGAGTTTTATGTCCTTGTTTATCACATTATTATTATTATTTTATATTTTGCTTGAAGGCAATTACAATGCGTATATCGTATAAAATTCGATAATTATAGAAAATAATCATGACAAGCGAACTCGGCAAACAATATATATATATATATATATATATATATATATATATATATATATATATATATGTCAGTTCCTTATATTTGTAGCAATTATTTCCCCTTGTTTGGTTGCGGTTGATATTGATAAAAGATAATTTTTCCCTGCTGCTAGGGTTTGCCGTTAGGAGGGCGTCGTGACCTAGCAATTTAAAGGCGGCCCCGCGGAACTGACTCTTTGATCTAGGATCCCCAAATATGAACTAGACCAAGTTGGTAATTCCAAATGAGGTCTTACCGATGCAATTAATACATAGTTCAACATTTCTTTATTCATGTATTCATATGACCTACGTATTAATCCTAATACATTTTTTGCTTGTATTTCTATATATATATATATATATATATATATATATATATATATATACCAAACCCTCCGCCCGAGCAGGATGCGACACAAGGTCAATTTCTTAAGCGGAGTTCAACAGGTTTGAATTCAGAGTTTTCCTTCTCTTAGACTGGTTGCCTAACCAAGGTTAAAGAGCCCAGTCTGCCCTACCATATATCCATAGCTGGAGGGAGAGTAGGATTCATACCTTTCCAAAGGGTATTAGCGCTAAGTGAAATGCAATTACCACATCCAGGATTTGAACTCGGGGTGACGAGTCCATTTTCCATGACTTTAACCATTACACCACGCGCTTCCATATATGCATCTATATAAGAGGTATGTGGGTACCTCACGCTGTGTAATGGTTAGCAAGCTAGATTCGCAAACCATTGTTAGTGAATTCAGTTCTCACTAGGCGCTCCATACTTCTGGCCTTGTGCCACATCTAAGCAAAGCTTAGTATAGGGGCACCTCATGTGGTGTGATGGTTAGCAAGCTAGACCATTGTTAGTGAGTTCGATTCTCATTGGGCGCCCCATACTTCTGGCCTAAGCTTAGTAAATAACTATATATGAGGTATGTCAAAAATTCCAGGTTGATCGTATTCTTCGATGTGAGGGGCATCGTCCACTGCGAGTTCTTGCCACAGAGCCAAACGATCAACCAGTATGTCTACAAAGAGATACTGCGACGTTTGCTTCGTTCAGTATGCGAGAAGAGGTGAGAGATGTGGCACAACAACTCGTGGGTGCTTCACCATGACAACGCCCCTGGCCACACTGCCCTGCGTATCCGAGAGTTCCTGGCACAGAAGAACATCACTGTGCTGAAGCAACCTCCCTACTTGCCCAACCTGGCTCCATGTGATTTTTTCCTCTTCCCCAAGCTTAAAAGGGTCATCAAGGGAACCCGTTTTGAGGATGTGCACAACATAAAAAATTGTAACGATAGTTATAGAGAATCCCAAAAGAATTCTTCTAGGAGTGCATGCAAGCGTGACAGAGAAGGTGGGAGAGTGCATTAGACTCCAGGGAGATTACTTTAGAGGGGCTAACTTGTAGTTTGGATTTGAAATAAATTTTGTGTGACACCAGTCCTGGAACTTTTCTGACATGCCTCGTATTTGGAAAATTTTAGTTCAGTGTCCATATTCACCTTTTTTGCTTTATTTGTATTTCTATATATGCATCTATATATATATATATACATTTACCAAACCAAATTTACCAAATTTTAGTTTAGTGTCCATATTCATAAACTAGATCTTTCTCTAATACTGTAATTTCTTTTAGTAATTCTCTTTCATTATTCTTTAAATCTTTATTTCTTTTCCTCCTTTAGATTTGCTCCTATATTGTCAAGTGTTCTTATATCGCCGAGGGAGCAGCATTACCGTCGAAATTCTTTCTGGGTTACGGCTCAGGTGTTAAACCTTTAGAGAAAAAAGTCCAGACGAACGATGGCCGTATCAAATTACCATTCCCCATCGAAAGAGACGCTGTCATTATGCATATACTGAGTCACAAAAGGGAAGTGCTTGAGGATTGTAGTCTAGTGCGCATGCTCGATGATGACCACACGTCGGATATGGTGACGATGATAATCGAACTCAGACTGCCCGAGCCGGGAAAATATTCTCTCAGAGTTTTCGAGAAAAAAAATGCAGAACGTAAAGACCTTTGTGACTACACCATAATGTAAGTATGTCTAAATATAATCAAAACTGCTTGCCCCCCCCCCAAAAAAAAAACAAAAACAAAAAGAAAACCCCATATGAGTCAAGATAAAAAAATCATAAATATGTATAAAGCCTTACATTTGAACATATATGCCCGCCTAAATTCATTAATTATTAACTAATTAATTTTCAAAATTAGGTATGACTTCAATTAAGCACATATCCTCCAAAAATTGTCGGCTAAAAGCCATATCAAATAAACACAGTGTTTATTTACTCACTCTCATATGTATAAAGGTAAATATTCTAGGTAAAAAGAACATTAGGTTTATAAGTTGGACACATGGCGCAACAGACAGTTTTACAGTTCTAAGTGACAATCATCTCTAGGTTGCAGGTTCAATCCTGGCTAAGAGTGATAATAAACATAGAATATTTAATATAGCTTAACTCTTGTACTTGGTCATGTTTAACGGCATGAAAACAGTCTACCCGCGTGGATTGAATATAGGGTTCGGTTCGAAGTTCCGTGAAGGTTACAGATTACATGAAGGTTCCCGAGTGTGAAGAGAAGGTTCCTGAGTTCGACAAGAAACACCCGAAGAAGGCTGGAGGGCACATCGGCCGAAACGTTGTGTATATGACAATAAAGATGAGAACAATCGTCCAAATAATCTAAATAACTTGCTCATGGTAGATGTTGCGCTCCTCTACAGACGCACAAACAATCTCCCTTGTCTAGTGCAAAATGATAGACTCCTTCGCTGTCCGGCTGTTACCGACAATAGGCCACTCCGCCGACTTTATTTACATTACAGCAAGTTCAATTATCAAAGTGTAAAATAGATCAATACATAAAAAGTATAATAATCTTAATTTAACTTTATCTCACTCTTTTTTCTTTCTTTATTTTTATGTTCAATTAAAACAGATTAGCGTTATTGTTTCTGCACGCTCCCCCTTCTCTCTATCTTTCCCATACTCTTTCTTTTTTTTTTCTTTTTCGTATTTTTTCTGTGTAGCATGACCTTTTTTCTTCCCTTTCTTTCTAATAAAAACAGAATGGCCTATTATTTAGCTGAGGTGATGACACTCATTTGGAAGGCCTCATTTCAAAACAGAGTGTGTAGCAAGATGATAACGGTCGGAAGATTAAGGAACAAGAGTATTAATATATAGATAACCAATCTAGTCACTTAAATGATTACTGTGGTATATCTTTTGTCTGATATTTGAATATTTTGTTCAGTTGGACTCATGGCGTAACTGATATAAGTATTGGGTTAATATATACACATAGGAATGGCAGTTGGTGTATATATATATATATATATATATATATATATATATATATATATATAAATCCAGGTGAAACTACGAGAAGAAAACAATTCTTAAGTAAACATATCAAACGTTGTAATAATTTAATTATGATACTATGGCATATCCACAGGTACTGATCGTGATATATAAATGATATATTCTGGTTTAAATATTTTTTACTGCTTTTTTTTCACAGGTATAATAAAGTTCCAGAAACGTCATTACCAGCACCAGTAGGTCCTACTACCAAGAATTATTCTGAGTTTCAACAAAACAAGATTGTTGTTTTGTCGCATCCAGGCTCTTTTATTCAGACCAATTTGAATTCTTTAAAAATTATTTTCCGTTCCGAACACCAGCTCAGTTGCAGGCTGCACCCGAATTTTTACAATCCCAGTGGCTCCAAGAAACCTTCCGTTCTACATGATATGGTTACCAAAGAATGCCAGTTTAACGTCAATATTCCGACGAGTGGCGATTACATTCTGAGGATCTTTGCAAAATTCAGTGAAAAAACGGTTTCAAGCGCGCGAGACGGTCAGTTTCACGAACTACATTCCTACAAAATACGGAAATTGGATTCGGACAGTTTTTCGGTTGAAGGAATTGAGACAAATCGGGAAAATTCAGTGTATATTGTAGGGACATTCGAAACTCATCATTCACTTATCACTATTGCACAATTGGATTTTACTGACGAGACGTTATTGGTTGTTCAATACAAAAATAAATCTTCTGAGAGCAGCAATCGGGTCAACGTAGTTGATGTGGTATGGAGTATTGTTAATTTTATTTTGTCACATACACACACACACACACACACACACACACATATATATATCTTATTATAATGGAGATTGTGTGTTTTTCTGTAACCGAAACTATCACTACTAAAGTCACAATTCTATTTTTATTTACGTCACATTCTTCACGATTTAATTTTTATTTAAACCTCAATTATTAATAAAATTGTTTTACTTATTGTTTTACAATATTAAAAATATTGACCATATCTACATAATCGGGTATTTACCACGTACCCCACGTGTACGAGTTAAGCACAAGGCCCTATTAATGTGGGACCACCCACGAGCCGAGACTCATGGGTGGCGGGTGCAAAAAATGCGTTGATCCTGTCGGCATTCTCCCCTCAAGTGGGCGCCTCAGGCACCGGGCAATAAACCAATGCCCGCCCCTTTAAATCGAGTGGACAAGCTTCCTGGGATCAACGATGTTAGCTTGTAAGGTCCAGCCACTGGACACCCGGTCGAAACCGGAGTTAGAGGTATCTGTCTTTCATCCCACTTTTGAGGGCGTGACACAAGGATATTTTTATGTGGGCCCACCCACAAGCCAAAGCTCATGAGTGGTAGGCACAAAAAATACGTTGACCCCGTCGGCATTCCCCCTCAAGGGGGGTGCCTCTGGCACTGGGCAATAAACCCAGCCCTGCCCCTTTAAATCAAAGGGACAGGTGTTGCCTGGAGGGATGACCCCCCCCCCTGGGATCAACAATGTTAACTTGTAAGGTCCAGCGGCCGAAGCTCACTGGACCCCCGGTCAAAACATATGGACAAATCTCCATACTAAGAACATGCAATTGTATTTATATATACAACAAATAGCGGATTACAGTGTGAACGGGAAGGCTAATTTGAATATTGATATTCAAAATTTGATTTTAATAAATATGTGCTTAGTATCATTGATTTCTAATTGTTTGGTTTTATTTTAATGAATATGAGCAAAACTTTCGGGGATAAATATTAAAAGAAATCCATTAACACGAAGGAATAACTGTAATTTTATTCTTTACTTCCTATTTTAACTAAGTAGTTAAATTAGGAAAACTTAGCAATGAAAGATGGAAGTGATGGAAGAGTAAGTTTCAGTTGTTCTATTTTTCGATTATACTCTCCGACTGATGCTGAACCGATCGGATTTCAATCCCGGTTGTAGGTAGCTTAAAAATGTCTAGCCACTCTGAAGAGACTTGATAAGTCGAAACACGTGTCTGTGGATGACTATTAATATTAATAATGTATGTTAGTTTTTGTATATATTTAACAGCATGGAAACGAATCTGCTACCATTTGGTTTCATGCACTTTTAAACTTGCTTGCTTAAACAGAGCAATCTTCAGGCAGTGAAAGATTTTGAAGAAGTGAAAAATATGGACAAAAGGGATTGTGTGTTGGTGATTTGAAATTGTGTAATTCTATACACGGGTCATTTGGTCATTTGCTTAAGTGATGTAAAAGTGCGGACGCGTCTGTTCCGAACTGTTCGAAAGAGCATGTATAAAAATAAGACGACAAATGAAACGACAGTACTCCAAGGCTTGAAGTATGGAGTTAACCACTAAAGAAATAACCAAACAACTAGAATTCGAATAAAACACATGTATTATATATAACAATAAGGTTGCAAACTTTAGTTAGTCTGCACAAATGTTTATAATTTGTAAAAACTTAGATGATTCCTGAGATAGGGTATTATCGGAGCCCTTGCTACGGCCTTCTGTAGGTTCGGATATGATAGACGTTCTGTTTTGACGTCCGACTCCGATGCTGTTTTTGAAGAAGAGGTGGAGTGACCCTGTTTTAGGTCCGTCTCCGGTGAAAGCTGGATCAGAAGAGGACGAGTTTGCCTAATTCGGCTTTGCCACCAAAGTATGCTGGCTCGTGATTGGTTGGTTCGAAACAGAGGCTCGTAGACAAGGACGATAACCCCCATACCTCAGAATTCTCAATACATGAAACCAACATGGTAGCAGATTAGATTCTATGCAATTGAATATATACAAAAATGATATGTATTTATTTATTATTAATATTGCTCTATCACAGATATTGAGCGCTCTCCCAATAATACTGTATATATTGACTTACTACTGTCTGATCAAGTGATATATCTATTTATCTATGTACACTAGGGTAGGTCGATATTTCACTTTTTAAAAATATCAAATTGTCCATCTATGGGAAAGTTGTTTATTAGTATACTGAATACTGATACCAAAAATTAGATCTTTTACTTGCATTATTGTTTGAGGAAATAGCATCAAAGATCATCTACTAAAATGAACTAAAAATCCTTGATTTTACAAAATTTGGCCTAGAAATTGGTTAGAAAATTTACCGTTTTCAATATCTAAATCAGAAATGTTATTTTATGTTATTGAAACGAAACGAATTAAATATTATAATTAGAATTCAAATTGAAAATGTGCCCCCCCCCCATCACCACCGACACCTCTGATATGCTGCTTTTTACCTCCTTAATTAAGCTGTAACAGACGATCTTTGATGCTATTTCCTCAAACCATGGTACAAGTAAAAGATCTAATTTTTGGTATCAGTATTCAGTATACTAACATACAACTTTCGCATAGATGGACAATTTGATATTTTTACAAAGTGAAAAATCGACCTACCCTAACGTACACTATCACCTGTAATTAACCCTTTTGCTGGCAGATAATTTTTTAATCCATGGAGAGTGAGCGAATTATTTTCAGAATATTTGCTAAATAGAGGGTATGTTTAAACAAGTCAATTAATCATACTAGAAAGAATATGCGCCCTCCGCCGGGCGTAAGTATTTACGTTTTAATGTAATGAAATAGATTAAATTAGAAAGTCTAACGAAATTAAATAAGAATGCATATAAAAAGATTATACTTATTTTAATTGGTTTCTATATAAAATCATTCATAGCATTTATTTATAATACATTAGAGAATTAAAAAAATATATTAGAGATCAATATAACCTAGTACTAGGGCCGGGTTAGCTCAGTCGGTAGAGCGTTCGGCTAGAAACCACAAGGTTCCTAGTTCGATACCGGTCCTCGCCAACTCAGCGTATGAGTAGCACAGGGATCTGTGCGGTAAAGTAAGGAGCTGATGGTAGGTGTGGCGCTTCACCTCAGATGCTAAAACAATCCCCTTGGTCTAGCGCTATTGAAAAGGGGATAGACTCCCTCGCTGACTGGCTGATACCGACTTTAGGCCGCCCCATTGACTTTACTTACTTACTGTTTTGTTAAAACCAGTATGCAAATTAACCGTACCATATATTATGTAAATCTTTATTTCTTAGTGATATATAAGAAACCCAGCTATGGGTAAATAGCAGGGCAGACTGGACCCTTTAACCATGGCCAGGTAACCAGTCTATGAGAAGGAAAACTCTGAATTCAAACCTGTTAAACTCCGCTTAAGAAATTGACCTTGTGTCGCATCCTGCTTGTGCGGAGGGGTTGGTAAATATATATATATAAGAAACATTGCAGGATTTTAAATGCTCTAATAACATTGGCTTTTTTAGGAAAATCTAACTCAAATTTTTAGAGAGATCACGTTAATAAATAAGATTTATTCTATGTTTTGATATTAATGATTTTGACTATAAATTAAATACTCATTGATAAACTTAAGCATTTTGTGAGGGTTTTGTGACGTAAGTGGTGACTTTGTTTTTTTAAAATGTTTTTTTTTATATAGAAACCAATTAAAATATAATTGAAATAAGTGTAATCTTTTTATATGCGTTCTTATTTAATTTCATTAATCTTTCTAATTGAATATATTTCAATACATTAGAATTTAAATAATTACGCTCACAGAGCGCATATTTTTGCTTGTTAATTTCAAAATAATTTCAAAATAAAACAAATTTATAAAGGACAAAAACATAATAAAAAGCAAATAAAAGACAAAAGCATAATAATAAAAATAAATAACCCTATTGGGTAACTCTGTTAATTAACAATAAATTTCATACTGTAAATATGAATGAATTCTTTATCTTATTTACAGGAAGATAATTTTCAGAAAAATTGATATCATTTCGTAATCTAATAACTTGACCAATACGAATACAAATGATCTCAAATTTAAACACCACGAGTAGAAACAAGTTAAAATTCTGTTTAATGTTTAAGCATCTTTTCCTTTCCAGTGAATTTTTATACCCGAAAAGAAAAGTTTCATACTGTAAATATGAATTAATTCTTTTATTTCATTTACAGGAGGATAAGTCGTATATTCAAGTGGCCTTGCCTCAAATCGGAGACTATCTGTTAAGTCTGTTAAAAAGAGACCCTGAAACGGGATTAGTGAAAAAAGTTACTCGCTACCTTATACGACGTAAACAAGGCCCGGAGCAAAATAATGGCGATAAAAATGATAATCTCCAACGGAAAGCTCAGAAAGATTGTGAAAAGTGCGAACAAGAACCAAACCAAAGAAAGAACGAAAACAATAAAATAGAAGAGACGTTGGAAAACGAATGCCAGATTCCGACAAAGATAATCGAACCTATTAAGATCGAAGAAGCAAAAACCGTTCAAGAAAGCAAGCAACCAAATGAAAACAAAAATAAGTTTGGTTTTATTGCGTCTAAATCGGAAACAGATGAAGGGAAGCCCAAGAAAATAGGGGAGCCCCAAAAAATAAAAGAGCTCCAAAAAATAGAGAGCCCAAGAAAATAGAGGAGCCCAAGAAAATAGAGAGCCCAAGAAAATAGAGGAGCCCAAGAAAATAGAAGAGCCCAAGAAAATAGAAGAGCCCAAGAAAATAGAGGAGCCCAAGAAAATAGAAGAGCCCAAGAAAATAGAGGAGCCTTCCCCCAAGATTAAATTGGAACCAACGAAGAAGAGAGATTACGCTCCTCCTCCTATTTCTAAAGCCGAGGTCAAAAGTAAAAAAATTGAGGTCGCAAGAAGCAGTTCTGAATTTTCCGATATCAATCTGTTGCATGAACTGGAGTTTGCCATCACAAAGCGCAACACCCAACTTCTGAAATCGGCCCTAAGTCGTTCGGAGAAATACTTGAACTATGACATCGTGAAACGGGCGCAAATCCTGTTGGACATGCTTCAAGCAAAACAAGGTAAGTTAGTATAGGAACTGTGGTTGTGTACTGGTTAGAGTCGTAGGAAATGGACTCGTCGATCCGAGTTCAATTCCTGGACGAAGAAACAGTTCACATAACGCTAATCACCTTGGGAAAGGTATGAATCCAACTACTCTCCCTCCAGCTATGGGTAAATAGTAACGCAGACTGGGCTCTAACCTTGGTTAGGCAACCAGTCTAGGAGAAGGAAAACTCTGAATTCAAAACTGGTCACTACTAGAATAGGATCAGGCCTACTTAGTGAAATATTTCAATTAAAAAAAGTAATTGAGACTAAGACGAAGTGGTGCAACAATACAATAGTACTGACACGGCTAAGGTTTGAAAGAATTCCCGTTTTAATTTATTACTCGTAGCGGAGGGGCTGGGTTGTTTGTTTGTTTGTTTGTTTTACGGCATATGTTTATTTAATGCCGAATCAAGCCATTTTATGTGTGGTTACTTATAGTACCTTTTGTTGCTTAAATGGTCACTCATCTGTATTGAACAGGCTCATCACTGCTTAACTTCTGTGATCTAGCGAGAACTGGTGCTTTCAACGTGACCTGACCGTTAGCGGGAGGGGTTGGGTAATTGCACGCATATGCATAATTGCACCTAAATATATGCACCGTGCAACTGAATAGCTTATAGTGTCTGAGATTTTCCCTCTTTTCAAGTATGTACTTACCTAACCCCTCCGCTATGGACAGGATGTGACACAAGATCAATTTTTCAGCGGAGTTCAACCGATTGTCTTAATCATCATCCTCATGTTGCGTTAGTATCACGCACATCCATGACAATCTATCGCCAACCGTCCCTATCATTCATTGTCTTCGGGTGGTCCTCTGTGCAGCATCCAGTATTCGCGCAAATCTGGTCGATGTAGGTCTTTCCAAAGTCGAGCACAAAGGAAAACGAATTGCCGTAGCAAGAAGCAGTTCTGAAATTTCAGATATTAATTTATTTGTTCATTTTGTTTTACGGCATATCAACCTCGGTGGGTCATTTAATGCCGGCAAAGTTTTGAAATAAATCCATTCTTAATGGAGACTCAATTTTTTTTATGAATGCATTTTTTAAATTTAATCCGTAGATGGGACCATAACAGGTACTACCACTCCGGGCAAGAGTAGACCAGGGAGCAATGGCGATGAAGAGATACTCCACATTCCCCAGAGCTCTAGAACTGGAACCTCACAATCAGAGTTTAACGTCATTCCCAGGACATTAAGACCCTCAGCCACCGCTTTCTAGCACCCATATCATAAAAAGGGTTGGGGCTTGCCATAGGGTTGGGAAAATAATATAGGTGCTATGGCCAGCCGATTGATCGGAGGGGCTCCTCCGACCGCTCGCCTTGCCTAAGTAAGGGGCTAAATGGAATGTTGCATGGACTACTCGGCCACTAGGATTCCGTCCATAAACATCACGGGTCGCGACCCATGGCGACCAGGTGGTCCCAATAGGGTTTTACCTCTCTGAAGAGGTGCAGTCGGTGTATTCTAAAGCCCATCCGACTGGGCCACATTAATTTGTTGCGTGAACTTGAGTTTTCCATCGCAAAGCGCAACATCTTTACTTAGACGGGCGGAGAGACCCCCTCCGATCAATCGGCTGGTCACGTCAAGCCCTAGCACCTATGCGATTGTCCCAACTATAGCCCTTATGGCAAGCTCCAACCCTTTTTATATTTGTGCTAGATGGCAGTGGCTGTCCTGTGTATGACGTTAAACTCTATCTGATGGTGAAGTTCAAATTCTGAAGCTCGGGGAATATGAAATACCACTTCACCATTACTCCCAGGTCCACTCTGACCCGGAGTGGTAGTATCTGTTATGGTCCCATCTATGAGTTAAAAAGAAAAAAAAATGTTAAAACAATTGACTACACATAAAGAATGAATAAAACAAAACGTCTTCGGCATAAAACGACTCAATGGGTTGACACGCCATAAAAACCCACCCACCCAACTAACCAACCGGCGAGGAACCACAAGGTTCCTGGTTTGATACCGGCCATCGCCATCTCAGCGTATGAGTAGCACAGGGATCAGTGCGGTAAAGTAAGGAGCTGATGGTAGGTGTGGCGCTCCACCTCAGACGCAAAAACAATCTCCTTGGTCTAGCGCTAGTGAAAAGGGTATAGACTCCCTTCCTGTGCTACTCATACGCTGAGTTGGCGAGGGCCGGTATCGAACTAGGAACCTTGTGGACAGAGCTATATTTTAATATGTTTGTGCAATTATATTGTTTAACTTCAAGAAGATTGATTACAGTGGGATAATAACTATCAACAGGTTCACTTCTTTCTATCATGATGTAAAAGTGACCATATTAGCATAACGATTTGCTACTTCGGGGGTCGGGGGGGGGATCGTTGATCCTCCCCGGGAACATGTGACAGCAAACAACAGACCCCCGTTCGTCCGACTGCACAATAACATACAGGTATCAATATTTACTTTTTCGTTTTCAGATTTAATCAAAGCTTACGGTGCTCGAGACAAGGAATTATTGGACACTGCCCTCCAGAATGCGGAAAGAGCCAACTTTGATGACGAATTAAATGAAGAGATCGCCGTAGCACAGAGTTTATACAAGCGACTATGCGATCTTGATAACCTCCGTTCATCTATCGGAACTCTTGACTATCGCGCCGTGTCAGAAGTAAAATCCTACAGCAAGCCACCCAAAGGTGTCATTGTAGTAATGAAATCCGTATTTATCATCCTGAACGTACCTGAAAATGAATTAAAGGTAATATATATATGTATCTATTAATAATGAAGATTCGCTTCCGGTTTTTGTCTGTAACAAAAATTACGTCACTGCTTACGTCACATTACCCAAAATCGTCATAACATAGAATAAATACAATCAAAATTTGAACATGCAACATTAGACAGTCCTCATTGTTTTTTAAAAACAAGTTTTAATAAATACATGACTGGTATTATATATCTATATATAGTTTGTTTTATTTTAATACATATTTAAAGTTTACTTTTCAAATTGTTTTATTTTTTTAATCCTTTAATGAATTTGATGATTTTACTTACTTAGGGTACAAACTCGCTGACATTGAACTTTTTACTCCCACTCCTCAGGCAATATGTTTCAAAAATCTATTTTTACATCGCCCGGAAGGTATTTTTTAAATTTTGTTAGTATATATAAAGGGCAGTTGGTGTGTATGTGTGTATGTCCGGAGGAAACTCAGAAAATAAAACAATTAAAGACAAGGTAAATATTTATACACATTCACTATCATTAGATCTTGCTTTTTGAGTAAAAATAATAAAGATTTGATTTGTATTCGTGAAGATAATTAAAAAATAAAATTTAAATCTTATCTATTATTAAGAATTGCCTCAAAACAGCCCATATTATTAATGTGTTCAAAATCCTGTAACAGGTGTTATATATCATTACGATATAAAAGTTTGCATAAAATAGGGTGTGAATAATTTTCATACCGGTTTTAATAAAATAGTGTTTAATAAATAATCATTTGGTGTTATTGATTTCTAATATTATTGTCTTATTCTCAAACGCATTAAAAGCAAGCTTATGTATAATTTTATATTGAAATCAATTAGAATAAAGTAATAATAAGAGAAATCTTTGTTGCGTTCGTATGTAATTTCATTAGTCTTTCTAATTCAATATATCTAATTATATCAAAATATTAATACTTGTACCCGCGGGGATCAATTTTTGTGCTAGTATATATATATATATATATATATATATATATATATATATGTGTGTGTGTGTGTGTGTGTGTGTGTGTGTGTGTGTAAGGTAATCTAAATGACTGGTAAGTAAGGGATGATTCTATTTGGGATCATTGAAATCTCACTGTTTAACCATACAGTATGCTCTTGTAAGTGCAAACATATATACTCATACAAGGATTTTTATAAATCCCTAAAGAGAGCTCAATGTATAATAATCAATAAATTAGATTATATACAGAGCAATATTTAACTTTCAAAGAAAGAAAAACTTAACAAACCGTCATCCCGTTATATTTTATTTCAACCGGAGACTTTATATATATATATATATATATATATATATGCGTTCGTGTATGTCGAGTTTTTATACTCCAGTCCCTGATCTCCCCTGTTGTCTGGGACTAAAGAATACACCGACAGCATCTCTGCAGAGGGGTATGACACTCAAATGAGACCGCCTGTTTGCAGTAAGTGGTGACCTGTAAAGCCTGAGGATAGGATCGTGGTAGCTGAGCGGTCTTTGATTCTAGTTCTAAGGTGTCCGGTGACATGCAACACTCTACTTCGGCACTTACTTGGGTTGGACGGGTTGTCGGAGAGACCCTCCCCCCGATCAATCGGCTGGTCATGTCAAGCCCTAGCAGCTAACTAATTTTCCGGACCATATTCTTCAAATTGCTCTTATGGCAAACACCCAACCCTCTTCATCATATGGGTGTTATGAAGCCGTGTCTGAGGGTCAACCAGCAGTTTATCAATTCTACCAATTTATTAATACGCATTAATAATGGAGATTCATTTCCTGCGTTACTGCTTACGTCACATTACCCAACACATAATCCAACGTCATAAAATAGAATAAATATACTCAAAATGTAAGCATACAATGTTAGACAATCCTCATTGTTTCAATAAATAGATGCCCGGCGTTATATATTTATATATAGATTGTTTTATTATAATATAATATTTAAAGTTATTGGAACTGTTTCCATTTCAAATGGTCTTTCTTTCTCTCTTTTTTTTTTACTCCTTTAATAAATTTGACGATTTTACATACTTATGGTACACACTCTATGACATTGAATTTTCAGCTCCCATCCCCCCAGGCAATATCTTTCAAAAATTATTTTTTATATCGCCCGGAGGGTGTCTTTTTATTTTGCTAGTCAAGTTAATGAAGATTGTTTCTACCAGTTTATAAAACCAAACCAAGATTTACCTACATACAAACTATTCGCTTAAAATCTTATATACCCTACTCCAAAGCAACAAAAAACAAGATTTGGCATTAAATAACCCCCGAGGGTTGATATGCCATTAAACAAAATAACAAACTAACCAATCAGTCGCTGATTCATTGTCTTGAAATCATTAATCTATGGAATTAACTTTTAGAACCAAGAATTACTTAACCTTACAAAATTAGTACTCGTGTATATGTCGACACCAGGGCATCCCACAGTGGTGTAAAGGATAGCAAGCAAGTCTTGCAGATCCATTACTACTGAATAACGAGTTCGATCCTCGAGACCTTGTGTTACATACTATACCTGGCAATTAGATTGGGTTAAGAAGGACGTCCCACCGTGGTGTAAGGGTTAGCAAACTAGTCTTGCAGATCCATTACAACTGAATAACGAGTTTGATCCTCGCTTGATGCCGCATACTTGCGACCTTGTGTCATATCCTACCCGTGGCAAACGGATTGGGTAAATTCCTCAATGTCCATGCCAAATTTGGCCTAAATCATGGTTTCATTTGGTTTGTTTTTACGGCATATCAACCTCGGTGGGTCACTTAATGCCGACAAAGTTTTGAAATAAATTCATTCTTATTTTTTTCTTATAAACTCATGTTTTCCTATTCAACCCATAGATGGGACCCTAACAGGTACTACCACTCCGGGTCAGAGTGGACCTGGGAGCAATTGTGATGAAGGGGTGCTCCACATTCCCCATACCTCCAGAACTGGAATCTCACCCTCAGATGCCATTCCCATGAGATGAAGACCGCCCGTCTAGCCTAAGTAAGGGTTCAAGTTGAGTGTTGCATGTCATGGACAGCTCAGCTACCATGATTCTGTCCTTAAGCATCACGGGTCGCCACCCACGACCAACAGGTGGTCCCATTGTTTTTTTTTACCCCTCTGCAGAGGTACAGTCGGTGTATTCTAAAGCCCCAGGTGACAGGGCTCCTAAAGCATAGACTACAAAATTCGACTTATACTTGAGTATATAAGGGAGGTCTATAAATGGAAGAATTGTTGGCATATATATTTTTATAATACTTATCTTATTATAATGGAGATTATGTTTATCTGTCTAACCGAAAGCAGAAATGTAATAATTAAAGATTTTAAACAAACTAAAAAATTACTTAAATTTACAGCAAGGATTGTTGCGAATATATTTCACAACAATAAAGAAAATTTTGCACTGAATGAAATTCAAAAACATATGGTAATTTTTTTTTTTTTTAAAGTTAAGATCAAAAGAAATTTTATTTATAGAAATCAACGTATTACTGCATACTTTTTTTAATAACTATATTTTGTTTATTTACAATCTTTTATTATTACATTTCTGAAGCAGCAACAACAACAAACAAAATAACAATAACCAGTTAATGTATTTTTAATATTTTTCGAAACAAACATAAATTGACTATTAAACAAATCGGCCTGTTAGAATTCTGCCTGCTTATGTGTCATGTGGGGCCATATATATTAGTAGGCCGTGGCTGGTCGTTTAAATTTAAAAAAACTAGTCTTGCAGATCCATTACTACTGAATAACGAGTTCGATCCTCGCGACCTTGTGTTACATACTATACCTGGCAATTAGATTGGGTTAAGAAGGACGTCCCACCGTGGTGTAAAGCAAACTAGTCTTGCAGATCCATTACTACTGAATAACGAGTTCGATCCTCGCTGGATGTAAATTATAAGAAGGACGTCCCACGTGGTGTAGGGTTAGCAAACTAGTCTTACAGATCCATTACTAAATAACGAGTTCGATCCTCGCTGGATGCCGCATACTTGGGAATATCCTACCCGTGGCAAACGGATTGGGTAAATTCCTCAATGTCCATGCCAAATTTGGCCTAAAGCATGGTTTCATTTGGTTTGTTTTTACGGCATATCAACCTCGGTGGGTCACTTAATGCCGACACAGTTTTGAAATAAATTCATTCTTATTTTTTTCTTATAAACTCATGTTTTTCTATTCAACCCATAGATGGGACCCTAACAGGTACTACCACTCCAGGTCAGAGTGGACCTGGGAGCAATTGCTCAACATTCTCCATACCTCCAGAACTGGAATCTCACCATCAGATGGCTGGTCGTTTAAATTAAAAAAAACAAAACAAAAACACCTGGATGTTGCAATAAAATAAAAGATAGTAAAAATAATAAAAACAACATTACTTCAAATAAATTACTAATTAATAAATTTTGGCTAACTAAAGAAGTTAGTATTTTCAATAATGTTTGCAAATTATCATTTGAATTTTCTTCCACCAGGAATGGAAACAGATTCGAGCGTTAATGAGAAACATTCAAAATCCATTCATTCGAAGAATCGTGAATTGCAGTCCTCGATGCGTCTCTTTGGAATCGGTAAATGCAGCCGAGGAAACTCTGGGCACAATAGAAGCTGAAGATATATCTTGCGTCAGTGAAATGGCAAGGATTTTATTCTCTTGGGTGAGTTAGCAATAGAATGTCAACCCTTGTTGGGTTATTTTATGCCGAAGACGTTTTGTTCTATTCATGCTTGATGGGTATTACATTTTTAAAAATCAATTTTAACACTACCACTCCGGTAGAGTGGACCTGAGTGTTAAGTATCTAGCCGCCATCCTTGGCCAGTTGTAAAGAACTTAAAGTAAATAAGTAAGTCCTGCGTTATAGAATCCTTTGGTAAGTGAATGTCCCGAGTTCTGGAATCCTACGTAGTGTAAAAGGTCCAGTGATATAATCCTATGTTCCGTCGTCCACGAAGATCCAAGTAGTTATGAGTAGGTATGACCAGAACAGCCAGTATAAATAACAATATCAGCAGCAGAGTACACGCCTTATATACACAAATCTCAACACTGAGAGTAATGACGATGAAGGGGTACTCCACACTTCCCAGCGCTCCAAAATTGAAACTTCATCATTAAATGCATTTTAACTTCATACCCAGGACACTACAACCCTCAGCCACCATCTTCTAGTACATATAAGATAGAAACGGCTGGGGCTTGCTATAAGGGTAATGGGGTTGGGACAATCATGTAGTTGCTAGGGCTTGAGGTGACCAGCTGATTTATCGGAGGGGGCCTCTCCGACCGACCGTCTAGTGTTGCGTGTCATGAACTGCACAACCACCAGGGTTCCATCTTTAAGCATTACGTGTCACCACCCACAGCTAACAGGTGGCTCCAGGTGGTTTTACCTCGCTGCAGAGGTGCAGTCGGTGTATTCTTCTGCCCAAATCGATAGGGTGGGTGAAGATAGGGCTTTGAATATATATTAACACGATATATGCAAATAATTAAATGCATTCAAAAACGTTTAAAATTCTATTCATTGACCATTCAATTTTGATAGTTTTTCTGTCATATATTTGTTTTATTTTATTTTTAGAAAGTTGTAATGAAGTGAATCAGTCTCTGGAATATACGTTGTCTTCAGGAAATTGTAGTAGCTGTCTGTCTTCCCACCAAGGCAGACTGCTTTTATAGTATTACCTCATTTACATATGATACTACACCACCTTGAACCGAAATGGCTTTATACCCTTCATAGATCTTTAACTTCTCAAGATTCTCGGAAAAATAGACGAGCTTTCTGGGAGAGTATCCGGACTTCTTCTGATAGGGGATCTCTGTCTAAGCTCATTTTCTTTTTTAGATTCATTGTCAGATATTTTGACACTCATCTATGACGAGCTTTCTGGGAGAGTATCCGGACTTCTTCTGATAGGAGACCATGGTCTAAGCTCATTTTCTTTTTCAGATTCATTGTCAGATATTTTGACACTCATCTATTGACTGTTCATTTTCATAACCGGATTCACTAGTCACTTACCTCCGCCTTCCGATTCTTCTCTATCTCAATGTCCTTGGACTCCATTCCCCTTCTAAATTGATGCACATGAGCGAATATATTTCGTGTAACGTGGTGTCTTTTATTTCTGAATGGAGTGATGATCTGTTAATAGTAAAATAATCATCACATAATCTAATTTTCTGTGCTACGTGGAGAGGCTCGAATCTGTTTGCTGGGCTGATATTGAGTTGATGTTGGCATTCTTTAATGTTTTGCGTTTGGAATCATCTTGGGGTGCTGGCGGACATCTTGCCTTGTGCTATTTATCTGTTTTAGAAATGATACAATATGACTTATCTTTTTCTCATGAGATTTTTATTTTGCCTCAAGCAAAACAGCACTAAGAGACCACGTCTCACTGTCAACGCATTGTTCCCAACTCACTCCACACTCTCACCTTTCCCTCATACTTTTCCGTCCTTCGCCACATGACGTCTTATCGACTAAGGAGAAAACGCCATGTCACGTTATGCTGACTTATCCTAAAAAATTTCCATGCTAACCTATTGTCTCTTTCTATTCTCCCCCCTCTCTCTCTCATATTACATTTTGTCCATTCTTCGTTACTTAGATATTTTAATACTCTCATCCTTTGATTGTTCATATTCACAACAGGATTCACTTGTTCCTTCCTCCCCTTCCGATTCTTCATCCATTTCTATATCCTCGGGTTCCATTCTACTTCTAAATTGATCCACGAGTATATTTTGTCCATTCTTCATTAGTCAGACATTTTGACACTTTCATCCATTGATTGTTTATATTCATAATTTGATACACTAGTCCCTTCATGTTCCTCTTTTTCTATGTTCTCTCGCTCCATTCTACTTCTAAATTGATCCACATGAGCGAGTATATTTTGTCCATTCTTCATTAGTAAGACATTTTAACACTCTCATCCATTTTCATAATTGGATTCACTGCTTTTATAGTATTACCTCATTTGCATATCATAAATCCTTAATTCCTAAGAAAAAATAACTTTACATCGAAAAGAATTCTTTAGTTTCAACAGAAATTGTGTTTTTTGTTTATTTTCAGGCGAAAAAAATGATTGAAGAGGCGAAAAATCAAGAGCTTAATATTGATTTGGCAAATATAAACAAAAAATAAAGACGCTCATCAGAGACAACCGAAATATTCTGAAAAGTAAAAGATTTTATATTCGCGTGAAAGTAAAATAAAAATAAAATTAATAAATAAAATGACCAAAAAATTGATAAGAATGTTCTGAAAATAAGTAAAATTTGTTAGAATTTGAGAATGATTTCATGAAAAAAAAAAAAAAAAAAAAAAACAGAAATGAAAAGAAAAAGAATGTAGATTATTTACTGAAAATAGAGGAAAAAGTGGCTATAACAACAACACAACTAAATTCAATTGATATTTCGCCTCGGTATTTAGACAATAAATTTTGACAAAGCTTCGCTAAATACAGAGGCGAAATATCAATTGAATTTAGTTGTGCTGTTGTTATAGCCACTTTTTCCTCTATTTTCAACCACATTTTGTCGGATTTACCCAATCGTTTAATCCTCATTATTTACTGAGTAAAATTCTACCTAAAAGACAATACTGTTCGTATTTATCATTTCTAATGTCTGTTCACAACACTAGATCGAATTTACTAAGAGGCGCGTTGTGCAATGGTTACGTGACACATACATTGAAACAGATTAGGGTTATCACTTCCGCATGATCACCCCTCTCTCTATCTTTCCTTTCCTCTTTCTTTCTTTCATATATTTTTCTGTGTAGCATATCTTTTTTCTTCCCTTTATTTAAAATAAAAACGGAATGGTCCATTATTAAGCTGAGGTGACGACACTAGTAAGAAATAAGAATTCGGCGGATAACACCAGATAATCAGGATTTACATTTTTGCATTTCATCTTGGACGATTCGGACGGTGTCAGTTTTAACCAGAGGGTGTAGCAATATGATAATGGTCGTACCTTTAAAGAACACGAGTATCAATATATAGATGGGTACTCCACACTCGTCTGAACATCGGATGCAGTTTAGTATCATATCCAGGATGGCTATTGGGGCGGGGGCCTTGGCCTTCTGCAGTGGACAGTCATCGTATTCTAAGCCCTGCAGACAGGGTGATGTATTAATAGTATTAATAGTACTACTGGTACTATGTAACCCAGTGCTACCTGTTTCATAGTCGGACCATCGGTGACTAAACCGGTAACCCCACATATTTTACTTGGTGAAGGAGATGGCAAGACACCATGTTGAACGATAAATCTGTAAGTTCTTTGCTTAACGGCCATCTAGCACAGTATTTCAGGGCCGTGTAAACTTGATAATATCAGAGTCAAGCCGTCAGGAACTTATGTTCCTGGTAGGGTCACCCAAGGCGGAGAGGTTTGTCACCCAGTGGTATTAGGGTCACAACCCAGCCAAAGTGGCTCTGGCGAAAATTCAAAGGGCATCTCCGTCATCGTCAGGAATCAATGGCTTTTGGCATACTTGTCCCTGTGTCTGTGGAAAGTCTGCGACAAACAAGGTCATCCCATTCCCCTTACCGGGACATGCATGCGGGTTTTGGGGACCGCTTGTGAATTTCCTATTCCCTTGTTACTCCTTCCAAGAATTCACAAGTGAATTCGTTGATTGGAGCTGGCTCAACTGACACAGGGTGAATAATTGTAACAGAGGAGAAACAGAATGGTTACCGTCGTAGGAAATGGACACGGTGAGACGAGTTCAAATCATGTTTGTATTTCACATAGCACTAACACCCTTGGGAAAGGTATGAATCCAACTATTCTTCCTCCAGCTATGGGTAAATAGGACAGATTGAACTTTTTAACTTTGGTATGTCAACCGGTCTAGAAGGAAAAACTCTGAATTCAAACCAAAATGTCTCTGCTCTCGTTAGTCAAAAAACTATTAATAATTTCTTCTTTCCCTCCCCCACCTAAGATTTTTGATTGATTTTAACGGCATGTCAAACGGTCTAGGAATATTTCATCCCTAGAGGTTAGGGAATCCTGTATTCATATCTAATACTAATGAGTATATGGTTTCAAGTAAATCATAGACACAAGTGTGGCAAGTAGCACTCGCAGAGTATCAGGCGAGCTCAGCATCTCCCAGTCTTGTGTGGTTTGTCACTTTCACGGCCATGGTAAAAGCACACAGAACTGCTGAATTGTTCCTCACGTTAGCAAAGTATTGCAAAACTTTTAACTCACTCTAGTATATAGATATGTAGATAAAAACAGTTATTTCAATGAGTATAAAATTTAATGCAATTAAATTTGCTGTCCATCGTGTCCAATGATGACACCACGCGTATCATTTTCCCCCAATTTAATCGGTCTCTGATTGCGTCTTGCCAACTGACTATGGGGATGTTAAAGTCATTCAGGTTTCTCTTGATGTTGTCTTTGTGCCTGAGCTTTGGTCTACCGATTCCACGTGATCCCTCTCTCAGACTACCAAAGCAGATTCTGTACTCTCAACTGTCATCCCCAAGTCTGTTTAAGTGGCCAGCCCATCTCAGACTGCGTTGGACAAGTATTTCGTGCATGCCTGGGAGTCCAGTTCTCTTCAGGGTGGTCCTGTTTGAAACATGTTGCCACCACTTGACATTTATTATAAAATTTAATACTTACTCAAGAATGAGTTAAAAAAAAAAAATTTGCCCACAGTTGTACGATTTGAAGTATTTCTATCTATGATACTTGTGTTTCTTAATTATACGGCCGTTATCTTGCAACATCCTCTGGTTAAAAATCAGAATGTCTAAATGAAATGCGAAATGTAAATCCTGATTATCTGGTGTTGCTTATCCGCTGAATTCTTATTCCTTATAAGTGTTGTCATCCCAGCTAAATAAATGGACCATTCCGTTTTTATTATGAAGAAAGAAACGAACAAAAAAAAAAAAAAAAAGAAAAAAGGACACTACACAGAAAAAATATAATAAAAAAGTAGGGGAAATATAGAGGGAGAGAGGATGAGCGTGCAGAAGCGACAGCATTAATTTGTTTCACTCAACATAATGAAAAGAGGAAAAGAAGGAGAAGAAAGAAAAAAAGTGAGAGAGAGAGTTAAATTATCATACGTTTTACATATTGAATATTTTGCAATAGCTCTTAAGTAAACATATCAAAGGCTGTAATAATTGAATTATCATACTGTGGTATATCCACAGGTCCTACTAGTAATTATCTAATATTAACGATTCACAGTTGTATGGTTTGCAGTATTCCCATCTAATGTTAATAATCATATGCTTTCAAATAATTATTTTGTTTAATCACTTGTTGTATACAGTTTCAAATAACTAATAATCCCGAGTTATTATTTTTAACTATTCTTAATCTTATTATAATGGAGATTGTGTGCTTTTCTGTTTGTAACCGAAACTAAATCACTACTCAAGTCACAATTCCCTTTGTTATTGACGTCACATTGACCATGAATATATTTTTTATTTAAACCTCAATTATTGATATTGTTCAATTTTTCACCCGCCACCCCAGGCTGAAAAATTGCGTCGATCCCGTCGGCATTCCCCCTCAAGGGGGCGCCTCAGGCACTGGGCAATAACCCAGCCCTGTCCCTTTAAATCGAGGGGCAGGTGTTGCCTGGGGGATGGCCCCCTGGGATCGACGCTGTTAATTATCAATGGTCCAGAGGCCGAAGCCACTGTTGACCATATCTACATACTAACAGCATGCAATTATATTTATATGTACAACAAAATAGCGGTTTACAGTGTGAATGGGAAGGCTAATTTGCATATTGATATTAAAAATGTGATTTTGTGCTTAGTATTATTGATTTCTAACTGTTTGATTTCATTTTAATGAATATGAGCAAAATCTCGATCTTTACTTCCTATTTTAACTAAATAGTTAAATTGGGAAAATTTAGCACCAAAAGACGGGAGCGATGGAAAAGAAAGTTTCAGTTCTATTTTTCGATTATACCTCGCTCTGTTTTATTATAATGAATATAAGCAAACATTTCTTCAATGAATCTTAAATGAAATCCGAAATCCAAGAAAAAATAACTGTAATTTTATTCTTCACTTCCTCTTTTAACTAAATACTTAAATTAGAAAAAATAACAATGAAAGACGAGAGTGATGGAAGAGTAAGTTTCAGTTGTTCTATTTTTCGATTATACCCCCCGCCTCTGTTTCAAATCTTTTTATCTGCATTCTTATTTAGTTTCATTAGCCTTTCTAATTTGATATAATATATTATTACATTAAAACTTAAATACTTGCACCCGGAGGGTGCATATATTTGTTAGTACAAATAATTTACAATTATATGGCATCAAGTATTTCTATACAATGCAAATAATTTTGAAAGATCTATTTGACCCATAAATGGGACCCTAACAGGTACTACCACTCCAGATTAGAGTGGGCTTGGGAGTAATAGCAATTAATGGTTACTACACACTCTCCAGACTTCCAAAACTAGAGCCTCACCATCAGATATAGTTTGGTGTAGGGTCTAACCTCTCTGCGGGGGACACAGCGTAATCTAAGTCCCGCTGACAGGGGTGTAAGTTTTTTTGTCTGTTTTTTTTTTTTTTTCCCTTTTTTTTTAGAGGAATGAGAACAGTTTACTCCGGGGTTTGAATAAAGGGTTCGATTCGAAGTTCCGTGCAGGCTTCTGATTATGACAGGAAGGCTGCCGAGTTCGTCAAGAAGGTTCTGGAATTCGACGAGAAACACCTGAGGCAGGCGGGCACATCGACCGAAACTTTGTGTATATCTATTAATAATGGAGATTCGCTTCCGGTTTTTGTCTGTAACAAAAATTATGTCACTGCTTACGTCACATTAACCAACACATAATCCAACGTCATAACATAGAATAAATATACTCAAAATGTGAGCATGCAACGTTAGACAATCCTCATTGTTTCAATAAATAGATGCCCGACGTTATATATTTATATATAGATTGTTTTATTCTAATATAATATTTAAAGTTATTGGAACTGTTTCCATTTCAAATTGTCTTTTTTTTTTTTTACTCCTTTAATAAATTTGACGATTTTACATACTTATGGTACACACTCTATGCCATTGAATTTTCAGCTCCCATCCCCTCAGGCAATATCTTTCAAAAAATTATTTTTTACATCGCCCGGAGGGTGTCTTTTTATTTTGCTAGTAAGAATAAAGATGAGGACAATAATCCGAAAAATGTACATTATGCAAATGAAGCCTGATCGTTTGCAACTCAATGCATTATTGCACATAAATATGTGCATCTAGGGAAGAGCTTATAGCGTCACAAAGTAATCACTTATGGAATAGAAAATAGTGCAAGCAATCTTAAGCATGTCTTCAAAAACCCTTTGTTCAATCGCTCAATATTGTTCTCATTCCACTAACCATGGTCGGGTACAAGTGTTAGGCTATGTTAAGTATTCTATGTTATTATCACCCGTCGTTAGGATTGAACCTGCAATCTTCAAATGATTGTCATAAATGTATTCACTCAACTCTTATATCTTATATCCGCTGTGACATGTATCCAACTGGACTAGAAACACCTGAAGAAGGCCGGAGGGCACATCAACCGAAACTTTGTATAAGACAAAGATGAGGACAACAGTCCGAAAAATCTTAATAGTAAGAATGATTTTAATAATAATAAAATAGCGAAGGATTTTTCTATGGGGTTGAACATTTTTCGAAACAGACATAAATTGACTATAAAACAAATCGGCCTGTTAGAATTCTGCCTGATTAGGTGACATGTGGGGCCGTATTTATTAGTGCGTCGAGGGAGGGACCCCTTATAATTTAGAACATCTTATAAAGGCCAAAGTCACAGAATCAGTTGACATGTCAGACACTAACTCCATGTTTATAGCCCTAATATTAAAGCATGTAAAAAAAATTAAATATACATTTTCTTCATTAACCTTCCGTCGTCGACCCACACATGGCCGGTAAGATCTATATCAGTATGCATGAATGATCGTACGAAATTCACACTATGTGCAGGTAAGTTAGTCAATTTCGTATATCTAAAAGTTATATTAAATTTGTATGCATGCTACAGGATGGGATAACCACCTTGACAGCCTATCTAGATTTCATCATCATCATGTCGCGCAGGCTGCACGGATATCCATGACAATCTCTCGCCAGCCTTCCCTATCATTCATTGCACCTGGGAGTTCTTCCTCGCTGCAGCCAGCATCTTTACATAGCTGGTCAATGTAGGTCCTTGCTGGGCGTCCCACACTAGCATGTCCATGTGTTGGCTTCCACAGGAGAACATCGCTTATGAGTTCGTCCTTGCTTCTCCAGCAGTGTCCTGCATGCCTAGTCCGTCTCACTCGGATGCTCTGTGAGATAGGGGGCAGGTGACCATACAGCTGTTCCCTAGTGGGGTGCTGTTTCCACGACTTGTTCAATACTATCTATCCAAAAACCTGACAAACGGATTTTAATCAAAGTCGCTGAAATCACCTTATTTTTAGACAGGACAAAAATCAAATTGGTAAACAAATACAAAATGAATTCATAAAGACATACAGAGGTTTCATTATAGCGAGAAAAACAACAACAACCAAAACCCCCTCCAAGCAGTGTAAAGTTTAAATTTTGAAAGATATTGCTGAGGGGTGGGAGCTAAAAATTCAATGTCAGAGTTTATATCATAAGTAAGTAAATAAAATGAAATTTATTAAAAGGAGCAAAAAAAAAAAAGAAAAAAAGAAAAAAAGTAATTTGAAATGGAAACCTATTTCTGCCTCTCCCTGAAATAAAATGTTGCGTGCATCTTAAATATTAATTAAATAATTATTTTGAATATTTTACACAAAATCGTAGGTATATATTTATTTATAAACTTTTAGTTGAGCTCTTGATACTGAAAAAAAACGGGAGAGAGTAAAAAATATTTTTTTAAATTGATTTCATAGTTTATTTATTTAAATTGCCATTATTATAATGGAAAGGATTAAAATGTTAAATTATAAAGGAACAGCTTTTATTTATTTTATTGATATCAACATTGAATATTAAAAAAAAAGATATATAATACAGGATTGTTCTTTATTCTATTTATTAACGATTTGGGATATTGCCATGTAACCAGTGACGCAGTTTCGGTTACAGACAGATAGATAACGAATCTCCATTATTAAGAGAAACAGATAATTTATGTACTTTTTATTCTTCAGGAATTATCAATATAATTTCTGTGCTTCTTCATAATACTTGAATAAGTTTTTTTTACCGACGGCTCATATTTTTTTTATAAAAAATTTTTTTTTTTTTACATAAAAAATGTCAAATCTAATGGAGAAAAATTCAAGTCCATCCATTCACGATGCAAGGGAGATAATTTCTGCTGTTTATTTCCAAGGTTGCGTCCCTTGAACTTGGAACGCTAAATCTTTAGATTAGAACTCTTTCGTTTAAACTAATCAAATCCAATTTGAGCTCCGAAACCACGTTTGAATTCCTGGGTAATCGTCTGAAGACTTATTTTAAGGTAATTCAAAAAACAACAACAACAACACCTGAAAGCTGAGCCCGAGGTTACTGTGGCCTGAGTGTTTATACAAAATAAAGATGGGGACAAGTCCGAAATATCAAAATTATTCATATCAAATCATCTCTCTTAAATACATAAGTATAAGTCTTGATATCACCCCCCCCTCTTCGATCCATTACCTACACAAAAATACCTTTTCAGTATAAAAGCAAACAGTAAAAAGCATTTGTCTTCGCAATAAATTCTGAGGAAGCTTCACTAAAACCGAGGCGAAATATTAATTGAATTTAGTTGCTGTGTTGTTATATCTACTTTTCCCTTTATTGTCAACCACACTTAAGTATATAAATTTTGGTACGGAACCTGTAAAAAAAAAAAATGGAGATAATCTCCAAGATGCCTTTATATGATAAACTCTCTCAATGTTCAACTTATACAAATTCACAATTTTAGCACTGAAAAATGTTTTTAAATAGGTTTCCACTAACTTACATATAATTTAAATTTATAGTTTAATTTTGAATTTTTTTATGAACACTAAAGATCCGTTCAATCAATAAGTCGTCGGGGTGACCTAAAGTCAGTATCAGCTAGACAGCAAGGGAGTCTATTCCCTTTTCACTAGCGCTAGACCAAGGAGACTTTTTGGTGTCTGAGATGTTCATCTTTTTATATATATTTATATATTATTCCATCCAGGTTAGAATAAGTTTAAGTCATTGTCTTAGTTTCATTTAACGATCATGAATTTAAAAAAATCATGTTTTGTACAAGATAGTAGACAGCCATTTTCATTTTATTTTCTCTACCCGAACACCAACCTCTCCCAACACCTACAAAAGCTTAGGATCAAGTCACGCTAAAAACACTGGTTCTCGCTATATTACCGAAGCTAATAATTAGATGGGTGACCACTTAAGAAACAGCTGTTACTATTATCAACCTGAGGCCAGTGTGCCATATATAAGTAAAGATTATTAAATAACAGTACCTAAAAATGGTCTCAGGGTTGTCTTGTTGATCACAGGTGACAGATTGGCACCTTGCTTGGGGAGAGTAAACAGACCATGTTATGAGTTTTAGGTATATAAAAAAATCTTGATTTAAAAAACAAAATAAGAAAGAAAATAGCCATCTACTACCTTGTAGAAGATGTACTAAAAAGACAGCCTTAATTGATTTTGTATAGATTTAATGTTGTTCCGTAGTGATTCAGTTATACACTTTTTTTTACCCCAGAACTATTGAGAATTCTGGGGTATGGGGGTTATCGTCCTTGTCTGCGAGCCTCTGTTTCGAACCAACCAATCACGAGCCAGCATATTTTGGCGGCAAAGCCGAATAAGCAAACTCGTCCTCTTCTGATCCAGCTTTCAAAGGGAACAGACCTAAATAAGGGTCGCTCCTCTTCCTCAACACCCAACATCGGAGTCGGACATCAAACAGAACGTCTATCATATCCGAAATATCAGAAGGCCGTAGCAAGGGCTCCGATAATACCCTATCTCAGGACTCAGATAAGTGACAAATTATAAACATTTGTGCAGACGAACTAAAGTTTGCAATCCTTATTGTTATATGTAATACACGTCTTTTATTCCTATTTCTAGTTGTTTGGTTATTTCTTTAACTCTTAACCTGTCTGCCACACTCGTGGTTAACTCCATACTTCAAACCTTGGAGTACTGTCGTTACGTGACTAGTTTCTTTATAGAACTTCAAAAGTGAACTGTTTTAAGTTTTTTTTTATTGTTACTCTGAAATAGAAATCTCGTTAAATACTCGGCAAAATTACCAGCGAATAGTAATTTTCAGTTTATTTCAGTATAGATTTTGATAAATTTATAATCTCACTTCCCTTAAAATAACAACGCTGAGGTCAAAGTGTATAATAACTGAATCACTACGCAACAACTTTAAACCTATACAACGCCAATTAATACTGTCCTTTAATTAAAAAAAAACTTGTAAATAAATTAATGTATTAAGTTATGTTTTCCTTGGAGTTTGATTTTTATTAAAAGTATTAATCCTAGTTGAGAAATTAAAAATATATACATTGGACTTTGTTTCATATTCCACTAACTTCTGTTTCGTAGACTATGGTAAAAGTTTACACCCCTGAATTCACGGTCTATAAAAAGAATTGTAAGAAAAGCTCTCCCAAACGAAAATTTCCATTTTTTCAGCTAAAACCCGTTCAATAGATCTAGCACTTGACATAATCTATGAAAATAACCATAAAAAATATATCTTCTCAGACTCGCTCTCTGTCCTACTATCATTAAGAAATAAAAAACTGGAAAACCCCCTCATCATTAATCTCCTGAATAGGTTAGACTTAATGTCTAACTCTAAGAAGGTTATGATATGCTGGATCCCAAGTCATATAGGAGTGAGGGGAAATGAAAGAGGAGACTCCGCAGCTAAATCGGCTCTAGATTTGATCCCCGACAATTTCAAGATACCATATACTGATTTGAAACCTAAAATCAATAGATTCCTTCATAAAAAATGGCAACAACACTGGAATAACAACATCCACAATAAACTCTTCCCAATCAAAGCCACTTTGGGAGGCTGGAGACCAACTTTAAGGAAGTCTAGAAAGGAACAAGTCATTGTATCTCGATTACGCATTGGTCATACAAGACTAACGCACTCCAATATACTCAAACAAAAACAACAAACACAATGTGAAGCATGTCAAACATCTTTGACAGTTAAACACTTATTCATGGAATGCAGGTTTCTTGCTCACATCAGAAACCGTTATTTTAAAGCATACAATATGAAATATGTTTGAAAATGTCAACATGGAGGATATTCTCTCTTTTTTCAGAGAAATAAAATGATAACATAGAATATAGACATGAAACAAATCAATACCATACAACATAATCCCCAATAATGCTAACACATTTTTAAAACCAATTACTAAAAAGTATAAATATAAATACACAATATGTATAACTTCCTAACCGTTAGGCATGACATAAACCCAGACGGGTTGATATGCCGTTAAAATCAATAAACAAACTTATTTTCACGTCTTCGTTATGACTCTGGCGTTCAATGATATCAAGTTTATGGCAATTAAAAAAAATCCAACGTATTATGCCGATGTCGTCAATAACGAAGACCAGAACGGCAAGGACAGGAGTACTTTTGCGTGTGGAATGTTCAGTTATCTACCCTTGTTTGAATGCTTTACACCAGGGGGCATAATGATGGCGGTTGCTATGAAAGTCGAATAAAGAAAAAAAAAAGAAAAAAGAAAAAAAAAAGAAAAAAGAAAAAGAAAAAAGAAAAAAAGAAAAAGAAAAAAGAAATAAAAAGAAAAAGAAAAAAGAAAAAAGAAAGAAAAAGAAATAAAAAGAAATAAAAAGAAAAAAAATCCTTTTTATGTAGTTCGGTTTCCATAGCTGTGAATTGACGACAGTGTGGACAGTCCGGTGTGGACAGTCCGAACAAAAGCAAAAAATATTACACACATAAGAGAATTATCTTTTATCAAACTTACAGTTAATAATTTATTAATGGAATTTACAGGTTTTCAACACTTTTGCAAGTGAAAGTTTTCGCCTATTGGTTTCATTATCAATCGCTCGAATACACATACAAATATTTTACTGAAACATATCTTGTGTTGTAAGGCATTGAAGCTAAAAACTATGGCGTCTTTCTGATGTAAATCAAGCAAGGGTTAAAAGTACATATATATAAGAATACGCACTTCTCTCACAGTTATGCTAGACAATCGACGCTCGATGTGCTTCGGAAGTATGAGTGACTAAAAGCGTAATAATGTAACGAGAGAGAGAGAGAGAGAGAGAGAGAGAGAGAGAGAGAGAGAGAGAGAGAGAGAGAGAGACAGGGAATCAGGAATGTAACTGACGTATAAATTAGCACGGAAAAGTTTTAGGAAGAATATAAGATTTACGTGTACATTAGGATAGAAAGTTTCAGGATGAGTCAGCACAGCACCACGTAGTGTTTTACTGTTGGTCGTCGCCATGTGAAGTGCGGAAGGGTGAGAGTGTGGGTGAGTTTGGGACAATATATTGACTGAGTGAGACGTGGCTTTTGTTTAGGGCAGTTTTGACTTTGGGGAAAATAAAAATCTTACGAGAAAAAGATGTTGTCTAGTGCCATTACTAAAAAGTATAAATAGCATAAAGCAAGACGCCCCCCCCAAACGCCCCATGTTGATATCCAGACGCCAAACATCACAGAATTGACAGTTAACTCAACATCAGCCCAGCAACCAGACTCGAGCCTCTCGACGTAGCACAAAAAATGAGACGATTATTTCTATATGACACATCATCACTCCATTCGAAATACCGTCAAATGAAAAACAAAACAAAGATAAAAATATTATAATGGAGATTTGGTGTCTGTGACCGAAACTACCTTACTACTTACTTGTTGTATGTATATATATATAATATATATATATATATATATATATATATACAATTGCATGTTGTTAGTACGTATATAAGGTCAACAGTATTAATAATGTAAAACAATTTTATTAATGATTGAGATTTAAATAAAAATAAAATCATAGAGAATGTGAGGTAAATTACAAAGGGAATTGCGACTTGAGTATTGATATAGTTTCGGTTACAGACAAACACACAATCTCCATTATAATAAGATATTGGTTGTTTTTTAAGGCATGTCAACTCTTGAGTTATTTAATGCCGAGGTCTAATACTTCCGCTCTGTGTAAGAGTGTAATGGCAACGAAGGTGTAATTTTACACTCGTCAGAGCTACAGAACTGGAGCCTCACCATCGGATACAGTTTAGTGTTATAAGCGGGACGCTCCTTATTTTTATTTTATTTTTTTGTATGCTGCATTTGAACACCTGTGTAGAAAAGTTGAAGCATCAAACATAAAAAATTATCCATCACTAGTTTAAAAGTCAAAACAAGGGAGACAACTTACTGATAAGAGTTATAAGAATAACTTCCCTTGAGTGATTCAAGGGAAATAATTTAGTTTTCGAATTGTCTTGGTTTGATTTTATTTAATTCTCTCTTTGTCTCACCACGAAGATAGGTGGTGACACAGAGATGTGTCTGGTTGGCTGGCTGGATTATACGGCATGTCAACCCTTGTTGGGTCATTTTATGCCGAATATGTTGTGTTTAATTCATTCTTGATGGATACTCAATTTTTTTCAAAACACATTTTTTAAAACTCATTTTGTTCTATTTAAAAATCCGCGTTTTTACAAAAAATTCCCTCCCCGATCCGCAGTTTGAAAAAAATTTACCAAAAATTAGGGAATTATCCGATTTTGATGAAATTTTCAGCGTTGACTTATCAATGAATGGATTTTATAATGTATCAGTTATTTTATTTCTAAACCATAGATGAGACCCTAACAGGTACTACCACTCCGGGTCAGAGTGGACCTAGTAGTAATGGTAATGAAGAGGTACTCCGCATTCTCCAAACTCCATTGCTGGAACTTCACCATCCTTCATTAGTTTAACGTCATATCAAGGACAATATGACCCTCAGCCATTGCCTTCTAGTGCATACTTGATAAAAGGGATTTGGAATTTGCCATAAAGGCAATAAGGTTGGGACAATCACATAGGTGCTAGGGATTGACGGAACCATCCAACTGATCAGAGAGGTCCGATCACCCGTCTAGCCTAAGTAAGGACCAAAGTGGAATGACGGATGTTATGGACTAGTCATCCACAAGACATCTGTCCTTAGGCATTATGGGTCGCCACTCACGACTAACAGTTGGCCCCATTGGGGTGGTATCTTACCCCTTTGCAGAGGTGCAGTCAGTGTATTCTACAGCCCTTGTGCGTGACTTAAATTAATTTTAGAGAGAAAAACGATATTTTTTAGGAGTTTTTTGTTGAATGACATATCAACCTTTTTGAGTTATTCAATGTCAAAACCATTATTGTTAAACAGAGTGATACTATTTAGTCCATAAATGGTAGAATGGGGGGTTCATATCTTTTCCCATCGGTGTTAGAAAGTAAAAATATGACCCTCAGTCATTGCCTTATAGTACATACATGATAAAAGGGAGTGGGGATTTGCCATAAGGGCAATATGGTTGCCTAAGTAAAGACCAAAGTGAAATGTCGAATGTTATGGACATTATTGTTAAACAGTGATACTATTCAGACCCAAAATTGTAGGATGAGCAGGTTCATACCTTTCCCATGGGTATTAGTAAGAAAGTAAACGTAATAGCGCAACTGTAGTTCGAACTCGCTTACTACGATGTCACAGCACAGCACGTTAGCCACTGTGAAACGCCCCCATCTTTTTGTTTGTTTCGAAGTTCTTTAAAATCGTAATGTATAAATATATTTTATTTTTGACAGGTTATTCTTTTCATAATCTTATTACCGTGGAGATTCGGTGTCTGCCTGTAACCGAAACTTGGTCGCTGCATACGTCACAATTCCACCAGGAATTGTGTAAGTTATCAATGAGTATTTAATTTATAGTGAAAATCATGATTGTTATTATATAGAATAGTATTTATTAATATCTTTATGACGATCTGAATTAGATTTGTCTCCAAAATAGCCCATGTTATTTGTGCGTTGAAAATCCTTCAATATGTCCTATATATCACTAAGAAATAAAGGTTTACATAATATATGGTGAGGTTAATTTGCATACTGGTTTTAACAAAACCGAGTTAAATAAATAATCGCTTTGTGTCATTGATCTCTAATATTATTGTTTTTATTCTCCAACGTAGTAAAATCAATCATCTGAATGATTTTATATAGAAAGCAATAATAATATAAAATAAGTAATCTTTTTATATGCGTTCTTATTTAATTTCGTTAGTCTTTCTAATATATTTCATTACATTAAAACTTAAATACTTACGCCAGAAGTGCGTATATTCTTGTTAGTATATATAACATAAATTAATATGTGCTATTAATGGCGAGAAGAACAGCAGTAGCCAAGATATTCTAGTTACCATTGAATGGTGAACACCATGAAAGGTATGAACCTCCTCATCCAACCATCAATGGGTTAAATAGTACCACTACTGTTCTTCTACAAGGATGACATCCAATACCTCACTTTGTCCGTTACTTAGGCTAGACGGGCAGTCGGAGGGTCCATGATCAATCGGCTGGTCACGTCAAGCCCTAGCACCTTATGTCAAGCCCCAATCCTTTTTATCATATATCTATTAGAAGGCGGTGACTGAGGGTCTTATTGTCCTGTGTATGACGCTAAACTTTATATAATGGTGAAGTTTCAACTCTGGAGCTCTGAGGAGTGCAGAGTGTTCTTTCAGATGATTCATTTTATTACGTTGGAGAATAAAACAATAATATTAGAGATCAATGACACAAAGCGATTATTTATTAAACTCGGTTTTGTTAAAACCAGTATGCAAATTAACCTCACCATATATTATGTAAACCTTTATTTCTTAGTGATATATAGGACATATTGAAGGATTTTCAACGCACAAATAACATGGGCTGTTTTGAGGCAAATCTAATTCAGATCGACATAAAGATATTAATAAATACGAGTTATTCTATATAATAACAATCATGATTTTCACTATAAATTAAATACTCATTGATAACTTACACAATTCCTGGGGGAATTGTGACGTATGCAGAGACGCAGTTTCGGTTACAGGCAGACACCGAATCTCCACGGTAATAAGATTATGAAAAGAATAATCTGTCAAAAATAAAATATATTTTTACATTACGATTTTAAAGAACTTCGAAACAAACAAAAAGATGGGGCGTTTCACAGTGGCTAACGTGCTGTGCTGTGACATCGTAGTAAGCGAGTTCGAACTACAGTTGCGCTATTACGTTTACTTTCTTACTAATACCCATGGGAAAGGTATGAACATGCTCATCCTACTATTTTGGGTCTGAATAGTATCACTCTGTTTAACAATAATGTCCATAACATTCGACATTCCACTTTGGTCCTTACTTAGGCAACCCTATTGCCCTTATGGCAAATCCCCAGTCCCTTTTATCATGTATGTACTATAAGGCAATGGCTGAGGGTCATATTTTTACTTTCTAACTAATACCGACGGGGAAAGATATGACCCCCCCCCATCCTACCATTTATGGACTAAATAGTATCACTCTGTTTAACAATAATGGTTTTGACATTGAATAACTCAAAAAGGTTGATATGTCATTCAACAAAAAACTCCCCCAAAATATCGTTTTTCTCTCTAAAGTTAATTTAAGTCACGTACAGGGGCTGTAGAATACACTGACTGCACCTCTGCAAAGGGGTAAGATACCACCCCAATGGGGCCACCTGTTGGTTTCGTGGATGACTAGTCCATAACATTCGATATTCCACTTTGGTCCTTACTTAGGCTAGACGCGTGATCGGAGAGGACCTCCTCAGAGCTCCAGAGTTGAAACTTCACCATTAGATGAAGTTTAATGTCATACCCAGGAAAATAAGACCATCAGTTACCACCTTCTAGCACATGTATGATAAAAAGGGTTGGGGCTTGCCATAAAGGCAATAGGGTTTCGACAACCATAAGTGTTAGGGCTTGACGTGACGAACCGGTCGATCGGTGGGGGCCTCTCCGACCGCTCGTCTAGCCTAAGTAAGGACCAAAGTGGAGTGTTGCATGTTATAGACTTGAGCAACCAGGATTCCCTCCTTAAGCATTACAGGTAACTCACGGTCAAAAGGTGGCCCCATTGGGGGCGGGTCTTACCCCTCTGCAGAAGCGCATTCTCAGGACATCAACCACCGCCTTCTAGCATCCATATGTTCTAAAGTCCCAGCCGACAGGACTGGGAAAGAAATTGAATACCCATTAAGAATAAATATGATGAAAACATCTTTGGCATAACATAAACTAAATCCAATCCACCAATCAACCAACAGAACTCCAGGATAAGGTTTCAGGGGCAAATAACCCTTGAGACCAAGCATTTAGACAATATAATCTTTAAAATAAAGTGATGACAACAACAAAATTAAATGGCAAACGGAGGCAGTACTCTACATAACAACAGCTGTACGACCACTTACTACACATATCACAAACTATCCAAGTAAGATGAACAAGACACTGCTGGAGAAGCAAGGACGAACTCATAAGTGGCGTTCTCCTGTGGTATCCTACACATAGACCCGCAAATGTTGGGCGATTGCATGAACTTACATTCATCAGCTCTGTACCGACACTTGATACCGTCAAGATGACTTACTAAAATCGACGGCCGATAGGGACGGATGTCGAGAAAAAGAGTCAAGGAAATCGGTGCCGTTGGGGCTTTAGAATATACCGACTGCACCTCTGTAGAGGATAATAACCCCCCTCAATGAGGCCAACAGTTGGCCGTGAGTGGTGACCCGTGATGCTTACGGACGGAATCCTGGTGTATGAGCACTTTACTTAGGCTAGACGGGCGGTCGGAGAGGCTCCCATGATCAAGCCCTAGCAAGTATATGATTGTCACAACCCTATTGTACTCATGGAAAACTCCAACCCATTTTATCATAGGGATGCTAGAAGGCGGTGGCTGAGGGTCTTCATGTCCTGGGAATGACATTAAACTATCTGATGGTGAGGTTCTAATTTTGGAGGTTTGGGGAATGTAGAGCACCCCTTTTATCACCATTGCTCCCTGGTCCACTCGGACCCGGAGTGGTTGTACCTGTTAGGGTCCCATCTATGGGTTAAATAGAAAAATGCGTTTATAAAAAAAATTGAGTATCAATTAAGAACTTTGTCATCATTAAATGACCCACTGAGTCGTAAAACAAAACAAAACCAAATAAAATTAAAGACATAAAAAAGGAGCTTATATTGAATCTAAATGGAACCATTAGTCAACTTGTTTATTATAAAAAAAGGCAGCATGGGTTCTTTACACCAAAACAACATAGGCTTGAACAAATCAAAATAAGATAAGCTTATTAAAATTTCGCGGTCAACAGGCACGTACGTAGATAGAGGCAGACAAACGTATAATACGATTTAATAATAAACTTATTGGTATCTGAATTATTTATATTTTTATTATTGATTTTTATTTGCGTCTTATATAGGGTATATATATATATATATATATATATATTTACCAACCCCTTCGCACGAGCAGGATGTGACACAAGTTTAATTTTTAGCGGAGTTTGAATTCGGAGTTTTTCTTCTCCTAGACTGGATACCTAGCCAAGGTTTAAGAGCTCTGTCTGCCCTACTATTTACCCATAGTTGGAGGGAGCGTAGTTGGATGCATACCTTTCCCAAGGGTATTAGCGCTATGTAAAATGCCAACATCCTCGTTTTCCTACGACTCTAACCATTACACCACGCGCCTCCATATCTTATATAGGGTATATGATTTCTAATATAAAGTATCTCTATTAATAATGGAGATTCGGTCTATTTGTCTGTAATCAAAACTACGTCACTGTTTACGTCACAATTACACAAAATCGTTAATATATAGAATATAGAGCAACCTTGTTTTAATTAATTTGAATTTAACTGTGAGAAACTGGATTTTATTAGAATTTTGACAGGAAAATATTCTTTATGTCTATCATTATAAAATTTCAATAATCTGTTTACATTTTTTACGAAAGAGCGTGACAAAAAATCCTTTTACGTACTTTTGGACATTGATAAAATCGATATACAAAACAAAAAAAAAAACAAAACAAAAAAAAAACATTTCTTACACTAAAATTGAAATATTTGTTCAGTTTTAATAAAATGTAAAATTGTAGAATTGAGAGTGCATAAAAAAAAATTTAAAAAATTGGTAATCTGAACATTAGCTACATAAATGAGAGTAACCTCCCCTTGTATGTTTCCCTTTGCGGAAACCGTTTGCTTTGGTCGGCCATTTTCATTTCACCGTAAATCTACACTGAAAATACGAATTTGTTCGAATCAATACAACTACTTGTTTTAACACGAAAATATCATAAAATGTGTTCTTAATTGTGCTTGAGTATTATTTGAAATGAACTTAATTGTTATTAAGAACACATCTTATGATATTTTCGTGTTAAAACAAGTATTGATTCAAACAAATTCGTATTTTCAGTGTAGATTTACGGTGAAATAAAAATGGCTGACCAAAACAAATAGCTTCCTCAAAGTGAAACATACAAGGAGAGGTTACTCTTATTTATATAGCTAAAAATGTTTAACGTGGGGAGCCACAAACAAATCGAAGCACATGCGATAGTCTGCGCAAAAGATGTGTGGGCCCTTAGGCATTCCACTTTTGGGGTGCCACAGACACCAGGCAATAAGCCAAGCCCAGCCCAGCCCAGCCCAGCCCAGCCCCTTTTAGGCGAGGAGACCGGGGTTGCCGCCTATGACCATGCGATTTAATTTATCTCGCTTATATGCCCTGTGCCAGACTTAGCCTTTAACGAAGTTTCAGTCTGCATTACATACTTATTCATAAAAGAGACACCTACCGATTGTTAATTATTACAACGTTTGATATGTTTACTTAAGAGCTATTGCTAAATAGTTCAATATGTAAAAAGCATGATAATGTTGATTTAACTGTCTCTCATTCTTTTTTTCTTTCTTTCCTTCCTTCTATCCATCATGTTCGATTGAAACAGATTAGCGTTACCACTTCCGTGCGTTCACCCCCTCTCTCTATATTTTACCTACTCTCTTTCTTTATTGTATTTTTTCTGTGTAGCATGTTCCCTTTCTTCCCTTTATAATAGACACAGCTGTGGTGACGACACTTAAGAAATAAGAATTCTTCAGATAACACCAGATAATCAGGATTTACATTTCATCTTGGATGAACCCGACTGAGACCAAGCAGCAAATCAGGACTCAGGGAATGGAATCATGTACATGTATGGAATATTCCCGAGTGCCATAAATGCAAACTGCTTAGTGCACCAATTCAGTTGTTCAAAATTAGTTGTGGTTGTTCAAACCAATACTATACTAACTTACTCACTTTAAAATCTTCTTATTATAATGGAGATTGTGTGTTTGTAACCGAAACTATATTAGTACTCGAGTCACAATTCCTTTTGTTATTTACGTCACATTCTCCATGATTTTATTTTTTATTTAAATCTCAATTATTAATAAAATTGTTTTACATTATTAATACTGTTGGCCTTATCTATATACTAATAACATGCAATTGTATTTATATATACAACAAAATAGCGGTTTACAGTGTGAACAGGAAGGCTAATTTGCATATTGATATAAAAAATGTGATTTTAATAAATATGTGCTTAGTATTATTGATTTCTAATTGTTTGATTTCATTTTAATGAATATGAGCAAAAATCTCGAGGATAAATCTTAAAAGAAATCCATTAACAAGAAGAAATAACTAATTTTATTCTTTACTTCCTATTTTAACTAAATAGTTAAATTAGGAAAATTTAGCACCAAAAGACGGGAGCGATGGAAAAGAAAGTTTCAGTTCTATTTTTCGATTATACCTCGCTCTGTTTCAGGTCTTTTTATCTGCATTCTTATTTAGTTTAATTAGCCTTTCTAATCAAATATAATGTTTTTTATTACATTAAAACTTAAATACTTGCACTCGGGGGGTGGGTGGGTGTTTGTTGCATATATTTGCTAGTAGACGTAATAGTGCGATTAGTGTTCGAACTTGCTTACTACGATCTCGTAGTTCAACACGTTAGCCATTGCACCATGGAGACTCCCTCAGTTCATTTTGAGAATAGGGTTAACTGTCAATGTCAATTGCACTACTTTAGTATTCTGACCGGAAGACTTGAGAAAATATCTATTTTAAATCCGGTTCCATGTAAAATCTCTCGATACTAAGATGGTTTAGAACGAGTGTATTTAAAAAAATGATATTCTGGCCTGTGTGTCCTCTCGCTAAAGAGGATTATGAAGGCAAAAGAGGAAGTTTCAAAGAAAAGTGAAAGTAGAAGATAATAATTTGCACTTCTCGAAATTGTCTGACCAGAGATTTACAAGTCTGCACCGGAAGGTCAAATGTTTAATATCACCAAGAAGATGACAGTAAATAGAAAAAAATGACAGACGGACAAGAGAGAGAGAGAGAAAGAGAGAGGGAGGGAGGGAGGGAGAGAGAGGGAGGGAGGGAGGGAGAGAGGGAGAGAGAGGGAGGGAGTCGAAGAAACACAGTAAAAAAAGATGGAGACACAGAATGATAGAGAAAAAATTACTTAGGCAGAAAGAAAGAACAACAAGAGGGAAGGTAGTGTAAGAAAAAGTGAGAGAAGGGAGAGAGAGAGTGAAGAAGTGAAGAGGGAGAGAGAGAGGAGAGAGAGTGAGTGAGAGAGAGTGAAGAGAGAGAGAGAGAGAGAGAGTGGGGAGAGAGAGAGTGAAAAGTGAGAGAGTGGGAGAGAGAGTGAAAAGTGAGAGAGTGGAGAGAGTGGGAGAGAGAGAGTGAAAAGTGAGAGAGGGTGAGAGAGAGAGAGAGTGAAAAGTGAGAAGAGGAGAGAGAGAGTGAAAAGTGAGAGAGAGAGGAGAGAGAGAGAGATGAAAAGTGAAACGAGAGAGAGAGGGAGAGAGAGAAAGTGAAACGAGAGAAAGGGAGAGGAGAGTGAAACGAAAGAAAGGGAGGGAGAGAGAGTGAAACGAGAGAAAGAGAAAGAGAGAAAGAGAGAGAGGGAGAAGAAAGAGAGAGGGAAAGAGAGAGAGAGAGGGAAAGAGAGAGAGAGAGAGAGAAAGAGAGGTCGAGAGAAAGTATATATTTACCAACCCCTCCACAAGAACAGGAAGCGACACAAGGTCAGTTTTAAGCAGAGTTTAACAGGTTTGAATTCAGAGTTTTCCTTTCTCCTTTCCAGTCTGCCCTGCTATTTACCCATAGCTGGAGGTAGAGTAGTTGATGCCTACCTTTCCCACAGGTATTAGAGCTATGTGAAATGCTAACAGGCTCGTCCAGGATTTGAACTCTGGTCAACCATTCCATTCCAACGACTCTAACCATTGCACCATGCGTCTCCAGGTCGAGAGGAAGTAAAAGTCAGAGAGAAAAGCTACAGGACATGAGATTGGTTTGGTTTACGGCATATCAACCTCAGTGGGTCATTTAATGCCGATAAAGTTTTGAAATAAAGGCATCCTTAATGGATACTCAATTTTTTTATAAATACATTTTTCTATTTAACCCATAGATGGTACCCTAACAGGTACTACCACTCCGGGTCAGAGTGGACCAGGAGCAATTGTGATGAAGGGGTGCTCTACATTCCCCAAACCTGCAGAACTGGAACCTCACTATCAGATAGAGTTTAACGTAATTCCCAGGACATGTAGACTCTCAGTCACCACCTTCTTGCACCCATTTGATAAAAAGAGGGGTTTTCCATAAGGGCAATAGGGTTGGGGCAATCATATAGTTGCTAGAGCTTGACGTGACCAGCCGATTGATCGGAGGGGGCCTCTCCGACCACCCGTCTAGCCCAAGAAAGGGCCAAAGTGGAGTATTGCAAGTGATGGACTGCTCAGCCACCTAGATTCCATGTTTTAAACATCACGGGTCGCCAATCACGACCAACAGGTGGCCCCATTGGGGGAGTCCTACCCCTCTGCAGAGGTGCAGTCGGTGCATTCTAACGCCCCAGCCGACAGGGCGCACAGGACACGAGAAACAAAGAAACAACTAGAAGAGAAAAGCTATCTAATAAAGAGGTAGTAAATCAAAGGGAGAGAACTATTTCTCTAATTTTTTAAAAGATGAGGCTTGATAATTAGTATTATTTGGATTATTCGGACTATTCTCCTCATCTTTATTGTTATCTTTACAACATTTCGGCCGATTTCACCCGGTCTTCTTCAGGTATTTCTTGCCTGACTCGGTAGCCTTCTTTTCGAACTTGGGAATCTTCTTGCTGTAATCAGGAGCCATCATGGAACTTTGAACCCAACCCTTTATTCCATCCACAGGGTATCCTGTTCTCATTCCGCTAACCATAGCTGGGGTGCAGGTGTTAAGCTGTGTTAATTATTATTCTATGTTACGGTCACCGTCGACCAGGATTGAACCTGCAGCCTAGAGATAACTGTCACTTAGAACAGTCTCAACCCAACACCTTTATCCACTATGCGTCCATTTGGACAATTCAGTGTGAATTTTGGGAACTTATAAATCTAATGTCTTGTTTTACCTAGAATATCTACCTTTTTACGGTTAAAATTGCAAATCGTCGTCAAAATTAACACGGAAAAATTTGGGTTGGGCATAGATTTTAATGAATTTAATTATTACTAAGGACACGATATATGTTTAAATATGTACAAACAAAAAATTACAGGCAGCGCATGCTTTTCTTAAGTATGGATGACCAAAAGTGTAATAATCAGTGTTTTTTATGTTAATAAATTCTCGGAAAATATTTATCTACCTTAAAAATTAGTTCTCTTGCGGTCCTCTGTAGGAAAATAACGTCTAATGAAAAACGGTTAAAAACACAACTAACGGTTAAAATTTAAGTAAAAAATAACATGAATCGTATCCTTAGTAATAATTGAATTCATTAAAATCTATGGCCAAGCCAATTTTTTCGGTTTTAATTTTGACGACGATTTGCAATTCTAACCGTAAAAAGGTAGATATTTTAACACTTTAATTATGTATGTTTTTTTTTTTACCTTGTTTCATTGCGTTTTTTTTTTTTAAACATAGAGAACATTGTGAGCTCACAACTGCCTGCATCTTGTACATTTTTCACCACTTTTCTAACACTGGGAACAACCACGCTCTATCTCACAAGATAGAATTTCTATTCTTAGTTTGAATCAACGTCTTTTTGTATTTTCATTTTCTCTTTCATTTGCGGAAAAGCGGGCCAATTTACTATAGTGATAACCCCCACCCATCCATCCACCAAGAACAAAGCATCTTGTGTGCGTGGGGGGCAAATCTCACATGCCTCAGCCAATTAGATCTATTTCTTGTTAGTGGTGCGTGCTCCAATGCAAACATTGCAACGTGCATTTAGAAAAGTTCTTCTGGCGTTTAAAACCAAAGCACTGAAATATTCTTGTTCAGAGATTAACACGAACAACATCCAACCAAATGGTTCGTGTTAGTGACTGCATTTTTGATTCTCTCTCTCTCTCGCCCGCGGGCCGATCTACAGAGAGACTTGTATGTATATACTAGCAGGACCTGTGGATACACCGCAGTCTGATAATTGAATTATTACAACGTTTGATATGTTTACTCAAGAGCTCTTGCAAAATACTTCAATCTGTAAGTAAAAGTAAAGTCGTCGTGGCGGCCTAATGTCGGTATCAGCCATGCAGCGAGGGAGTCTGTCCCCTTTTCACTAGCGCTAGACCAAGGAGATTATTTTAGCGTCTGAGGTGGAGCGCCACACCTACAATCAGCTCCTTACTTTACCGCACAGATCCCTGTGCTACTCATAACGCTGAGTTGGCGAGGGCGGGTATCGAACTAGGAACCTTGTGGTTTCTAGCCAAACGCTCTACCGACTGAGCTAACCCGGCCCTTAAATAATAATCTTGATTTAACCCTCTCTCACTCTTTTCTTCTTTCTTTCCTTCTTGTCAACTTTTCATTATCATCGATTGAAAAAAAATAGCGTTATCACTTCCACGCGCTCACCACCTATCTCTATCTTTCCCCTGCTCTATTTCTTTTTTTCTTTCTTATCTTTTTTGTGTAGCATGACCTTCTTCCCTTTCTTTTTTTTTAATAATAAAAACGGAATGGGTTATTATTTAAGTTATTATTTTCTAAATGTACGTAAAGGGACGACACTCATGAGAAATACAAATTCGGCGGATAAGCGACACCAATGTTGCAAGGTGATGACGGTTGAAGATTGAGGAATAGGTATATTAACATATATATATTTACCAACCCCTCCGCACGAGCAGGATGCGACACAAGGTCAATTTCTCAAGCGGAGTTTAACGGGTTTGAATTCAGAGTTTTCCTTCTCCTAGACTAGTTACCTAGGCATGGTTAAAGAGCCCAGTCTGCCCTACTATTGACCCATAGCAGGAGGGAGAGTAGGATTCATACCTTTCCCAATGGTATTAGCGCTAAGTGAAATGCAATTAGCACGTCCAGGATTTGAACTCGGGGCGACGAGTCCATTTCTCATGACTTTAACCATTACACCACGCGCTTCCGTATATTAACATATAGATGATTCCTATCATTAGTGAGGTTGCACACTTTTGAGAAGCATTTAAACTTTGCTTAAACAGGGTTTTTCTTTTACCCCTATCTTCCCCCGTAGATACAGTCAAACACCTATCCGTCGAACGAATGCATTAACTGGTGAGTCTTTAGGGCACCTCATGTGGTGTAGTAAGCTAGATTTGCACACTATTGATAGCGAGTTCGATTCTCATTGGGCGCCCATACTTCTGGCCTTGTGCCACATCTTAAGCTAAGTAAATAACTATGGGCACCTCACGTGGTGTAATGGTTAGCAAGCTAGATTCGCAGACCGTTAGCGTGTTCGATTCTCAATACTCCTGGCCTTGTGCCACATCGAAGCTAAGCTTAGTAAATAACTATATCACTATCTATTCATAGTATCGGTTGTATAACAGAGCAAATTAGTTCTATAAGTAAAAATTTAATAATCTTGATTTAACTTTCTCACTCTTTTTTTCTTTTTTTTTCATCATATTCAATTGAAACAGATTAGCGTTATTGCCCCTCTATCTTTCCCATATTTTTTTCTGGGTAGCATGTCCAGGTTATTTCCTATAACTCCAACATAAACAAAGGGGAACCACTCTTGACTGATAAATTATTTATTCTCCCATTAAACTAACCCTAAACCCTAACCCGTCTTCTTTTTTCCAAGTAGATCAATAATTTATCAGTCAAGAGTGGTTCCCCTTTGTTTATGTTGGAGTTATAGGAAATAACCCATGTCCTTTTCTTCCCTTTCTTTAAAATAAAAACGGAATGGTCCATTATTTAGCTGAGGTGACGACACTCATAAGAAATAAGAATTCGGCAGATAAGCAACACCAGATACTTAGGATTTACATTTTTGTATTTCTTCCTGGAAGATTTGGATGGTCCCATTTTAACCAGAGGGTGTTACAAGATGATAACGGTCGGAAGATTCAGAAACAAGAGTATTAAAATATAGATAATCTTGGAAGATTAGGATAAATCTTAAAAAAAATCGATTAACAAGAAGAAATAACTGTAATTTTATTCTTTACATCCTATTTTAACTAAATAGTTAAGGTAGGAAAATTTAGCAATAAAAAACGGGAGTGATGAAAGAATAAGTTTCAGTTATTCTATTTTTCGATTATAACCTCCTCTGTTTCAGATCTTTTTATCTGCATTCTTATTTAGTTTCATTAGCCTTTCTAATCTAATCTAATATTTTATTATATTAAAACTTAAATACTTGCACCAGGAGGGTGCATATATTTGCTAGTTGGTATAATTTTAATTTTGTAATCTAGCTGTCTACAGACTGATCATTGGCAGAATTGCCGCGGAGATGCTTTTTGATCACCGATAGTATAGCCTCACCCAACGGAAGGACGAACAAAGAAATAAACAGAAAACGAAGCAAACAAAACAAAAAATCGACCGAGTGACATCTCGTAACGTGGAAAACTCGTAGGTTGCGACACTCGTAAGTCAAGGTAAAACTGTATTTGAAAGTTGTATTGAAGTCATATTGTATTTTATATATAAAAAGTTTCGCGATAGAATTTCCTTTGTTTTTGGGAATTATTCAAAGAATTTTCATTCAAAATCTTTTTGAGCAAAAATAAATCCTTTGACATTAATTGCTACATGGGCGTACAGTCGGTTTGGACGGTTAGTGTAAAGGTAGATTCGAATTCAAATCAGGAAAATATTATTTGAATTTAAGCCTGGCCGCTGGAACAGTCGTAGATTTGACTGACAGTAACCTTATTTTGACTTCCACTTCCATTTGCGAGGCGAAATGTGGGAATAGATACTCAGTCTGCTGCTAGTCGTCATGATGTAAAGACACAGTTAAGTAGACTCCCATGTGTAGTTATTGGTTCCAAGTCTTAAGAAATAAAACTGTGGTTCACAAAATAGATGTCTTACGTTTGTCACTAAAAACAATGAAACCATAGCATCTTGACAACAATCTTAAGACACCATTTAAGGAGCCGGAACCAGAGATCCTGAATAAGAAGTTAGAAGAACTATCCCGACGATAGAGACCAACCAAACCAAACCATGAAGAAGTAAGAAGAAATACAGAACCAGCCATCAATGAATAAATACCAGCCAAGCTACAGATTAAGTATAAATTACAGACTCACAAGTAAGAGTAAGTAAGGAAAAAGATTTAGTTTGGGAGATACAACCACGGGTGTCCCTCGTACGATAGCTATTGTTTTATGTCCAGAGCGACAGATGCGGAGGTATGACTATATGACAATTTTCACGTACTTATTGCATATTTTGAGAAATAAACGAAAATATTGGACGAAGTCATGCGTTGCGTTTGAAAAAAGTTTTTTTTTTTTTTTTTTTTTTTTTACAGTCAGCAGCTATATGATAATTTAATCGACCAGTGGGGGACTTTAAGTTAGGTCATTCATTTTTTTTTTTTGACACCTTTATACCATTTTCAATATCTATTCTAACAAAGAACTGTTAGATCGTGTTAGCAACCCCCCCAACCCCCCAAAAAAACAAAAAACAAACAGATAAAAATACAAACAACAAATTAAAAAAAAAATCAAAATTACCGTGGATATTTGTGTTACGAACTGGAAAGACGTTATTACACGCAAAATAACGCGTGGTTTTATACAGCGAAATTTCATAAAGAAATTCTGAACGAGATATCTCTGAATAAAATTCCAAAGGATATTTTATACGTTATTTTCTTTCATTAGAATCACGAAAAAAAATCATTTTCTCCTCCATGAGCATTCTATATACCAAGAATAAAAACAAGTCAGTTCCAATTTTAAACAACTTTGAAAAATGACTTAAAGAGTTATGTCCCCTTTTCAATATTCCGTACCACAAAGCTGACAAACGCGCATCTTAGGATTGATTAAAAAAAACAACTTTAGTCTCGTTTCGAACTATATCAATGGAAGCTTCATATTTAAAATAATTGTTCTATGACCATAAGTAAAAGTAAAGTCGTCGGAGTGGCCTAATGTCGGTATCAGCCAGACAGCGAGGGAGTCTATCCCCCTTTCACTAGCGCTAGATCAAATATATTGTTTTAATGCCTCTGAGGTGGAGCGCTACACCTACCACCAGCTCCTTACTTTACCGCACAGATACCTGTGCTACTCTATGCGCTGAGTTGGCGAGGGTCGGTATCGAACCAGGAACCTTGTGGTTCCTACTTGGTCCAATTTCCAACAAAATAAGCCAAGAGGCAGAACAAAATCCCAAAGCCGAAAAATATAAATAATTTTGATATTTCGGACTGTTGTTCTCATCTTTATTCTGCATAACACAACGTTCAGGCTACTCTAACCTCGGGCTCTGTTCAGATGTATGCTTTTTTAATTACCTTAAAATAAGTAATCTTCAGACAATTACCCATGTATTCAAACGTAGTTTTAGAGCTCAAATCGTTACCACTCACTCAAGGGTTCTCCAAGCAGCATATAAATGCCAACAGACATTGGGGAATTGTCTGTTGATGACTTATTTTAAGGTAATTAAAAAAAATAGAGTCCGAGATTACTGTAGCCCGAGTATTGTGTTTATACACAAAGATGTGGACAACAGTCCGAAATATAAAAATTATCAATATTAAGCCATATCTCAGAAATATATACAAGGTGTGTCAAAAAAAGTATCGTGATCTTTTTATACTTTTTGACACACTTTGTATTCTGGAAATAAAAGTTCCATTCATTAATTTTTTCAGAATACAAGGTGTGTCAAAAAGTACCAAGTTTAAAGTTGTATTTAACAAGATAGAAATGAAGAATTAATGGAATTTTTTCTTCAGAATACAAGGTGTGTCAAAAAGTACAACAAATATACATTTTTGACACACCTTGTATAAGAAACATATGGTATAAAATTTTGAATATGGGCTCTGTATGTGCAGCGAACGCCATCTGGTGTCGTTTTGTGTAAATCGCCATTTGTGACAGGATGTATATCAAGTGTGCTTATTAGCCTTTTCATAATTTTGATTGGATTAAGAAAATGGATTATCGGATTTATACTCACATCAGTCTTTTATGAAGATAACTATTGGCTAAAAAACGTCTCTCTGATCTGTAAATGTTAGAAATGTTAAAAGTTAAAAACGTTTTTAACAGAGAAAACAGTTGAGATCGGCGGGTGAGGTACCGGACATGTACGCCAAAAAGGGGGGGCCTTATTGAAAAATGTGATATTGTGAAAAGTACAGGAGGGGTAATAAAGTCACGATATATATATATATATAATATATATATATATATATATATATATAAGGAGTATTGAAAAGTTCTTGACCCAACCAAGAAAGTCATTCTTTATCGGACATACCGTTCTTGATCCCACCAGCATGAAGTTTTTAATATATATATATATATATATATATATATATATATATAAGCGGATGCAGAAAAGAGTATTGTCCATTTTTATTTAATGTTCTTTGGAAGCTTACAAAAACTTGAAATCTATATATATATATATATATATATATATATATATATCCACTCGGGAATAGCGTGGACCCGGGAGTAATGCCAGTGAAGATGTGAATCCACAGAGCTCTAAAACTGAAGCCTCACCACCGGACAGTTTAGCGTCATGTCCAGGACACAGACTAAGATATGTATGAATAGACATAGATAGATAGATAGATAGATAAACAAACTCCCCCTCGCATACAGAGAAGAAAGATGGGGGAGTTGAAACAGAATCAAAAGATGCGGAAATAAGTCCCAGGTTTATTTCCACAGACTCCCAAAGTAAACACTGTGGCTACAAAACGCCGTCCGCCATCTTTCCACGCACCGCGCGCCATATTGTTTTTATTTTAGGGCGAGTCTTCTACCCTCTGCAAAGTCTTATCTCTCGGCCAGACTGCGAGTGGATCGCGCCAATGACGTAAACAGAACGCCCCACCCACTCATCCACACGACGCCCCCCTATCAGACAAACATTTTTTTATGACCAAAACAGAAATTGGTTGTACGGTTCGTGATTCCGGTTGAAGACGTGTTTAGACAGTAGCAACCACTTGTAAGCGTACTGGTATGTGCCAGTAGACGTTATATTAAAATGGTCGGCCTCGGATTACGAGAGTGGCGAGTTGAAGAGGAATAGACTTTGAACCTTTCGACTGGCTGTACGTCTGGTTGTATAAGAGGGAATTCGGGTAGACAGTGAATTACGAGAGTTATATTTACCACGTACCCCACGTGTACGGGTTAGGCACAAGGCCCTATTAATGTGGGACCACCAACGAACCGAAGCTCATGATGTGGCGGGTGCAAAAAATGCATTGATCCCGTCGGCATTCCCCTCAAGGGGGCGCCTCAGGCACCGGGCAATAAACCCAGCCCTGCCCCTTTAAATTGAGGGGGCAGGTGTTGCCTGGGGGGGGCTCCTGGGATCAAAGATATTAATTTACTCTGTAGGTCCAGCGGTCGAAGCTCACTGGACCCCCGGCTTGACCGGATTACAAGAGTGGCGAGTTGGGAGAGGAATAGACTTTGAACCTTTCGACTGGCAGTAATTGTTGTATCAGAGGGAAACTTCGAAAATAAAACAATTAACGACATAGTAAATATATATACACATTAAATATCACTAGGACTTGGTTTTTGAGCAAAAATAATGAAGATTTACTTTATATTATCGAATACATTTAAAAATTAAATGGCATTATGAAATAACGTTAACATTCTACTCGGCCATTTACGGCGATTCTTGCTAAAAAGTAAACATGAATAACGGACGCTCGATCAATTTTTTCTTTTCATTTTTTTTTCATATTAATCTACATTTTTACTGATTCAAAGTTGTAGTACATATCTCATTGTACAGGATAAACAATCGTTTATTTAATCTATCTTTTTTATTATACAATTTTTATGGACAATTTAAGTATGAATCACTTAGTTACACTTTTGACTTTACGGTGAGTTAAATTATCTATTATAATTTGATATTCGATCGGCTACGCTTTGAATTAATGTTATTTTTTAAAGATTATTTATCGTTTTACTTTAATTTGATTACTTTATTTCTATTTATTTATTTATTTTTTGCTTTGAAATATTAATTTGAAATTTAGCAAATCGCATCATTTATATTTAATTAAAAATAATTTTTAAAATACCAAATTAAATGATAAAATTTCAATAATAAAGTTTTAATTAAATCTGCGTTTTTACTGATTCAGAGCTGTCGTAATTTTCACTATTTATTGAGTTTTATTTATTCATTTTATAATTTTTTAAAATCATAGCTTTCAAAAATAAATAAAATATAATTTCGTTGAAAAATTGTTTATTGAATCTGATTTAAAAAAATTGTTACGCAGCTTTTTATGGACCGTTTAAGAATTAGATTAATCACTTAGTTTCACTTTTAAACTTCCGTACAAAAAAAGTAGACATTTTTTTTTATTTACCTTTTAAACAAATTAGTAAGATAAGTTTTGATTTTTTAAAATTCTAATTTTAATTCAATTACTTTATATATGTTCTTTCACTTAGAAATATGTTATGGTAGTAGGTAGGACTGTTTGATGTCAATATTTAATAAAAGTGTTCAAACATTTAAAGACCATAAAACAATCAAGCACATGGCATAGAAGACAAAACTCTTGATTAAACAAACAAAATTGTATTAACAAAATGTATACAAAAAGACAGCATTGAATTTTTTTTCATTTAATATGGTAGGTATATATATGTCATTATATATATATATAAAGGACAGTTGTGTGAATCTGTATGTCCGGAGGAAACTTCGAAAATAAAACAATTAACGACATAGTAAATCTATATACACATTAGATATCACCAGGGCTCGGTGTTTGAGTAAAAGTAATGAAGATTTGCTTTATATTATCGAATATATTTAAAAATTAAATGGCATTATGAAATAACGTTAACGTTCTACTCGGCCATTTCTTTTGGTTTAAGTCTTTTAATTTTAATTTTTAATTTAAAAGATAAACAACAATTCGTCTTTGCATATTTATTTACTAAATTTTACATAATACAAAAAAAGAAAAAAAAAAAAAAAAAAGAGAAATTAAAGAATAATTTTCAATTTAAATACGGTTGCTTTATTTTTATGCAATACATAAATAAAAATAATAAAAATTAAAGAATTATTTAAATTCAAATACTGTATTTATTTTATTTTTTTGTATGTGTTTTCTTTTCTTTTCTTTTTGGAAATATTGTTTACCAAATCGCCTCATTTATATCGTATTTAAAACATATAGTTAATTATTGAATTAAAATTTCTTACTATATCGTTATATGTTTATGTCTTTTCTTCTACCCTGACGAAAACAAAAAAAATGCCCTCCCTCCAGACCTGGCCGGATTATAACAGAAGTTTTTTTTTTTTACGTGGGAATTTTTATGGGGCATCCTGCGAGGATCGAACTTGCTAATTCAGTAGTAATGGATCTGCAAGACTAACTTGCTAACCATTACACCACGTTTATTCTTTTTTCCCCCCTCTACTCTTCTAGTATATATATATATATATATATATAATTCCATGTCAAATCATCCAGGCCATGTCACCCCCTCCTTCAGAACCGAATCGCAAATCGGAAATAAATAGTTTAAAATTGGTTGACTTTAAGATTTTTTTGACAGCATTTTTGGATTTTTGGGTAAAAATACTTTCATAAACCAATTTTTAGGATTAGGGAAGCTCTAGAACTTATTTTACCGACAAAAATAGAAAATTGCCATTTTTCGTGAACCCCACCAAATTTTGATAGCTAAAAATCGATACAACTCCGCCAATTTTTGGAATTTGAAGCTCAAATTTTTGGGTATGTCTAATTTTAAAATTTCAGAAAAATTGAAGGGGGTGGGTGACAATTTTACTTTTTTCTGGATGATTTGACATGGAATTGCCCATATATATATATATATATATATATATATATACATATACATACACACACATACATACATATATATATTATATATATACATACATACACACACACACATACATATATATATATATATACATACATACACACATACATATATATACATATATACACACACATACATATATATACATATATATATACACACATACACACACATATACATACATATATATACACACACATATATACACACATACAATACACACATATATATATACACACACACAATATATATATATACACACACACATACACATATATACACACACACATATATATATTACACACCAAGCTATATCCCGTTGGATACACAAGTATTAATTTTTGAAGCCTTATATCTACTAATTCCTATGCTTTTGTAATTTGTCGTTCCTATAGAGTGTTGATATTTATGCACTGTCAACTGATTGAGATAAATCAATAGTGAAAGCAACAGCGCTCACACACACAATGCTCAAATCATCCAAGATATCAACATGCTCCTGTGAATGAAATCAAAAATCCTTTTCAAAGTTTCTGGTTCGGTTTTACAGCATGTCAATTCATTCGATTATCTTATGTCGAAGACGTTTGTTTTATTCATTCTTGATGGGTGCTCAATTTTTAAAAAACATTTTTAAACACAATTTGTTAAACTCATGTTTTTCTATTTAACCTATAGATGGGACCCTAACAGGTACTACCGCTGTCATCATTCTCAGGCACTGCAAACACGCATTTTAATCAATCCTTACTCTTGCCACCAGTCCCTATCGGTCATCGGCCCAGGCAGGTCTTCTACACGGCATCCAGAATCCGTACAGAGCTAATTGATTTAAGTTTTTGCTGGTCGGTCTACACTTGTGTGTCAATGTGTAGGCGTCCAGAGGAAAATGTCGCTTGCTTCATTCGTACTTGCTTGTTTCTCCAGCAGTCAAGCGTGTCTTGTTTGTCTTACTTGGATGGTTTGCGTGATAAGAGGTTGGTTGGTTGGATTTTACGGAATGTCAACACATTGGGTCAATTTCATGGGTACTCAATTTTTTTCCACACTCAATTTTTAAAAACACATTTTTTAGAACTCATTTTGTTCTATTTGACAAACAGTATGTGGAAGGGGTACACAAATGGAAAAAAATGCTGACTTCATGAGTGTAGAAAGTATCATTAGGTGGCTTTGCTGTCACCTTTCAGGAGTCAGAGACAACGTCTCAACAGTTCAAAGAACCGAGGCACGTAGAGGTCGAGGGTGGATTTCTGGAACTCATACGTGACCTTCGACTGGAATGCGAAAAAGGGACATCTATACATACATAAAGGGTAGCTGGTGTGTATGTATGTGTGTATGTTCTGATGAAACTACGAAAATGAAACAATTAATGACAAAGTAAATATATATACACATTAAATATCACCAGTTCTTGATCTTTGTGCAAAAATTATGAAGAATCCTTTTAAAAATGTTTTTCTATTTAACCCATAGATGGAACCCTAACAGGTACTACCACTCCGTGACAAAGTGGACCTGGGAGTAATGGTGATGAAAGGGTACACTACATTTCCCAGAGCTCCGGAACTGGAACTTCACCATCAGATAGTTTAACGTCATACCCAGGACAATAAAACCTTCAGTCCACTTCCTTCTAGCACATATATGATAAAAATGGAAATGCGTGGTGCGATGGTTAAAGTCATGGGAAATGGACTCGTCGTCCCGAGTTCAAATCCTGGATGTGATAATTGCATTTAACTTTGCGCTAATACCCTTGGGAAAGGTATGAATCCTACTCTCCCTCCAGCTATGGATAAACAGTAGGGCAAACTGGGCTCTTTAACCTTGGTTAGTCAACCAGTCTAGGAGAAGGAAAACTCTGAATTCAAACCTGTTGAACTCCGCTTAAGAAATTGACCTTGTGTCGCATCCTGCTCGTGCAGAGGGGTTGGTAAATATATATATATATATGATAAAAATGTTGGTTTCTTTTTCTTATGTCTTCTTTTTCTTCTTCTTCTTCTTCTAGTTCCATGGTTCTTCTTCTTCTTCTTCTTCTAGTTCCATGGTTCTAGTTCCATGGTTCTTCTTCTTCTTCAGTTCCATGGTTCTTCCTTCTTCTTCTTCTAGTTCCATGGTTCTTCTCTTCTTCTTCTAGTTCCATGGTTCTTCTTCTTCTTCTAGTTCCATGGTTCTTCTTCTTCTTCTTCTAGTTTCATGGTTCTTCTTCTTCTTCTAGTCCATGGTTCTTCTTCTTCTTCTAGTTCCATGGTTCTTCTTCTTCTTCTAGTTCCATGGTTCTTCTTCTTCTTCTAGTTCCATGGTTCTTCTTCTTCTAGTTCCATGGTTCTTCTTCCTTCTAGTTCCATGGTTCTTCTTCTTCTTCTAGTTCCATGGTTCTTCTTCTTCTTCTTCTTCTAGTTCCATGGTTCTTCTTTCTTCTTTCTTCTTCTAGTTCCATGGTTCTTCTTCTTCTTCTTTCTTCTTCTAGTTCCATGGTTCTTCTTCTTCTTCTAGTTCCATTGTTTCTTCTTCTTCTTCTTCTTCTAGTTCCATTGTGGTTCTTCTTCTTCTAGTTCCATGGTTCTTCTTTTCTTCTTCTTCTGGCAATAGGGATTGGGACAATCATATAAGTGCTAGGGAATTGAGGGAGGTCTTACCGTTCTGCAGAGGTACAGTCGGTGCATTCTCAAGCCCTAGCCGAAAGGGATTGTGATAGGCGGTAAGTGGTCATACAGTTACTGTTTTTATTTATTGGGTGCTGCTTCCCAGATTTTTTGAAGACATCACGCAGCATCCTCGTGCACGCGTATAAATTCAACCCACTTAACCTTAGGGGTGCATTATTCACGAAACACCCTGTTGCGGTTATTACTCAAGGTGTTTTACTATCTAAAGCAAATTGTAAACGAGGCTCTCAAGAAATGTTGTTTTTTTTCTTCTTGTCTTCGTATCGATGTCATCTTAACCTACGTCAATGTTATTATCAACTTTGCTTATTTATTCATTAGATGCTTTTATTTGTACTATTATTGTTTTCGTTTTTTCTTTTCTTTTTCATTTCCAAATGTAGATGTGAATATATTTGTTCATCACCAACAGCGAAGGATCATAAGCGCCTTGGCCTTTCTTTATGAATGCAAGATCCATCACGAAATTGCTCGGGCGATATTCTTGTACAGTGACAGTTTTAGATAAGCGTACACAAAGTCACTGACAACTACAGATGCTTGTGATATAAATATTTATACTCATTAAGTACTGGCGGTTTTACAAGTATGGGAAAGGGAACGAAAGTAGAATTAATTTGTTATCTACGGATATCAGGACCGGTTTAGCTCAGTCTGTAGAGCATCCGACTCGGAATCACAAGGTTCCTGGTTCGATACCGGTCCTCGCGAACTCAGCGTGTGAGTAGAACAGGAATCTGTGGCGGTAAAGTAAAGAGCCGGTAGGTGTGCGCTCCGTCTCAGACGCCAAAACAATCCCTTGTCTAGCGCTAGTGAAAAGGGGATAATACTCCCTAGCTGTCTGGCTGATACGGACTTTATGCCACTTCTGACGCTTTTAACAGTTTAGCTCCATCGGTAGAGCACCAGCGTTTTGGAATCGCAAGGGTTCTGGATTCAGATAGCCGGTCCGCTAACTCAGCGTAATGAGTATGCACACAGATTGGGTAATTGATCTGTGGCGGTAAAGTGGTGGAGCTGAACGGTAGTATGGCGCTCCAACTCTGCAAACATCTCCCTGGTCGCACGCGCTAGCCGAAAAGGAGATAGAACTCTCTCGCTGCCCCGGGCTGATAACCGACAATGGCCATCCGCTAATTTTACTTACTTTTGCTTTACGGAAAGGTTGGATTTTACGCATGTAACCGCATTGTATCATTTTATGCCGAAAATGTTTTGTTTTACTCATTGTTGATGGGTATTAAATTTTTTTTTTTAAACTCATGTTTTTTTTATTCAACCCATAGATGGGATCCTAACAGGTACCACCACTCCGGGTCAGAGTGATGAAGGGACTCCACATTCCCCAGAACTGGAACTTCATCATCAGATAGACTTTAACGTCATACCCAGGATATTAAGACCCTCAGTCACCGACCTTCTAGTACATATATTTAACAGTTAAAATCTCCTTCCCATTCTGTAGTTGACGATGGTCGAACGGTTAAGCAGCCCGACTGCTGCTGATGTCTGTGGATGAATATATGTATATATATTAGTACTCGTGTTCCTTAATCTTCCCACCGTTATCATCTTGCAACACCCTCTGGTTAAAAGTGAGACCGTCCAAATCATTCTAGATGAAATGCAAAAAGTAAATCCAATGTGTGCTTATCCGTTGAATTCTTATTTCTTCGGGAGTGCTGACACCCTCAGCTAAATAACGAGCCATTCCGTTTTTATATTACAAAAAAAAGGGAGAAGAAGAAAAAAGGTACATGCTACTCAGGAAAATATAAGAGAGAGAAGAGAGAGAAGAGAGAGAGAGACGGAGAGAGAGAGAGGTTCAAATCAGATTTTATTAATTTTTTACATATTGAACTATTTTGCAGTAAGCTCTTAAGTAAACGTATCAACGTTGTAATATTGAAATCTTAATTGAGTGGTATATCCACAGTCCTCGCATCTAGCATGAAAAGGTGAGGATAGATAGTCCGAAAAATCTAAATAATATAAGATTTTACCAATGACTTTTAAGGTAATATCTTGCATTCAAGTAACAACATGATAAAAGGAATTTAAAGAAAAAAAAATAACCCTCAGTCAAATTTTTGTAAAATCTGCATGTCAGTGTGCAAAAAATTGTAATCAGCGCCGCAAGGGTTAAAGAAGATAACCCAGAAAAAGATTAACTTCCAAGATTTACGCTTTTGGTTTTCAAACGTCGTAAAAGTTGAGATATCTGGCTAAAAATCAGTTGTATAACCCCCTCTTTTCTCGTCATCTCTAATTTACTGTTTTCAATTTCTTTTTTCTCCCTATGTAGATCTCTCTCTTCTCATCTTTTTTTCTCCGCCTATGTAAATCTCTCTCTGCCTCTATTTCTTTTTTCTCCCCTATGTAGAATCTCTCTCTCTTTTTCTTTTTTTCTCTCCTATGTAGATCTCCTCTCTCTCTCTCTCTTTTTTCTCACTATGTAGGATCATCTCTCTCTCTCTATTTCTTTTTCGTTCCTATGTAGCATCTCTCTCCTCTCTCTCTCTATTGTCCTTTTTTACTTCCTATGCAGAAGTCTCTCTCTCTCTCTCTCTTTTTCTACCCTAGTGTAGATCTTCTCTCTATTTCTTTTTTCCTCCCTAGAATGTAGGGATCTCTCTCTCTCTTCCTTTTTTGCTTCCACTATGTAGATTCTCTCTCTCTCTATGTTCTTTTGTTGGGCCTTCTATAGTAGATTCTTCTCTCTCGTCTCTCTCTCTGATTGTCTTTTTCTCCCTAATGTAGATCTCTCTCGTCTTTTCCTCTATTTCCTTCTTTTCTGCCCGTAGTGAGATCTCTCTTCTCTTTTCTTTTTCATCCCTAATGTAGACTCTCTCTCTTCCTCTATTCTTTTATTGCTCCCTATGTAGATCTCTCTCTCTCTCTAATTTCTTTTTTCCTCCTTGTAGATCTCTTCCGTCTCTCTATTTCTTTTTGTCTCCTACTGTTAGATCTTCTCTCGTCTCTATTTCTTTTTTTCTCGCCTATGTAGATCCTCTCTCGTCTCTCTAATTTCTTTTTTCTCCCCTAGTAAGCAGTCTCCTCTCTCTGTCTCTATTCTTTTTTCTCCCTATTGTAGATCCTCTCTCTCTCTCTATTTCTTTTTTCTCCCTATGTAGAATCTCCTCTCTCTATTTCTTTTTTCTCCCATGTAGATCTCATCTCTCTCTCTATTCAGTTTGTATTTTCTCCCTATGTAGATCTCTCTCTCGTCATCTCTATTTCTTTTTTCTCCTATGTAGATCTCTCTCTCCTCTAATTTCTTTTTTCTCCCATTATGAGAGATCTCTCTCTCTCTCTCTAATTTCTTTTTTCTCCCCTATGAGATCTCTCTCTCTCTCATTCTTTTTTTGCTCACCTATGTAGATCTCTCATCTCTTCTCTTTCTTTTCTCCCTAGAGTATCTCTCTCTCTCTCTATTTCTTTTTTTCTCTCCCCTATGTAGATCTCTCTCTCTCTCTATTCTTTATTTTTCAACCTCCCCTATGTAGACTCTCTCTGCTCTCTCTCTTTTCTCGCCTATGTAGATCTCTCTCCTCCTCTCTCTCTCTAATTTCTTTTTTCTCCCATGTTAGATCTTCTCTCTCTCCTCTATTTCTTTTTCTCCCTATTGTAGATCTCCTCTCTCTCTCTCTATTTCTTTTTTTCCTCCCCCTATGTAGGATTTCCGTTTCCTTCCGTCTCTCTCTCATTTCTTTTTTCTCCATGTAGATACTCTCTCTCTCTCTATTTCTTTTTTCTCCCTAATGTAGAGATCTCTCATTCTCTCTATTTCTTTTTTTCTCACCTATGTAGATCTCTCTCTCTCTCCTATTTCTTTTTTCATTTCCCCTATGTAGAATTCTCTCTCTCTCTCCTCTCTTCTCTACTCTCTATTTCTATTTTTCTGCCCTATGTAGATCTTCTCTTCACTCTCTGACGTAATTTTCTTTTTTCCTCCCTATGTAGATCTCGGTCTCCTCCTCTCTATTTCTTTTTTGCTCCCTATGTAGATCTCTCCTGCTCTCTCTCTAATTTTCTTTTTTTCCTCCCTATGTAGATCTCTACTTCTCTCTCTTCTCATCTCTCGTCTCCTCTATTGTCTCCTTCTTTATTTCTCCCTATGTAGATTCTCTCTCCTCTCCTCTCTCTCTGTCTCTATTTCTTTTTTCTCCCTATGGTAGATCTCTCTCTCCTCTCTATTGCACATGTCTTATTTTCTTTCTCTCCACCCTATGGTAGATTCTATCTCTCCTCTTCTATTTCTTTTTCTCCCTTCTATGTACGACGGATTTTCTCGGTCTGCTGGGGATTCTCTCTCTCTCTCCTCGTCTTTTTCTTTTTTTTTCCTCCCTATATGTAGTAATCCTTATCTCTTCTCTCTACTTCTTTCTGTTTTTCTTTTCCGCTATGTGTAGGATCTCTTCCTCTTGGCTCGTCTATTTTTCTTTTTTCGTCGCCTAATGTAAGATCTCTCTCTCTCTCTATTCTCTTTGTTTCGTCCCTTATGGGTAGCATTCTCTCTCTTCTCTCTCTTATTTTTCTTTTCTCCCTATGTAAGATCTCTTCTCTTCTCTATTGTTCTTTTTTCTCCTATGTAGAATTCTCTTCTCTCTCCTATTTCTTTTTTTCCTCCCCTATGTAGATCTCTCTCTCGCTCTCTAATTCTTCTTTCTTTCTCCTATGTAGATCTCTCTCTTTTCGTCTCTAGTTCTTTTTTCCTCCCTATGTAGATCTCTCTCTCTCTATTTCTTTTTTCTCCCTATGTAATGATCTCCTCTCTCTCTATTTTCTTTTTTCTCCCTACTGTAGATCTCTCTCTCTCTCACTCTATTTTATTCCTTTTCTCTCCCTATGGTAGATTTCTCTCTCTCCTCGTAATCTTAGGTCCTCTCTGGGGAAGGAGATCGGAACTATGATTGCCATCTCTTCTCTCTCTCTCTATTTCTTTTTTCGTCCCCTCTAATGTAGATCTCTCTCTCTCTCCTCTCTCTCTCCTCCAACTTGCATTCATTCTCTCCCTCTTGCGTCCCCCAGCCCTGCCGACTGGGGCTTTAGAATACACCGACCGACTGCACCTTTTGAAGAGGGGTAGACCCCCCCCTCATGGGACCACATGTTGATCGTGGGTGGCAACACGTGATGTTTAAGGACGGAACCCTCGTGGATGAGCAGTCCATGACATGCAACACTCCACATAGACCCTTACTTGGTTTGACTCCTTTAGAATATGAATAATTATCAAACATTTTAATAAGTGACTCTACGTTATTTATTTTTAACTAGCAAATATATGCACCCTCCGCGTGCAAGTATTTAAGTTTTAATGTAATGAAATATAATATTAAATTAGAAAGGCTAATGAACTAAATAAGAATGCAGATAAAAAGATTTGATATCAAGGAAGAAAAATAGAACTTACTCTTCCATTACTCCCGTCTTTCATTGCTAAATTTTCCTTATTTAACTACTTAGTTAATATAGAAGGTAAAGAATAAAATTAGTTATTTCTTCTTTTTTAACCGATTTTTAAAAAAAAAAAGATTTATCCCCGAGATCTTTGCTCATATTCATTAAGATAGACCAAACAATTAGAAATCAATAATACTAAGCACATATTTATTAAATCAATTTAATTCAATATGCAAATTAGCCTTCGTTCACATTGTAAACCGCTATTTTGTTGTATATATAAATATAATTGCATGTTATTAGTATGCAGCCCGCGCCCTGGCCGGTTTCGACGGGGGTCCAGGTGAGCTTCGGCCCGCTGGACGGTTCTGTTATATAATATAGCGTCGATCCCAGGGGCCATCCCCCCAGGCAACACCTGCCCCCTCGATTTAAAAGGGGCAGGGTTGGTTTATTGCCCAGTGCCTGAGGCGCCCCCTTGGGAGGGGAAATGCCGACGGATCGACGCATTTTTCACCCTGCCACTCCATGAGCTTCGGCTTGTGGGTGGTCCCACGTTAATTAGGGACTTTGTGCCTGACCCGTACAAAGTGGGGTACGCGGTAAATACTATGCAGCCTCCGCCCCGGTTTTCGACCGGGGGTCCGGTGAGCTTCGGCCGCTGGACCGGTTCTGTTATAATAATAGCGTCGATCCCAGGGGGGCCATCCCCCCAGACAACACCTGCCCCCTCGATTTAAGGGGCAGGGCTGGTTTATCGCCCAGTGCCTGAGGCGCCCCCTTGAGGGGGGGGAATGCCCGACGGGATCGACGCAATTTTTTCACCCGCCACCCATGAGTCTTGGCTTGTGGGTGGTCCCACATAAATAGGGCCTTTGCCTGACCCGTACAAGTGGGGTACGGTGGAAAAATATCATGTAGATCCGGCAACGCCGGGGATCCAGTGGCTTCGGCCCTGGATCTTTACAAGTTAATAGGGGCTATCCCCTCAGGCAATACTAGCCCCCTCGATTTAAAGGGGCAGGGCTGGGTTTATTGCCCAGCGCCTGAGGCACCCCCGTTGAGGGGGAATGCCGACGGGATCGACGCAATTTTCACCTGCCACCCATGAGCTTCGGTTTGTGGGTGGTCCCACATTAATAAGGCTTTGTGCCTAACCCGTACAAGTGGCGTACGAGGTAAATAAAATGTAGATATGATCAACAGTATTAATAATAGAAAACAATTTTATTAATAGTTGAAGGTTTAAATAATAAAATCATGGAGAATGTGACGTTAATAAAAAAAAGGAATTGGGACTTGAGTATTAATATAGTTTCGGTTACAGACAGAAAAAACACACAATCTCTATTATGATAAGATAATAACCCTTTTATAACCAATATGAAAGCATTGCTAGTATTGGCAAAGGCTACACAGAATCATAGAGAAATACTTTTTTTTTATATCCTGAACTAAATTTTCTCATAGATTTTCCGGCTGCCCTCTTCGCTTTAAACAGTGCGACTCAGTGACCCGCCTCTTAAATTACAGAGTCTATAAACAAATGGATTGAATTAAGTGTCGAGTAATTCAAGTGAATAATTCCAAACAATTTTTTTTTACCAGAGTTATCAATTTCAGAAATCAGAGATTTCTTCTTCTCATAAAATGAACTGTTTTGTTTTTTTTAATAACACGGTGTCTGGAGAAAAGAGGGCTTCACCCGATATGAGAAAAGTGTCGTGTCGAAAGAGTGTCACCGCTTAACTGTAAACATCAGCATAATATTAAGTGTACTAGCAAGAATATGCGCACTCCGGGAATAAGTATTTAAGTTTTAATGAATTGAAATATGTTAAATTAGAAAGACTGACAAAATTAAATAAGAACGCATTTAAAAAGATTACTTATTTTAATAATATTCAAATTGGTTTCTACATAAGGTCATTTATAGGATTGATTTTAATACACTGTAGAATAAAACAATATTAGAGATCAATGATACCAAGTAATTATTAAACCGGTTTTGGTAAAACCAGTATGCAAATTAACCACAGCATATATTATGTAAATCTAAAATTTCTATATAAGACACATTACAGGATTTTAAAAGCACTAACAATCCCTCCTTTGGGGCAGGGGTCCAGTGTGCTTCGGCCACTGGACCGGTGTGTTGAATTAACAGCGTCGATCCCAGGGGGCTATCCCCCAGGCAATACCTGCCCCCTTGATGTAAAGGGGCAGGGCTGGGTTTATTGCCCAGCGCCTGAGGCGCCCCCTTGAGGGGGAATGCCGACGGGATCGACGCAATTTTTTCCACCTACCACCCGTGAGCTTCGGCTGGTAGGTGGGGCCACATAAAAATGTCCTTGTGTCACGCCCTCATAAGTGGGATGAGAGGCAAATACCCTAATAACATGAGCTGTTTTGAGGCAAATCTAACTCGGGTTTTCATAAAGACATCATTAATAAATAAGATCTATTCTATATATTAATGATTTTGACAATAAATTAAATACTCACTTATAAACTTACGCAATTTTTGAAGGTATTGTGACGTAAACGGTGACGTAGTTTCAGTTAGAGTCAGACTGACACTGAATCTCCATTATAATAAGATTCATATCGGTCAAATTAGTCTATACTATCATACTTAAGTTTGTGATTTACGTGTGTGTCCAAGGATCACAGCTAAGAGACGCCAATTCTTGTATTTTTTCTATTTTTTTAAATTTTACACGGATATTGATCTGAAGTACGTCTTCGACAGACTTAACGACGACATCCGGTCAAGTCAAACTGAAAGCAACGGCGCCTGCTAGATCTCCTCACCGAAGTTAAGCAGCATTCTTATTTATAGTGTTTTAAATCAACTGACAGGAGATTGTCATGGATATCCGTGCTGCCAGCACGACCTGAATGATGATGATATAGTACTAGTAGGACCTGTGGATATACCACGGTATGATATGTGTTAGACGTGTTTATTTAAAAACTACTGTAGAATAGTTCTACAACGTTAGACGTGTTTATTTAAGAAACTATGTAGAATAGTTCTACAACGGAACTACTGTAGAATAGTTCTACAACGTTAGATGTGTTTATTTAAGACTACTGTAGAATAGTTCTACAACGTTAGATGTATTTAAGAACTATTGTAGTATAGTTCAATATGTAAAAAGTATAATAATCTTGATTTAACTCTCCCTCACACACTTTTTTTCATTTTTTTCCTTCTTTTCATTATGTTCGATTGAATCATATTAGCGTTGTCAACCCTCTCTCCATCTTTCACCAACTCCTTCTTTCTTATATTTTTCTGTGTAGCATGTCCTTTTTTAAAGATGTTCTTTATAATAAAAATGGAATGGTCCATTATCTAGCTGAGGTGACGACACTCATAAGAAATATTTTTCCAGAATACAAGGTGTGTTAAAAAGTACAAAAAATCTCGATACTTTTTTGACACCTTATATATATATAATATATATATATATATATACAATATATTATATATTATATATATAAAAATGTAAAAGCGAATTCATTTGCTGAAAAATATCTTTTTCGCAAGAAACCAACAGGAATACTGCAAAAAGTCTGACACAGTAGAGGACAAAATAAAATAGAGAGGGAGAGAGAAAAGAGAGAGAGGGAGAGAGAGAGAGGGGAAGAGGAGAGAGAAAGAGGGGAAGAGGGGAGAGAAGGGAGAGAGAGAGAGAGGGAGAGGAGAGAGAGAGGGGAGAGGGAGAGAGAGAGGGAGAGAGGGAGAGAAGAGGGAGAGAGAGAGAGAGAGGGAAGAGGGAGAGAGAGAGAGAGGGAAGAGGGAGAGAGAAGAGAGAGAGAGAGAGAGGGGGGGAAGAGGGAGAGAGAGAGAGAGGGGGCTTCACTGGTTTGAGAGTCAGTTGGTGGGACAATATTGACAAACTTTGGATGTTTTTCTCTCTCTCAGTAGACGGAAGGATGCCAACATCATATATATTATATATATTATATATATATATATATATATATGGTGATTGCCACTTCTTCACCGAAGAAGGCCACTTCTACAAAGTTCGGTTGTGAGCACGCACATGACTCAGAAGTCCAGCTTTGTTTTTACACGTACTGCCGCATAAAATACACGTGAGACACCCAACTTTCACTCGTACACACACGTTTTTCACGTGGTCGTCTGTCACCATGAGACCGCATATGACTT
>CM042137.1:122866922-122879422 GCA_023376005.1 Doryteuthis pealeii | reverse complement strand
AGTCGAAATGGTGAACATTAAAAGGTAAAGTGCGATCATTATATATGGGATTATATATCCTTTTGGAGTGCATGCAAAACCTATTCCTTCTGACTCAAAGAGAACAAGAAATATTCTTCGTAGAAAAAAAAAAAAGAAAAAAAAAGAGATACGTAACGTTAAGATATGTACTTTACTTAAAGAAAAAAAAATCGTGTTTTTCAACAACAATTAGAGAATGCCAAAGATGAATTGGAGAAAAGTCAGCAACATTAATCGATTAAGATTTCTGAATATATACGAAGTATGTCAGAAAAGTTCCAGGACAGGTGTCACAAAATCTTTATTTCAAATCTAAACTAAAACTACAAGTTATCCCCTTCAAAGTAATCCCCCCCCCCTGGAGTCTAATGCACTTTCCAATCCTTCTCTGCCACATTTGCATGTACTCCCGGAATAATCCTTCCGGGATTCTCCGAAGCTCTGTCGTCACGGTCTTTTTGATGTTGTGCACATCATCAAAAAGAGTTCACATGATGATCCCCCTTGAGCTTGGGGAAAAAGAAAAATCACATGGAGCCAAGTCGGGTGAGTGGGGAGGTTTCTCCAGCACAGTAATGTTCTTCTGGGCCAGGAACTCGAATACTGTGGGCAGGTGTGTTGTCATGGTGAAGTGCCAACGAGTAGTCCTACCATGTCTCTCGGCTTTTCTCGCGCACTGAACGGAGCAAACGCCGCAGTATCTCTTTGTAGACATACTGTTTGGTCGTCTGGCCCTTGTGACAAGAACTCGCAGTGGACGATAGCCCTTACATCGAAGTTTTCTGACATACCACTCGTGTGTATATATATATATATATATATATATATATATATATATATATATATATATATATATATATAGGTTAGATTGATTTTTCAAAATATCAAATTACATGAAATACTGAAAGTTGTGTAATGATCTATTAAGTACTGGTACCAAAAATTAGATCTTCAATTTTTACTAATTTTTGAGGAAATGTCATCAAAGATCGTAGACAAAAATGCATTGAAAAATCTTTGGTTTGGCAATAATAGTGTGTCTGTGTGTGGTGTGTGTGTGGGGGGATTTATGATTTTATCTTTAGTTATGATTTCGTTATTTAATTTCATTTTGATAAAATAAATAAAATGAAAACATTCCCTGGTTTAAATACTGAAATTTTTAGATTTTCTGATCAATTTTTTGGCCAACTTTTGCAAAACCGAGGATTTTTTTTTAGTGCATTTTGATGCCATTTCCTAAAAAATTGATATAATTTTTACTTACTAGATTAATACACAACTAGCGGTGTTTCACGTAATTTGATATTTTAAAAAAGTGAAATATATATATATATATATATATATATATATATATATATAGGGTGCAGCGTAAGTAACGCCCTTTTTAATTTCATATCTTATAATGTATATTTTCTTTAAATAATTTGCTAAATCTTCTCAAAAGTCCAGTAGGCGTCTTTCTGCAAAGTTAGCAATTAGTGATAGGAGTGTTCTCAGAATATTGAAGAAGCTAAAGATGAGATCTTATACAAAGGGCATTACTTATGCCGCACCATACACACACACACACACACACATACATATATATATATATATATATATATATATATATATTATATATTAAATTTTACTTGAAGGCACTTACAACGCATGTATCGCATAAAATTCGATACTTTTTCTTATAGAAAATGAACTTGACAAGTGTAATCCCAGTAAAGGATGGCTCGATGTGTAGAATACCGTACAGACTGTTTCGACTTTATTAAGTCTCATCAGCGGTATATACTAACGATTTCCCTCCGACAGAAATCGAAACCGTGTATATATATATATATACACACACACACTGTAGATAATACGGGTGCTTTATTTCTAAGCAGACAGAGCTTAATATCATTGATCGAGCGTTTATATTTACGTTAAGGTAGCGTGCCCAGATTCAACAACTGGGTATTGAGAGTTTTTCGCCCATACACCATCTCCCTTCAAGCCATATATATTATATACGCACAGATATACATGCATGCGCGCGCGCACACAATATATATATCATCATCATGTCGCGCTTTCAGCGCAGATATCCATGACAATCTCTCTCCATCCGTCTCTATCGCTCATCATTCTCGGGAGGTCCTCTATGCAGCATCCTGCATCCGCACAGAGCTGATCAACGTACGTTTTTGCTGGTCGGCCCACGCTGGCTTGTCCATGTGCTGGCTTCCACAGGAGGACGTCACTTATGAGTTCGTCCTTGCTTCTCCAGCAGTGTCCCGCGTGTCTTGTCCGTCTCACTCGGATGGTTTGGGTGATATGTGGTAGGTGGCCGTTCAGCTGCTTTCTCGCAGGGTGCTGTTTCCACGCCTTGTTCATGATCACCCGCAGCATTCTTGTGCAGCTCCCATCTAGTTTATTCTCTAGTCGCTTAGTTAGGGTCCAGGTGGTGCAGCCTGACTGAGTTCATGTCTTTCAAAAACAAAAGCGACATCTCAACCATCGATGGCAAACTCCTAAACTCTGTAGAACAATTTAGATACTTAGGCAGTAACATCTCCTCCACAGAAAATGACGTTAATGCACGCATAGGAAAAGCATGGGCCGCTATAAATAACTTATCGATCATATGGAGGTCCAATCTCATAGACAAGTTAAAGAGACAGTTCTTCCAGGCGGTTGTCGTGTCAGTTCTGCTGTATGGCTGGACCACCTGGATATATACATATATATAAACAAAAGACTTAGAAATCTGGTTTTAGGGGTAATAGATGTATTTCTACCCATAAGTATGTTTATATACATATGAGTTTCATCAGACACTCAACTTTATTGAAGTGGTAAACAGAATTAATGGGAGTTAATATATATATATTTTTTTCTAAGGATAACTTCTGGTATCAGTTCTTATCATGACGAAGGAGATGGAAAATATATTTTGTAACATGCATTAATACAAAAGAAGCTAAAAAACAAAACAAAAACAAAAACCAATGATGACTTCATAACAAAAAGAAAAAAAAGTGCCCTCCGCAACACCTGTATCAGGCGCGATTTTGCAAAGGTATTTTTAATATAGTTTACAAGTTGAAATGTGTTAAAATAGATTTTTTTTAAAATTCCAAAAGCAAATGGAATTTGACATCAAAGGAATTAGAAGATCTAAAAACAGTACGTAAAATCTATTTATCTATCTATATATATTGATACTTGTGTGCCTTAATTGTACGACTGTTATCATATTGTTTAACCCCCGGGTTAAAAATGAGACTGTCCAAATCGTCCAAGAGGAAAATCCAAAAAGTAAATTCAGTATTCTATTATTTTATATTCAAAATAATACTAAATAGGATACTATGTATACAAGAACAAACTCTTGGCCGAAACACATATCGGCATTTCAATAAATACATTTTTATCCATTCAACATTTTCTTAACATTTATCTTTCAACATTATATATATATATTCTCCCGTTAAGTCACCCATCTTCATATATATATATATATATATATATATATGAAGTGTTCAAACGATGTGTTTGAAAATGGCGAAGGCCGACAATTTGTAGGGAGATTATGTGCTTAATTTAAGTCATACCTAATTAGTTGATTAATTATAATTAAATGAACTAGCAAATATATGCACCCTCCGGGTGCAAGTATTTAAGTTTTGATATAATAAAATATCATATTAAATTAGAAAGGCTAATGAAACTGACTAAGAATGCAGATAAAAAGATCTGCAACAGAGGGGGTATAATCGAAAAATAGAACAACTTTGAAACTAACTATTCCATCATTTTCCATTACTCCCCTCTTTCATTGGTAAATTTTCCTAATTAACTATTTAGTTAAAATAGGAAGTAAAGGATAATATTACAGTTATTTCTTCTTGTAAATAAATTTCTTTTAAGATTATCCACGAGATTTTTTGTTTATTTTCTTAAGATAAAACCAAACAATTAGAAATCAATAATACCAAGCACATATTTATTAAAATAAGATTTTAATATCAATATGCAATTAGCCTTCTCGTTCAAACTGTAAACCGCTATTTTTGTTGTATATATAAATACAATTGCATGTTATTAGTATGTAGATATGGTCAACAGTATTAATAATGTAATACAATTTTTATTAATAACTGAAGGTTTAAAAGAATGAAATCATGGAGAATTTGACGTAAATAATTAAGGGAATTGTGACTTGAGTAGTAATATAGTTTCGGTTACAGATAGAAAAACACACAATCTCCATTATAATAAGATTAGGCGTGCATATCGGTTTAAATGTAAAGCGTAAACAAATCGAGAAAAAGTCAATCTCTGTATGTACATATATAGCTCTGCCGATGAGGCCTAATGGGCTGAAATGTACATACAGAGATTGACTTTTTCTCGATTTGTTTACGCTTTACATTTAAACCGATATGCACGCCTAATTCATTTAATTATAATTAATTAACTAATTAGGTATGACTTTAATTAAGCACATAATCTCACTACACACACACACATATATATATATATATATATATATATAAAAAACAATGTCGTATATCATGTAACAAAGCACATATATTATGAAAGGAATGTTGCCGATGTGAAGTAGGTGGTTTTTCTCATCGAGTCCCGGTTATTCACATGCTTATACTGAAAGAATGTAAAGAATTCCTGCCCCTAGATAGAAACTAATGACTTGAACTTCCAGATGTACGTCGTGTGAAAAAGCTAACCGTAGAGAGCGCGCGTGCAGAAAAGGGGGTTGGTGGGATGGCGAGATCGGAAGGGTGCGGTGGGGGGGTTGCGGTGGACTTTGTTTAAGTAAAAAAAAAAAAAAAAATGATTTACTTTCTTCAAAATTGAACACAGTGACTAAAGAACTATTTCGAATAAACAAGCGGAAGCAAGTTTATCAAAATGATCTTGAATTTCGGTCGACGCGATATATAGGTCACAAGATGATATACAATCCAACTGGCCTTGTTTTGAGATTCTTGCGCGAACGTCACTGAAACCGTGTGTGCCTCTGTGTATGTGTCCGTGATGTATCATCATCATCATCAGGTCGAGCTGGCAGCACAGATTTCCATGACTCACTCGCCACTTGTCTCTCGTCTCTATCGGTCATCGCACCTAGCAGGTCTTCCACCTGGCATCCAGAATCCGTACAGAGCTGATGTTTTTTTTTTTTTACATATCACAAGATGATATATAATTCAACTGGCCTTATTTCTAGATACTTGCGCGAATGTTTCTGAAAACGTGTGTGTGTGTGTGTGTGGGGGGGGCATATATCATCATCATTAGGTTGCGCGGGCAACACAGATTCCCATGACACATGCATACGTACACTATCATCGTACCTAGCAGGTTTTCCGCATGGCATCCAGAATCCGCACAAAGCTGATTGAATTAGTTTTTTTGCTGATCAACCGACAATGTTTGTTGGTGGGTTGGGTTTTACGGCATGCCAACCCTTGTTGGGTCATTTTATGCCGAAGTCGTTTTTGTTTTATTCGTTCATGATGGGTACTCAATCTTTTTTTAAACTCATTTTTTTTAATATTCAACCCATAGATGGGTCCCTAACAGGTACTAATACTCCGAGTCAGGGTGGCCCTTTGAGTAATGGTGATGAAGGGGTACTCCACATTTCCCAGAGCTTCACAGTTAGATGCAGTTTAACGTACCCAGGACAACCGACACTGGTGTATCCAGGTGTAGGTGTCCACGGGAGAATGTCACTTATAAATTCGTCCTTGCTTCTCCAGCAGGGTCCAGCATATCTTGTTCATCTTACTTGTATGGTTTGTACGATAGGAGGCAAGTGACCGTACAGTTGCTTTTTGTAGGGTGCCGTTTCCAAGACTTCAGGACCGCACGTAGCACCCTTGTGTATTTCCCATCTAGCTTTCTCCCTAAGCGGTTGTGTTAAGTTTTTAAGGGTCATTGGTTGGCCTTATAGCAGAAGCCCTTATCTGGTGGAATCCTTGATAAAGAGTTCGTCCACAATGTGAATCCCTTTGGTTACTAAAGTGTCCTCAGTTACTGTTAATCGTATAAGTCCTTCGTGAGTATTGGTAAAGATCCTGGCAATCCTATGTGCGTCGTCCAATGGTGCAATTTGAATTATGACCAATATGGGGGGGAGTATGTATCTTATCAGGCCAGTAGTACTGCCAGTGATTGGTTAGAAGAGTCAACCACGTGACCTTGGCCAGTCTATAAGTATAGGCGGGTATTTCGAGCACATCTTATATGAAAATAATCCCAACAGGTTGGTTGGTTGGTTTTTACGGCATGTCAACCCATTGGGTCATTTTATGCCGAAGACATTTTATTTTATTCATTCTTGATTGGTACTCAATTTTTAAAATATGAATTTTTCATAACTCATTTTGTTCTATTTAAGGCAGAGATGGAACCCGAACAGGTACTACCACCCCGGGGTAGAGTTGTCTTGGGAGTAATGGTGATGAAGGAGTACTCCACATTCTCCAGAGCTCCAGAATCGGAACTTCCCAATCAACTATAAATAATACTTATAAGTGGATCGATCCTCACAACAATAAGTTGAACAGACTTCGCCACGCGTCTCTACCGGTCATCACACCTAGCAGGTCTTCTATATGGCATCCAGTAATCCGCTCATAGCTGATTGATGTAGGTTTTCTTTGCTGGTCGGCCGGCACTGTTGGTTGGATGGATTTTATGGCATGTCAACCCACCATGAGTTTTGCTCTCCGGAAATGAAAAAAAAAAAAAAAAAAAAAAAATGACAGAACTGTTTATAAAGCCGATGTTATGAATCGACGCCGTGATACAACCTATCCGTACGATGAATGCATTAGCACTAATACCCTTAGGAAAGGTATCCATTCAACTACTCTCATTCCAGCTATGGGTAAATAGTAGGTAAGACTGGGCTCTTTAACATTGGTTAAGCAATCGTTCGAAGAGAACTCTGAATTCAAACCTGTTAAACCCCGCAAAAGAAATTGACCTTGTGTCGCATCCTACTCGTGCGGAGGGATTGATATATATATATATATATATAGTCTCCGAGTTAAAGCATCAGTTTTCGATGTCACCATCTTTTTATTTTTATCATTACGATTCCTTATTTTTCTTTGTTATGATTTTGTGGTAGGAATATGTTGTTTGTTTGGACTTTTGATAATTTGAATTATTAAGATTGTTCGGATTGTTGTCCTCATCTTTATTGTTTAATACACATCTGCCATTATTCCTTTTACTTGCAGGACCTGTGGATATACCACAGTATAATAATATAATTATTACAAAGTTTGATATCTTTACTTAAAAGCTATTGCCAAGTAGTTCAATATGTAAAAAAGTATAATAATCTTGAGTTAACTCTAACTCTTTTATTATTTTCATTATGTTCGATTGAAACAGATTAGCGTTATCGCTTCCGCATTCTCACCCCTCTCTCTATCTTTTCCACACGTTCTTTCTTTCTTGTCCTTTTTCTGTCCTTTTTTTTTTTATAATAAAAAGGGAATGGTCAATTATTTAGCTGAGGTGACGACACTCTTAAGAAATAATAATTCGGCAGATAAGCAAACTAAAAAGTAAATAGCGAGATTGATACAATAGATTAGAACGTCCTCCCCTAAATCTCATACAAAGAAAAATAGCTTCTGCACCATGCTCAATACATGCTAAACTAGAATAAAGTGGTTGATCATTCATATGAGCCACTGCACAACAGCATATAAGGAAAAACAATCTCTCTACCCACAAATCATAACAAAGAAAAATAAGGAGTTGTAATGTACTAATGCTAAAAATATTATAAAAATAAAAAGGAGGCGCGTGGTCTAATGGTTAGAGTCGTAGGAAATGGACTCGTCAACGCGAGTTCAATTTCTGGACGAAGCTGTTGGTATTTCACATGGCGCTAATACTCTTGGGAAAGGTATGAATCCTACTCTCCCTCCAGCTATGGGTAAATAGCAGGGCAGACTGGGCTCTTTAACCGTGGCTATGTAACCAGTCTAGGAGAAGTAAAACTCTGAATTTAAACCTGTTGAACTCCGCTTAAGAAATTGACCTTGTGTCGCATCCTGCTCGTGCGGAGGGGTTGGTAAATATATATACGGAAAAACACAAACAAAAATATTCACTTGATTTGAAAATCGCAAGAAACTGTCAGTAACCAAGACCGTTGACTTTAAATCGTTGCTACCTTACCCTAACTTACTTTCACAGCACATCAATGCGGCTATACAAGGCTGCTTCAGGCCGGGATCGAAACGACCGATTTGTCGTCAGAGTTCTTACTTCTGCGCCATCTACACACCCATTTTAAAAAAAGGAATTTACAGCATATATGGTAAAAATTTATTGCACATATATGATAAAAAGGGTTGGAGCTTGATATAAGGGCAATGGGGCTGGGACAATCATATAAATGCTCGGGCTTGATGTGACGAGCCGATTGTTCAGAGGGGCCTCTCCGACCGTCTAGCCTAAGAAAGGGCCAAAGTAGAGTGCTTATGTCATGGACTGTTCAGTCACCAGGGTTCTATCGTTAAGCATCATGGGTGGCCAACAGGTGGCCCCATGGTGTGGGTGTGTGTGGGTGTGTGTGGGTTAACCCCCGGTAGAGGTGCAGTTGGTGTATTCTACAGCCACAGCCGAGAAGGGGGATAATAAAAATCGTCGCCGGGGTGGCCTAAAGTCGGTATCAGCAAGACATCGAGAGAATCTATCCCCTTTTCACTAGCGCTAGACCAAGGAGATTGTTTTTGTTGTCTGAGCTGTAGCGACACACCTACCATCAGCTCCCCACTTTACCGCACATATCCCTGTGCTATTAATACGCTGGGTTGGCGAGGGCCGGTATTGTACTCGGAACCAATATTTCACCTAGAAATAAATAAAAATTCTTATTACCTTCTAATAAATTTGTATTTCTTGTTTGGGCCTAGGGTGATTGGCGTGAGATTTTTTTTGTAATTTCTTTGTCCGTTCTTCCTTTTAGGCCTTCTCAGTTTAGACAGACTTACAAGTTAGATCAAAATAATAGATTTATTCCCTACGTTCTATTAGGCATCCCCAAGATCTTAGCTTCCCTCCTTTTTAACGCAAGCTAGTAATTTCTCTTCTTCTTCCCTTCCAATCTTTTCGAAATTAGATATCAATAAAGAAAGACCGACTCGGAGACGAAAGAAATTGTCGGAACTAACAATCGTGTTTTCTATTTTTACTCGTAGAAACCACCAAGTTACAAAAATAAATTGATTTCGTGTTGCCTACTCGGTCAGGGGCGGGAGAAAAAGATGGGTAATGTGATTTCTGAGTGTTTCTTGCAAGACCCATCCAATGAATCGAACGAGGGGGGTGGAGGCTTGCGAACGTATTTGTGTATAACTGGCTAAGCTATACGAACACTTTTGTCAAATTACCGAGATACAGTTGAATAATAAACCGTTGCAGACCCCACAATGTGGCATACTGATTCGTTGGCTAAAGAAAAATGACCCCCATAACTAAAGCTGCAGACCATCTTATTGCTTCTACCAGGAAAGCTGAAACGGACATCTGTCTTTTTTCTTTCCTCAAATTGTTCCCTCTTGGTCGTATTTGATTTTTCGTTAGTTGGGTTTTACGGCATGTCAACCCGTGTTGGATCATTTCATATATTTATAGATGCTGGGCTAAGAAAACCGTCCAATGATTATTTCATTTATATATATATATAGATGAATAAAACGGCTCAGAAAAGTGGTGTATATTTATATGAATTCAATGGACACTAAAAGAAAATCTATAAACATATTTAGCATATCGAGTTCAAATACAATTGCTATTAGTACTCCCTGATATTTGACTTTATATTGACCTTCCCCACTCCCACAATGCCTCTCATTTCCGGTCTGCACTCTTGTAAAGCAAGAGTCATTTTCGGGTGCCACTTTTTCTTTGGGCACGAGGTAAGTGAAGTTCCAATCTTTTTAACTAAACATTCATATCGAGTTTAAATACTATTGCTATTATTACTCCCTGTATTAATGCGATACCTATTATTATTATTTTGATTTTATCAATAGAGCCTAATATAGTAACCATCATAGTCCTCCAGCAGGTAGACAATTTACACATTACTGTATATAAAATTTGTTTTATCATTAACAATCTTTTGCAGGTTTCATTGTGTTAAATATAGGGGGTAAATTTCGCTGGGAAAATTGGTGGTACCAAGGATATTGTTATCATTTTTGTTACCTTCCAATTTTCAATTCTAAAATAAAATGTGGTGCTGATATTGACGTTTGTATACAGTTGAATAATAAACCGTTGCAGACCCCACAATATGGCATACTGATTCGTTGGCTAAAGAAAAATGACCCCATAACTAAAGCTACAGACCATCTTATTGCTTCTACCAGGAAAGCTGAAACGGGCATCTGTCTTTGTTCCCTCTTGGTCGTATTTGACTATTAGTTAGTTGGGTTTTACGGCATCTCAACCCTTGTTGGATCATTTCATGCCGAAGAAATTTTGTTTGATTCTTGATGGGTATTAAACATTTTTTTTCAATTAAAAAATCTCTTTTTTAACTCATTTTTCCTATTTAACCCATAGATGGAACCCTAGCAGGTACTACCACTCCGGGTCAGAGTGGACCTGGGAGCAATGGTGATGAAGGTGTACTCCACATTTCCCAGAGCTCCAGAACAGGAACATCACTATCAGAGAGAGTTTAACGTCGTACCCAAGACAATAAGACCCTCACAGCCACCGCCTTCTAGCACATCTATGATAAAAAAGGGTTGGGGCTTGCCATAAGAGCAATAGAGTTGGGACAATCATATAGGTGCGAGGGCTTGACGTGACCAGCCGATTGATTGATCGTATTTAATTTTTTATTGGTTTTCTGACACTGTTTGGGACACTTGGCATAGTACGAAGATTTATAATTCAGTCTCTCAGAATTGTTGCTAACGAATTCGAGTACCATATTATTTGAACATTGATTTAAGTATGTATAGTATTATGAGATCTATTAATTCCCATTAAGTGGCCAATATATATATATATATATATATATATACATATACACACACGTTTATGTGTGTGTAAACGTTGAAGAATACAGGACAAACAATTACATTCAATTAATATTTCACCTCTGTGGATCTACGAAACTTCTTCAGACTGCTATAAATATATTATATATATAAAAGATGGATAGGATAGGTAGGGGAGAGGAGTGCTGAAAGTCGTGAGGCGGAGGTAGCAGAAAGATAGGAGGAGGAGGTGGCACAAACGATATGGTAGATTGCAAGTTATGGTGCTAGGGTTTCTGATTTCTGAAAAGGCCTCGTAAAACCACAGGAGCGAAATGTTAATTGAATGTAATTGGTTGTGTTTATATTCAATGTATTTCTCTCACACACACACACACATATATATACATATATATATGATGAGTATTTCTATGTCTATATATATATCTCTATCTCTCTCTCTCTATATATATATATATATATATATATATATATATATATCAGCAAAATTATTTTTTGTTTGCTGTTAGAAGCATGAAAGAAAAATGAGTAAAAAAATGAAAAATTGTGTTGCATTTTTTATATATATATATGAGAGACTAAAGCCTGATATGAATAAGAATGATTTATTTGAAATGATTTTAATTGGATTGCACTTAATTATCAGGGTCATGAACCAATTGATAAATCATAAGAAACAATCAGATGTGTAAAAAAAGTGATCGTCTTTTTTGTTTTGTGGTGTGGGAGAGAGGAGAGGGAGAGTGAGAGAGAGAGAGGGGAGAGAGAGAGAGAGAGGGTTACCAGAGGAACTGCAAAGAGAAAAAGAAATGTAGCCAAAAGGTTAATAGAGGAACTGCGCGCGCACACAAACGCGCTATATATATATATATATATATATATATATATAAATAGTTAAACTTGATAATGAAACAGAAAACTAAGTAAATGACGAAAAACACATCACAAAAAAAAAAGATTGCTATGAAATCAAATATACATACGTAAAAGAATTAATCCTAACTTTTTACATATATCTACCTTATATCTTTTCTTTTAGCACAAAAAGATGTTATTTTCTTTAAATCATATCCTTTTATTTCATGTAACGCAAAAAGAAATACCAAAAAACAAAAAAAAAAAAAACCTTGATTATTTAATATCTTTTCTATTGTCTGTTCATAAGATGCCGCTTGGCAAGTTTTCATGTCATCTGCGCATGCCCAATAGCAGCCATCGTCATGACGTCATTAACAGACAACCCAACAACTCCAGTGATTACTAATTTAAATACAACAGATTAATTGATTGTAAATATGATTATTTTTTTGATGCGGTAGGCATCGAGAAATTTTCGGGAAAAAAAAAATTCCCCTCCAGCCAAGACAAGAAACATCCATCAGGAATTCTCATCTTCCCCGGCGGAGGGTAAAAATTATTCCG
>CM042137.1:122756922-122861922 GCA_023376005.1 Doryteuthis pealeii | reverse complement strand
CAAACAGTATGAGAGCTACCTCGAGTAGATTTTCGTTAAAGTCCAGCTAAAAATACTATATCTGGACCTTATTAGAATAATACTAGCAAATATATGCAAGCTATAACTAACCATAAACACAAAGAACAGCAATTATAAAAGGTAAATATAGAATACATAAATAGATAAAACCAAACAATTAAAATCAATAATATAAGCAACAAGATAACCTACACTGCAAACCTATATAAATACAATTGCATGTTACAACATACAAATCATGGAGAATGATAACTATGAATTGTGACATTATAATATAGTTTCGTTACAGACAGAAAAACACCCAATCTCCAGTCGTATTGCAACACCATCAAGCATGCTATGGCATCATTATAGCGTACCGTAAACCGATGCTTAATGTCATTAGTGCCTCTAGTAGGAATCAAGTTACCGCATACAGATTCTTATGACTGATCTCCCTTATCGGAAAAATGCACCAGGTTTTAGACAGTCTATATTTAGTCCCAGCATTCTGAAATTCATGAGATACTGTTTCCATCTGTCTCCAGTCTTGGATTTATTCTATTGTGGCTTCTAAAATATGATGTTAGTCGTTTCCACTGTTCTGTCTCCCAGGAACAGTGTTGGCTGCTCGGGTACGCACTCAACTGCCTTCTAAAAATTAATAGCTGCAAGGCCGAAAGATGTTTTTAAGTATCAAAGGTTGCCACCAACTAGAGCTCCATCTTGTCAAACCTAGAAGCAGCAGTTGAGTGCGTACGACCAAACTAAGAGCCAAACACTGTTCCCTGGGAGACAGAAACAGTTAGAGAAAGGAGAAACGATATAAAAACAGCACCCAACGTAATAAAACAAATCCGACTAACATCAATATACACAACCTTAAGAAAGCTTAGATAGAACTAACCAAAACATACAAAAAAGAACAAATAGAATAAATCCAAGAACAAATAAATAAAATCAGACAATCGGTGGAAGACAGACAGTCACGATTAGCATGGCAAACAGTAAATGAAATTAGTGGTAGGAAAAGTACCTCTAGATCAAAATTAAAGGCAACAAGTCAAAAAGATAGACTGCAGAAGTGGAAATACCACTTCCAGAAACTGCTGGGGAACCCCCTAAAATTATAGAAAATAATATCCCAAAGATCTTAGATAGACAACTAGACATCAAACTAGGAGATTTTACAACAGAAAAACTCAAGGAAGTCTTAAGGAAACTAAAAGGTAGAAAAGCTGCAGGTCTTGACGAAATTCCCCCCGAGGTATGGAAGAAAGTTCAATGACATACTGCTTAGGCTATGCCATGCAGTATATTGACAAATAGAATAGATAAATGGACGAATGGCTGCATCCTTCCATTTCCCATAAAGGGAGACCTCAGAATCCATAAGAACTACAGGGGTATAACTTTTATTGCTATTGCTGCTAAGATATATAATGCCCTTCTTAATCGCATCCGACCCGAAATAGAAAAAAATCCTTAAGAAAAACCAAAACGGATTCCGCAGAAATCGATCCACAACCTCTCAGATCCTGACTATTTGTCGGATCATAGAAGGGGTACGGGTAAAGAATCTAGAGGCAACGCTGCTATTCGTAGATTTCTCCAAGGCATTTGATTCCATACACAGAGGGAAAATGGAACAAATACTACTAGCATACGGTCTCTCCAAAGAAACGGTTACCGCTATAATGATGCTCTACAAAGACACTAAAGCAATGGTACGCTCACTTGATGGTGACTTTGACATAGCCGCTGGAGTCCTACAAGGAGATACATTAGCACCATATATCTTATTATAATGGAGATTGTGTGTTTTTCTGTCTGTAACCGAAACTATATTACTAATCGAGTCACAATTCACATAGTTATTTACAACACATTCTCCATGATTTGATTTAAACCTCAATTATTAATAAAATTATCTTACATTATTAATACTGTTGACCATATCTACATACTAATAACATGCAATTGTATTTATATATACAACAAAATGGCGGTTTGCAGTGTGAATGGGAAGGTTAATATTGATATTAAAAATTTGATTTTAATAAATATGTGCTTAGTATTATTGATTTTTAATTGTTTGGTTTTATCTTAATGAATATTATAAAATGTCTCGGGAATAAATCTTAAAAGAAATTCATTAACAATATTAACTGTAATTCTATTATTTACTTTATTACTAATTCTATTCTTTAGTCTTTATCCTAATTTAGTTAAATTATGAAAATTTAGCAATGAAAGACGGGAGTGAAGAAAAAGCAAGTTTTAGTTGTTCCCTCTCTGTTTCAAATCTTTTTATCGGCATCTTATTTAGTTTCATTAGCCTTTTTAAGTTAACATATTTTATTAAATTAAAATTTAAATACTTGCACTCGGAGGGTGCATATATTTGCTAGTATTTATAATATGCCTAGACTACGTACTCCAAACATCATTAGATACCATAAAAGAAAAAGGTCTCACACTAAAAAAGGCAAGAAGCGGGTGATATCACAAATGCACACTACGCAGATGACCTAGTACTTCTTGCAGATACACCGGCACAGGCCGAGTCACTACTACATAGCCTGGAGAAGGCAGTAAAGAACATCGGACTCTATACGAATTCCGATAAAACTGCGTTCATATGTTTCAAAAAGAAGGGAAATATCTCCCCACTCGACGGTAAGCCTCTAAAGCCAGTAGAACAATTCACATACCTAGGTAGTAATATCTCCCCCACAGAAAGCGATGTTAATACACGAATAGGAAAGGCATGGTCGGCTATAAACAGATTATCAGTCATATGGAAATCCGATTTCACTGACAAGTTAAAACGACAATTCTTCCAAGCTGTAGTTGTATCAGTGCTGCTGTATGGCTGCACCACTTGGGCCCTAACGAGGTGCCTTGAGAAGAAAATAGATGGGAGCTGCACAAGAATGCTGCGTGCTGTCTTGAACAAGTCATGGAAACAGCACCCCTCAAGGAAGCAGATGTACGCCACCTGCTCCCCATTTCACAAACCATCCGTGTGAGACGGATAAGACATGCTGGACAGTGCTGGAGGAGTAAGGACGAACTCATAAGCGACATTACCCTGTGGAAGCCAACACATGGACATGCTAATGTGGGCTGCCCAGTAAGGACCTACATTGACCAACTCTGCGCGGATACTGGATGCTGCGCAGAGGACCTCCCTGTGGCAATGAATGATAGAGAAAATTGGCGAGAGATCGTCATGGATATCCGTGCTAATTGCGCGACATGATGATGATGACCCCTCCACAGAGGTGAAATCGGTGTATTCCACAGCCTAGCCGATAGAGTGAAGAGGGGTTAGTAAAAATATAACGACCTAACCCAATTAAGCCATCTAATTTGAAGTTTGCCTGCCAGGAAAATGTCCTCTTAGTGATTTTGGATTTAATGTTAGAATTGAATTATCGTTATTGATTCGGGACTTGATACCAACCATTTGTGAGTTGACCAGTTTATTCTCTGTGTTGCCGTTTAATATACCGGACCTTCCAACAGTTTAGATAAAAATGATCAAGTGTAGTATACTGCTCCTTAATTTCTTTGTACCTGCTAGCATAATGCAGCAGTACTTGAACGACAAACACTTGTACCTTTATTCTTTGGAGAGAGAGAAAGAGAGAAAAAGAGTGAGAAAGAGAGAGAGAGAGAGAGAGAGAGTGAGAAAGAGAGAGAGTGAGAAAGTGAGTGAGAGAGAGAGAGAGAGAAGTGAGAGAGAGAGAAGAGAGAGAGAGAGAGTGAGAGAGAGAGAGAGTGAGAGAGAGAGAGAGAGAGAGAGAGAGAGAGAGAGAAGAGAGAGAGAGAGAGAGAGAGAGAGAGAGAGAGAAGAGAGAAGAGAGAGAGAGAAAGAGAGAGAGAGAGAGAGTGAGAGAGAGAGAAAGAGAAAGAGTGAGAGAGAGAGAGAGAGAAAGAGTGAAGAGAGAGAAAGAGAGAGAGAGAAAGAGAGAGAGAGAAAGAGTGAGAGAGAGAAAGAGTGAGGGCTTTAGGATTGCAGACACGGAGATTAACGGGAGTTATCATCGGTTCGACTGTCAGTCAGACTGTCTCCAGTCAACATTCGGAATCGTTATATAGTATTCTGGAACTTCCATGTGGTTACGCTCATCCGACCTGATAACTACGCAAATTTCGTGACCACAACTTTATCTGATCAGAACGCCCATGTCTACGTTATCACGTCTTTCATTCCGGTCGATAACCGCGCTTTGTTATCCTAAAATTCCTTAGGTTTTATCTAAGATCCATCTTTATCCACTACAATGCGCAAAGGATCGTCGCCAACTAGTCGAGTTTTTATAAGATCTCCACTTATGAGTGCGTGGAGTCCATTTATTTATGCTTTTGTTGACCGCGCATTAAGCTTTCTTGTTGCTAGATCATTAAAAACTATTACCCTCCCCTCGATAATCTAACACAAGTTTCAGTACCATACGAAAGAATAGCCAGGTAAAAACACCTGGCATATTATTTCGTATGGTACTGAAATTTATGTTAGATTATCGGGAGAGGGTAATAGTTTTTTTTTTTTTTTTTATTTTAAAATTGTAAGGTAAATACGAACGCCAGATCCAGTCCATCGTATTCCCTGTCAACCATGTTCGTTTGCCTTCCGGGTATTCAGATCTTTTTCCAGAATCCACGCTGCAAGATATTTAAAATCATCCATCTTCTTAAATTAGCTGCGTCTATGGATTTTTATCACAGTTTCTGCAGAGACGAAATTAAAGTTATATTAACTTTCGCCTTCATTAAGATGAAGACCAACAAATGCAGCCACTTCTTGGAATTCGGCTGGAAACTTAACATACGTGTTTGGCCGGTCTGATCTAACCGGTCCGTTTGGTAAGGGTTAATATACACCTCAAGGGAAATCAGCTAGTTTCATACTAATATTGATGTTAATTGAAACTTTTCCAATTCTTGGAGACATAATCTCTTTTTCGTCTATTCCATGACGAGACGAAGATCTAGTGTTTCCATCTTGTAAGGCCAAAAGTTCTTTGACTTTGTGCCAAGGAACTCTTTGACAGATTAACCTTTACAGAAAATCACCGCCAGTTTTGGTAACTTTCGAATCGTCCAATCAAATGATCTGAAATTCTTAAGTGATCGATTTCTTTTAATTATACGTTCGGTTACTAAATCAAATTTTATGATAAGAATTTTGAGGGTATGATAGAGGCGTTGATACATCTCTAATATTATATCATGTATTAAGATAATAAATGTGAATGTCAGTGTGTCACATTTCTTTCAACGTTATTCTAGAAATCGTTACCAAACATATCATACGTTTTTGGAATCAGGCAGTCTCCGTGAGCAAATAAAAAAAACATTGCAGGCCGAATCCAAACCCACAATACTGAAATTTTGAATTTCCAAGTTTTAATTACAGCGATTTTTATGTGATTTTTTTTTGCGACGAATTCTTTGTTCGATAACAATATTTATAACTTGGAAATAAATTTGGGAATAATCGAAAATAATTGCGAAATTCAACGATAGTCACCCATGAAATAGAAATAATTATTTGTACAAAAAGTAAGGATCTACGTACAGCAAATTATCATTAAATCAAGTGACAGCAGAAAAAATAATGTTAAACTTTTAAAAAGGTAAGCTTAAATGATAATGCAATACTTATATGCAGCGATTAATTTTGAGTTGTGTGGATTATTGTTGCCTTTCGCATAGGTATTTGTACAGACACCGAATGGGAAAAACATAAATGTTGGTGGGAGTTTACGGCATTTCAAGCCATTGGGTCATTTTATGCCGAAGACATTTTTATTTTGTTCATTCTTGATGGGTATTCAATTTTTAAAAAACACATTTTTCTTTAAACTCAAATTTTTTCTATTTAACCCATAGATAGCACCCTAAAAGGTACTACCACTCCGGGTCAGAGAGGACCTGCGGGTAACGATGATAAAGGGTACTCCACATTTCCTGAGGTCCAGAATTGGAACTTCATCAGATAGAGTTTAACGTCATACCTAGTATATTTAGATTCTCAGCCACCGCCTTATAGCACATGACAAAAAGGGTTGGTGTTGCCATAAGGGCAACAGGGTTGGGACTATAATATAGGTGGTAGGGCTTGACGTAACCAGCTAATTGATTAATGGGGGCTTCTTCGACCGCCTGTCGTGGTTAAGTAAGGAATAAAGTGGTGTGTTGCATGTCATGGATGGCTCAGCCACGTGGGTTCCATCCTTAAGCATCAAGAGTCACCACCTACGGCCAACAGGTGGCCCCATTGGAGGGATCTTTCCTCTCTGCAAATGCGCAGTCGGTGTATTCTAAAGCCCCAGCCAACAGGGCAACAAAATTGTTGTTTATCAAGCAGCTTTGCAATAAATTCCAAATAGGACAAATTATCATCATTATTGGCATTGCAGTCTCGGAAGACTATATGATTTTTGTGTCCCTGAAGATACAGCGTCTCTTGTGACTGAAGTCCAATGTTTGAAAAACATTCTCGACCACAAATGTCACATGTGAAGGCTGTCCCTGAAGATGTTGATGTGTCGGTGCTTTGTTGGCGCCGCTTTCTTCTGGACCTCTTGGCTTCATGGTGTTGCACCAGGGTGGTTTCAGACATGAACAGTCCGCTACGGAGAGCCTACCACCACCGAGGGCGGCCCTGGGCTAAATTTTCCCAGCTGGAAGGAGTAATGCCAAAGCACCTGAGATCATTCTTGCAGACATCCTTGAAACGCAGCAGGGGGCGGCCAATCTGTCTCTTACCAGACGAAAGCTCTGCATAGAGGATGTCCTTCGGGATTCGTTCATCATCCATCCATCAGACATGGCCCAGCTATCGGAGACGACGTTGTCTCAGTAGAGAACATTATATTGTTTTGATAAAAAAACTTGTATAAAACCTATTGTCCAAGTTTAATATGTACTCAATGCATCAAGTGTTATCGTTGTGCCAAAATCACAATCAAGAGTCCTCAGCAGGAGATTGCCACCGGTGAGGGCGGTTTTAAGATCGAGACCTTGTCCTTTCGAATTGTGGTCATTTAATGTGGTATTGTAGATTTTAGAAGTACTTTTTTTATTAGAGAAGTAAGTTTTCAACACTTGTAGATTAATATAAATTCTTTTTCTGTATATTAGTTGAAGGGCACACTGAAAAAGTCAATCTCTGTATGTACATTTCGGCCTATGAGGTATAATAGGCCGAAATGTACATACAGAGATTGACAATTTTCTCGATTTGTTTAGCCTTACATTTGAACAGATATGCCCGCCTAATTCATTAATTATCAATTAATTAACTTTCAAAATTAGGTATGACTTCAATTCTCCCCCCACACACATATATATATATATATATATATATATATATATATATATAAAGTGTGTCAAAAAAGTATCGTGATGTTTTGTAATTTTTGACACCTTGCATTCTGAAAAAAAAAAAACAAAAAAAACGTTCCATTCATTATTTTTTTTCAGAATATAAGGTGTGTCAAAAAGTACAAAAAATCTCGATACTTTTTTGACACACCTTGTGTGTGTGTGTATATATATATCCTATATGTATCATATTGATATTAAATAAATGTGACACTCTTTAATAAAAGAGGAATATATTTGCGTCGATGACACTTGTATGTATGCTCCAGTACTGAAATCGTCTTTATATTGTTATCAAATATTTCTTCTGGCAAAAGATATATATTTTTGATGAGAATATAAACATTATGCTCTGAGCTAAGCAAAAGATAAAGTTTTGCCTAAAAGAGAAGAAAAAAAAGCTAAACAAAGATGAAGAACAACAACAATATAGACAAAATACATAAGTAAATTAAAAATAAAATAAAATCAATACAGATATAAAAAAAGATTCGCATTATTTTATTATTTTTTCGCTGCTTCGATTAAATATTTTGAAATAATTCATCGAGTCACAAATGGAGAGAAAGTAAAAATATATTTGAAATTCATACAATTATATATGAGATACAGAACCACATTTGTAGAATGACACACAGAAATACCTATCATCGCATGAACCTAAACATATGAATTAAACCATCCATCCATATATATATATATATATATGTATATTTATATATATATACCTTTCTTTGGAAGTCCGTCGCAGACGATGACGATGTCACTCCATATCTTCAGTTGTGGAGCCTCTGCATTCTCGTTAGTCCAATTCTGGACTTGCAGATGCGGTCACACAAATTGCAGGGAAAATTCCCATCTACATTTAGTTGTTCATGACGACAAAGACGTCGCCGCTCTGCAGTCATGTTTATTTCGATATTGAGCCGCTTAGCTCCTGTGCGGCAGGTGTCCCGCCAACCCTATCTGTTGGAGGCCAGATCTTCCACGCTTAAAGTACATTTCTTCAGCGTTGTCTTAATATGGTATTTGAACCGCTTTTTGGGGGGCTCCTGTCCTCCGTGTACCATCTGTGAATTCACTGTAAAGTAGTTTACGATGAGTCTGTCTGCAGGCGTGCGGGTGGTGTGACCCAACCATCGCAGTTGGCATTGAATAGGATGGTCTCAATTGGGTCAATGCGTGCTCTGCTTCTAATTTCTAAGTGACCTCAACAATCGAAAGGTGCAGATATTGTTTGCATATTCAAGAGAAAAGGCGACAGGTTTGCGTGTAGCAACAGCAGAGGCATCTCCTCCTCGCAACCTCGGGTAAGGTTCTCACCAGGATTCTACTCTCCAGACTTCTTGATCATATTGCTGAAAATGTCCTGCCGGAATCTCAGAGTGGTTTTAGAAAAGGAAGAAGCACTGTAGATATGGTGTTTGTTGCTAGACAACTCCAGGAAAAGCCATTGAACAACAAGAAGATCTCTACATGATTTTTGTTGATCTAGCAAAAGCATTTGACACTGTCAATAGAACCCTACTATGGGAAACTCTGAGAAAGTTTTGTTGTTCCGCTACCTTCCTGGCTGTGCTCAGATCTTTCCATGATGGCTCAATGGCCAGAGTAACAAGCACAGGCTCCAAATCAGATCCTTCCCTTGTAGGCACCGGAGTAAAGCAGAGATGTGTCATTGCGCCCATTGCATTCAATCTGTTTGTGGCAGCAATAATGAAAATTGCCAAACAGAAAGTAAACCCGGCAGATGGTGTACATATCCAATCGATTAGACGGAATTCTTTTTAACCTACGAAGATTGAAATCCAAAACACTTGTCACTGTAGAGGCAATACACGGACGGCACTATGCAGATGATACAGCTTTTCTCAGCACTTCCCTAGATGGACTACAGCGTATCATCAATGCTGTAGTTGAAGACTACTCTCGAGCAGGGGTTGTCATCAATGTTCAGAAAACAGAAGTTCTCAGCATGTGTCAACCTCCGACTACTGAACTCCGCATTAACCACCAGCCACTGAAAAATGTCGAGGAGTTCACTTACCTAGGATCTGTTTTAAACAACAAAAACGATCTCACAAGTAAAGTGCAACGGCAGATTGGCCTGGCTTCAGCATCTTTCGATAGGCTATCTCATAGAGTGTTCATGAACAGAGATCTCGCCATCCATACTAGGATCTCTGTATATAAAGCCGTATGCCTATCCATACTCTTGCATGGAAGTGAGTCTTGGGTGTTCTATCGAAGACACCTGAAAAAAACCCCAAAAAACTGGAGGCATTCCACACAACTGCCCCCAACGCATACCGGGCGTGAAATGTTGACACAACCCCCTGTAGTTTTACGTGCGTATACTCATACATGAGTATACTAGCAGAGCTACTCGACTTAACCAGTGATTTAAAAAGTTAAAAATAAATCTCTTATATCTATACATATGTAAGAGAAGCTAGTATGTATGTATGTCCAGATGAAACTACGAAAATAAAACAATTAATGACAAAGTAAATACATATACATATTAAATATATCAGTTTTCTGCTTTTTGTGCAAAAATGATGAAGATTTGATTTATATTCGAAGATATTTAAAAATTAAGATATACATAGAAATAGCATTGAAATTCTACTTAAAAATGTCCAGTATTTATGACCTCAAAAGGAAACAAATCAATAAACCAGGGTCCACCCCTCCACATAGTTAATGCTGGGTAGCCGCTTCTAGTCAATAGTAAAACCTTGAACATTTTGGGTCCAGAGAGGAAAAAAATAAATTGATTATGAAAATACAATAGGATTTTTAAACACCGAATGTGTATGGGAGTCCACCAGTTTAAAATAAAACCAAAGGAGTCCATAGGAAAAATGTTGAGAACCACTGGTGTAGATCACCTCATGTATATATATTTACCAAACCCTCAGCACAAGCAGGATACACAATTCAATTTCTTAAGCGGGTTTAACAGGTTTGAATTCAGACTTTTCTTTCTCCTAGACTGGTCACCTATCCAAGGTTAAAGAGCCCAGTCTGCCCTGCTATTTACCCATAGCTGGAGAGAAAATATATCGATTCATACCTTTTATAAGGGTATTAGCGTTATGTGAACTGCAAACTGCCTCGTCCAGGATTTGAACTCTGGTCGGCGAGTCCATTTCCTACGACTCGGACCATTACACCACGCACGTCCATAGGATCACCTCATGTATAATGACAAAGGATAATAGATTTTGGTGTAAATAATCGAAATCTATGATAAAACCTACTGGATTTTTGGCTCACTTGTTCTTCAGTTCATCTTGGCTGATGGATAAAGAGTTTTTCCATAAAAACAAAAAACAAACATATAATCTCTAATCATAATGGAAATCCCATAAATAACTTATTACTGAGATGTGCAAAAATCAAGGCAAAGCAAAATTCTGTAAAAATCAAATGTGTAGTCCTCCTTCAAATCACTGCACAATGAAGGTCATATTGAAGTGTTAACAAATAGGGTACTGTAGATTTTGGAAGTACTTTTTTATTACATTAGCTAGCCACTGAGAAATAAGATATCAAAACTTGTAGATCAATAAAAATTATTTTTCTATATATTTGTTGAATGACACACTGAAATACAAATCATCGCATGAACAAACATATGAATTAAACCGTTCATACATATATACAGTTTTACCTATGTATACATACTCACACATAAATATACTAGCAGAGCTACCTCACGTTGCCCGGTATTTAAAAGTTAAAAATAAATCTTATATATATATATATATATATATATAATATATATATATATAATATATATATATATATATGTGTGTGTGTGTGTGTGTGTGTGTGTGTGTGTGTGTGTGTGTTTATCCTTTATTAATTTGTTTTATTTTTAAATCATTTTTTTAAATATATCATTGATTTTTCCCCATATATTTTTTATTTAGCTTTTCTTGTGGAAAATGAGGAGTAAAAAATATTTAACCCCCCTCTCCAAAAAATAGGATTTGGATTTTATTGAACATTGACCTTTGCTGGTTGTTGTAATTACAGACATAGATACAGAATCTTATTTATATATATAATATATTATATATATATATATATATATATACGTTAATCTAGTGAGTAGCCCCCAACCCTTTTTATCGTAAATGTCTTTGAAGGCGGTGGTTGATGGTCTTGGTGTCCTGGGTATGACAAACTATCTGATGGTGAAATCCCAATTCTGGAGTTCTGGAGAACCCCTTCATCACAATTACTGCCAGGTTTACCCTTGACTGGAGTAGTATTACTTGTTAGAACAGAAAAAATAGTTTAAAAAATGAACTATTTCTCTGATTTTTTTTATAGATTAGACCTGATAATCAGTATTATTCGGACTATTGTCCTCATCTTTATTGTTATCTGTACAACATTTCCCGAGTTCGAAAAGGCCTCTGAAGAAGGCCGGAGGGCACATCGACTGAAACGTTGTACAGATAGCATAAAGATGAGGACAATAGTCCAAATAATCAAAATAATTAAAAAATGAAGCTTTAAAAAATGAGTACCCATCAAGAATGAATAAAAAAACAACCCTTTTTCAGCATAAAATAACCAATAAGGTTACATACCGTAAACCCCAACCAACCAACCAATCAGCGAGTAGCTCTTGGAGAGTATCAGGCGAGCTCACTTTCACGATCTTGGCAAAAGCATCCGGAGTTGCCGAATTGAATCTTACATTACCAAAATATCTTTTAAGTCATTTTCCTGAATTTTTGAGATGTTATTTTCGCCAGTAATCGGGATTGAACCTACAACCTCCTGGTCATTGTCACTTAAAATTCAACGATTATATCCGTTACGCCATGTGTTCGACATCGGATACTTAACATAGCTTAACACTTTTACCTGTTCATGGTTATCGTAATGAGAACAATCTACCCGAATGGATTAAATAAAGGGTTCGATTCGAAGTTCCGTGTAGTTTCCCAATTCTGACATGAAGGTTCCCTTGTTAGACAAGAAGGTAGGTTGGTTGGATTTTACGCCATGTCAACACTTGGGTTATTTTATGCCGAAGACGTTTTGTTTTATTTATTTTGTTAGGTATTCAATTCTTAAAAAATCATTTTTATTAAACACATTTTTAAAACTCATTTTAAAAAAATCTATTTAACCCTAATATGGGACCCTAACAGAATGAACCCGGAGTAATGGCAAGGAAGGGGTACTTCACACGCCCCAGAGGTGGAACCTCACTACTAGAAGCAATTTAACGCCATACCCAGGACACTAAGACCCTCAGACATCGCCTTGATAAAAATCATGTCATGAACTACTAAGCCATCAGGATTCCGTCCTTAAGTAGCACAGGTCGCCACCCACGGTCAATAGGTGGTCCTATTGTCGGGGGTATTACCCCTCTGCAGAGGTACAGTCGGTGTATTCTACAGCCCGAACCGACGAGGAGTTTCCTGAATTCGAAAATAAACACCTAAAGAAGACCGGTGGGCACATCAGCCAAAACGTGTATATAACAATAAAGATGAGGACAACAGCCCGAAAAATCTAAATAATACAAACTTTTGATTCACCCTAGCATATTTCTAAGTATGTACACAACCTTAAAAAGCATACAATATTCACAAGAATGACAGACATTTTCAGGAAAGAATAAAACTATCTTCATATGAATCAGGAAAAATATAAAAAATTAAAAATTTAAAAAAAGATTTTAGAACTTTTTTTCTCTCGCTAAAATGGATTTTGATAAGATTTTTTTTTTCAACAATAATTTCACTGACTTTTAATATAGCAGTTCGGAATAGACAAGAAAAAAGATTAAAAAAACACACACAAAAAACAAACACAAACAAACAAAAAACCCCACAGAAACCAAACTCTTATTTGAAATGTACGTCGTTCTTTTGCACTGTTCAAAGAAGAGGTAAAAAAAAGTCAAAATGTATCGCAATTACGACGATATTGACGAATCGATAAAATTTTAAGATTTGTCTGATTTGGACTGAGAGAGAGAGAGAGAGAGAGAGAGAGAGAGAGAGAGAGAGAGAGAGAGAGAGAGAGGGGGGGGATAAAAATGACAAAGCTAAAGCGTGGGAAAAGAGAAAGAAGAAAACGAAAGAAAAAAGAGAAAGAGGAAAACACAGGAGATAGAACGCAGGAGAAAGAAAGATAACAAAAGAGGAAGAGATGTAACAAAATGACGGAGAGTGTGGGAAAGGAGAAAAATCAGAGAGAGAGAGAGAGAGAGAGAGAGAGAGAGAGAGAGAGAGAGAGAGAGAGAGAGAGAGAGAGCGTGGGAAAGAGAAAGAGGTAGAAAAAAGGAGAAAAGAGAATGGAAGAGAAGCAAGTAAATAGAATATAGATAGATAAATAGATAGATGGAGTATATACATAAAATTAGGGTAGCACTTGGTAAATGACAGTTTTTCGCCTATGCAATTTTCAAACCAAGTTTGGTTTCAAAATCATTTACTGAGGAGGACTACTAAGTGGTTTTTCACCATTTATTCATGCTTAAAAAGCATTAAAAAACAGTAGTTTTATTTTTTTTATAACCCAGAAAACAAATTACACACACACACACACACATTTATATATATATATAAAAGAGAGAGAGAAGTTGAAAAGTTATTATCAGCAGCACTCAGAGAGAGAGAGAGAGAGAGAGAGAGAAGAGAGAGAGAGAGAGAGAGAGTGAAAGAGAAAGAGAGAGAAAAAGAGAGTGAAAGAGAGAAAAAGAGAGTGAAAGAGAGAGAAAGAGTGAAAGAGAGAGAAAGAGTGAAAGAGAGAGAAAGAGATTGAAAGAGAGTTTGAAAGAGTGAAAGAGAGAAAGTGAAAGAGAAAGAGAGTGAGAAAGAGAAAGAGAGTGAGAGAGAGAAAGAGAGTGAGAGAGAGAGAGAGAGAGAGAGAGAGAAAGAGAAAGAGAAAGAGAAGAGAAGAGAGAGAGAAAGAGAAGAGAAAGAGAGAAAGAGAGAAAGAGAAAGAGAAAGAGAAAGAGAGTGAAAAGATAGAGATTATATCGCAGTAATTTGAAACGAAAGATGGAAACAAGACCTGTGCAAGAGGAGCCATTAGATTTCCTGACATATTGTTCTGAGAGTAATGATTAACTTTTAAATATGAACTGTGACTTTTAAAATACAGTTCCTCTCCAATTAGAAGAAAAAAAAACTTAAAAACGCACCAACAATTAAATCCACTGAACAAAAAACAAAAACAAAAAATCCCCCCCAAAACAAACAAAAGCCAATAACGAAAGAAATACTCGTTAAAGTAAAACAATCCTCGAAACTTAATTCTCTTCTGTTTCTTTTCTTTGACATTACGTGAGAATGACAAATGAAAAATTAATTGAGAATGGAATTAGTAACAGTATCAATTAATTAACTCCGAGCCGCAGCGCCTTCATGAAGTCACTGTGACGTCACTGCATCAAAGCGGCGCTCACACAGTTTACACTCAATTGAAACGAAGTAATAGAAGTTAAGCTAATAGCTCTCCGATTGGATTTCTACGGAAAGTATTTAACATTAATAAATGGATATTTCGGACTGTTGGCCTCATCTTTATTGTGTACTCGGGTGGTTTGGTTTTTGTTTTGTTTTACGGCTTATCAACCTCGGTGGGTCATTTAATGCCGACAAAGTTTTGAAATAAATTCATTTTAAATGGATACTCAATTTTTTTTTAAATAAACAAATTTTTCTATTTAACCCATAGATGAGACGTGTACTAGAAACGGCAACCTGGGTAGAGTGGGGTACAAAAAACAATAAAAACAACAAAAACAACATTTTTTATTATTTTTTTTTTACTTTTGAGATTTACAAATGCTAGATATTTTTAAGTAGAATTTCAATACTATTTCTATGTATATTTTTTATTTTTTAAATATCTTCAGATATAAAATAAACCTTAATTTTTGCACCACCTTCTAGTACAAACATGATAAAGTAGGTTGGGGCTTGTCATAAGGGCAATAGGGTTGGGACAATCATATAGATGCTAGGACTTGACGTAACCTGCCGATTGATCGGAGTGGGCCTCTCTGCCCGCTCACCCGTCTAGCCTCAGTAAGGACCTAAGTGGAGTGTTGCATGTCATGAACTGCTCAGCCACTAGGGTTCCATCCTTAAGCTTCACGGGTCGTCACCCACAGCCAACAGATGGCCCCATTAGGTGAGGGCTCTTACGCCTGTGTAGAAGCGCAGTCGGTGTATTTTACAGCCACAGCCGACAGGGCTGGTTGTTCCTAATTAAAAAAAGGGAAAAAAAAAACAGAACAAAAACAATTTTCTTTAAGCATTGTGTTTATCTTGGTTTGGTGGTTGGTTTTGAAGGCTATTACAATGCAAGTGTAAAGAAAAACTGGGTAACTATTATGCTGTTCATTTACCGTTGATTTATTCTATTAATATTTTGGGATGAAAAAATCCCTTCGTCAAAACATTTCTGAAAGCTCAGAGCCCTGAAAAGGGGGAATGTTGACTGTTCCTAAAATTTGTCCATTCTGTTATATAATTGTATGGTAATGTCTATTCCTCCTAATTATTTGTGTGTGTGTGTGTGTGGGGGGGGGCATGTTTGTTTAATAATGTCTTAGTATCATTCCAGATTTTTATTTCTTATTTTTTTAATTATGTATGTATTCATTTTTTCCGTGTGTGTTTCTTGTGTGTGTTTGCGTGTGTGTGTTTTTATACGTAGTTTCCTTGTTGGTTGGGGTAACTTGACCCGCCCTTGAGGTGAGGCAGGTTCCAGCGATCTGTGGTGTATTTATTTGTGTGTGTGTGTTTCTAAGAAAAAAATCAATTGTTGTAATTGTAACGGCGAATGATTACCCAGAAGACACGAACATTTATTCGAAAAAAAAAAATAAAATCATTAATTAGAATTATAAAAATTTGATGATCTTTCATTGAGTATTGCAATTAAAAAAAATCTTCATAACATCTAAGGCTATATCATTTAAATACAATCTTTGGCAAAAATATAGAGTCAACACTCTTCCATTATTTTTAATCCAGGAAAAATAAACTAAGTACAAATCTGAGACAAAACCAATATATATGTATATATATATATATATATATATATATATTAGTTACTCGCGTTCCTTAAAAATATGACAGTTATCATTTTGCAACACCCTCTAGTTCAAAATGAGACCGTCCAAATCGTTCAAGACGAAATGCATGAATAATGGACCATTTCGTTTTTATTGTAAAGAAAGAAAAGAAATAGAACAGGCTTCACATAAAAAATATAATAAGAAAGAGAAGAAAAATAGAGAGAGAGAGAGGGGGGGGACAATAACGCAAATGATTAAACTTATTTTAATTATATTTTAATGGGTTTCTCTATAAAATCATTCATAGGATTGATTTTAATACGTTGAAGAATAAAACAATAATATTAGAGATCGTTAACACCAAGTAATTATTTATTAAACCCAGTTTTGTGAAAACCAGTTTACAAATCAACCACACCATCTATCATGTAAACCATTATTTCTTAGTAATATATAAGACACTTTGCGGGATTTTAAACGCACTAATAAAATCTAATAAAATGGTCTGTTTTGATGCAAATATAACTCAGATTTTCATAGGGACATCGTTAATAAATAAGATTTATTCTATGTACTAGCAAATATATGCACCCTCCGGGTGCTAGTATTTAAGTTTAAATGTAATAAAATAAAGATTAAATCAGAAAGGCTAATGAAACAAATTAAGAATTCAAATAAAAAGATTTGAAACGGAGGGGGTATAATCGGAAAATAGAACAACTGAAACTTACTCTTTCATCACTTCCGTTTTTCAATGCTAAATTTTCCTAATTCAACTATTGAGTTAAAATAGGAAGTAAAGAATAAAATTACAGTTATTTCTTCTTGTTAATGAATTTCTTTTAGGATTTATTGAAGAGATTTTTTACTCATATTCATTAAGATAAAACCAAACAATTAGAAATCAATAATACCAAGCACATTTTTATTAAAATCAGTTTTTTTAATATCAATATGCAAATTAGCTTTACGTTTACACTGAAAACTGGTATTTTGTTGTATATATAAATACAATTGCATGTTATTAGTACTTAGGTAAGGCCAACAGTATTAATAATGTCAAACAGTTTTATTATTAATTGAGGTTTAAATAGAAATAGAATCATGGAGAAGGTGACGTAAATAACTAAGGGAATTGTGACTTGAGTAGTAATATAGTTTCGGTTACAGACAGAAAAACACACAATCTCCATTATAATAAGATTAATGATTTTGGCTATAAATCAAATACTCATTGATAAACTTAGGTAATTCATGAGGGTTTTGTGACGTAAGTAGTGACGTAGTTACAGACAGACACCGAATCCCCATCATAATAAGATGAGGTGGTTAAAAAAAAAGAAAGAAGAAAAACACGCGTTTAGACCACGAAAAACATCAAAGCCTCAGAAAAGAACACTCAAAGCGATATGTCTTGAAATTTTAGTTTGGTTTGGTTCGTTTAACGGCATATCAACCCCAGTGGGTCATTTAATGCCGACAAAGTTTTGAAATAAATTAATTCGTAATGAATACTTAATCTTTATAAACTCATATTTTTCTATTTAACCCATAGATAGGACCCTAACAGGTACTACCACTCCAGGTCAGAGTGAACCAGGGAGCAATGGTGATGAAGGGATGCTCCACATTCCCCAAACCTCCAAAACTGGAACCTCACCATCAGATAGAATTTAACGTCATTCCCAGGACATGAAGATCCTCCGTCTACGCCTTCTAGCACCCATATTATAAATAGGGTTGGGGCTTGCCATAAGGACAATAGGGTTGGGGACAATAATATAGGTGCTAGGGCTTGACCTGACCAGCCGATTGATCGGAGGGGCCCTCTCCGACCGCCCGTCTAGCATAAGTAAGGGCCAAAGTGGAGTGTTGCATGTCATGGACTACTCAGCCACCTGGGTTCCATCCTTAAGCATCACGGGTCGCCACCTACGGCCAACAGGTGTCCTCATTGGGGAAATCTTACCCTTTTGCAGAGGTGCAGTTGGTGTATTCTAACGCCTCACCGGCAGGCCGGGATATGTCTAAGTGTATAATGATACGAATGTAAAACAAATTGGTTGAAAGAGGTGTCTATGTTTGAGGCAGAACTGTAAGAAATCGGTTGAATGAAATTAGATTTACATAAAGAAAAGCCAAATTAACAAACGAAAAGCAACACTAAAACACAAACAAACAGAAAGTGAGGTTAATGTGGACTAAACAGAAACAATGTGTAGACAATTGGATGAACCAATTTTTCAACCGAAGTTAACATCACACAATAATTTACCCACAACGAATCTAATTCTCTGAACTTTGGGTCAATTGATACTAGATCAATTGAAGTTAAGCAGCAATAAGCCTACTTAGAACCTGGATGGGTTACCACTCAGAATCAGCAATTTCTATAAATAATATAAAAGACTGTATTCAAGACTCAGGAGGGTTTAATAAATTCTAGGCATTTAAGATTTTGTTTGCAATAGAGATCATAAAAGTGACATACCTATTCTATCTCTAGTGACCTCAGATATTGAATGTTGATCTTATCTGCCCTAATATTTACGAGGTCTAAAAAGATTTTTGTAGTTCACAGCTAACTGAATATATAACTCCATTTGACGAGGAATTGCTTCAATTGGCTACCAGTAAGGCCCTGTGCTCTTTGAAGATGCCTGGTAACTTCGAATGACCCCCTAGATCAACCTAACATAACTTATGTCTCTACTGGGTCAGCTACGAGTCTTCATGCCAATATTTAGATTAATAGGTTTTCTCTTTTGAACGCGTTCCGGACACACACAAACAGTAGCCTCCAATATTAGTATTATCGAGTAGAGTTACTGTTTATTATCCCGAACAAATGGCATGGGTAAAATAAATTTGATAGAAGTATTCTGTTAAGGAGGTCGGTTTAACTCAGTCGGTAGAGCACTCGCCTAGGAATCTCAAGGTTCCGTGTTCAATACCAGTTTCCGCCAACTCAGCATATAAGTAACACAGATTGAGCAATCTGATTTGTGCGGTAAAGTGGGGAGCTGACGATAGGTATGGCGCTCCACATCAACAAAAAATAATGTCTCTGGTCTAACACTAGAGAAAAGGAGATGGACTCCCCTGCAATCCGGCTGATACCAATAATAAACCACTCCGGCATCTTTACTTTTATTCTGTTAATGACCCAGACATACACGCACAACAAAAGGAGTCTTAAACAAAGAAAAATACTCATTAATTTCCGAGAGCAATATTGTTAGTATTTATTCGCAGAAAACCAACATAGAGCTGGCCGCGGAGAAAAAAAACGTAGGTCTAACTTCGCCCGTCATAGACCTTTCAGGGCCTGTGTCTGTTAATGAAATTAACGGTGTGATCCCAGGGGGCCACCCCCAGGCAACATCTACCCCCTTTATTTAAAGGGACAGGGCTGGGTTTATTGTCCAGTGCCTTAGGCACCACCCTTGAAGGAGGATCTCAGCAGTTTTTGCACCTGCCATCCCATGAGCTTCGGTTCGTGGTTGGTCCCACATTAAACGACCTTGTGTCATACCCGCATACGCGGGGTGTGAGGTAAATAACTTAAATAATTTCGCCCGTCTTGTCATTTGAATGGTTAAAAACATTTTTGTATTTGATATAAACATTTCTATTTCTTCCCAGAAAAAAATAATTCTATTTGATAATTTTCTGATATCAAATAACCTTGGATATCAACCTCACATTTTTTATTCCGTAGTCTGAAGCCAATCAAATCAGTTCTACACCATCCCCCGGCCCAAAGAAAAAAAAGCCCCAAAACAAAAATGGCAGTGACCCTTGGAGACAAACACAAACCAAGCATTTAATTATAACTTCCATTTAGCTGTGATTATTACACAGGCACATAAACACTAAAATAAAATACAACCCTAAACAACAAGCCCCTCTCCAACAGATTCTTAGATTTTTTTTCTTCGTTTATATCAACATTGATGGGTTATTTAATGACAAATCCTTGCAGAGGATTTTCCATTTGGCTGTGACCATTAGACCCCCCCCCCACACACAAAATCTTTAAGATTTCCCTTTTGACTGCGTTCCTAGGACATACTTTGCATTGTGGCTCGATTAACGAAATAGCAAAGAAAGTTGTTCGGGCACTGGTTTTAGGGTAGAGAAGAGAGAGAGAGAGAGAGAGATGTGTGTGTATGTGAGAGAGAGAGAGGATGTGCGAGAGAGAGAGAGAGAGGATGTGAGAGAGAGAGAGAGAGGATGTGAGAGAGGATGTGAGAGAGAGAGAGAGAGAGAGGATGTGAGTGAGAGAGAGAGAGAGAGAGAGAAAAACTCACAAAAGCTAACAGAAAAAGAAAAAAAAGATAAAAGTGAGAGAAAGAGAGAAGAGAGAGAGAGAGAGAGAGAGAGAGAAGAGAGAGAGAAATAGAGAGAGAGAGAAAAAAAGAGAGAGAAATAGAGAGAGAGAGAAAAAAAGAAGAGAGAGAGAGTGAGAGAGAAATAGAGAGAGAGAAATAGAGAGAGAGAGAAATAGAGAGAGAGAAATAGAGAGAGAGAGAAATAGAGAGAGAGTTAGAGAGAGAAAGAGAGAGTGAGAGAATAAAAAAATTAACACAATATTGATATAACTTCGATCTCACAAATAGGCGACTATATGTTCCGGTAAGAATTTGATTGTTTTTGAAGACAGACATTGTCTTCCTTTGGACTCATAACAGATCATAACAACTCTCTCTCTCCCTCTCAAAAGATTATATAATTATACATACAGCAGAGAATAAAAAAACTTTTTAATGGAGTGACTCTTTGACATGAGTGAAGAATTCTAAAAAAGATTCTCGCCACAAGATTTTTGTTTAGGAGAGTATTTCTTTTTTATTTTCTTTAATTGTCTTTTATCAAGTTATGACTTATCAATTCGACTTTTTATATCACATATTTCTTGCTGGCACAGATTGATATCTTACATCTTACTAGCAAGAATATGCGTCCTCTGGTGGACATAAGTATTTAAGTTTTAATGTAATAAAATATACCAAATTAGAAGAACTAACGAAATTAAATAAGAACTCATAGAAAAAGATTACATTTATTTTAATTATGTTTTAATAAAATATATATAAAAATCATTCATAGTGTAGCGTTTGTTTGTATTCGCCTGGTGGAGTTGTCTGCCCCTTTTAGTTTGATGATGCCCGCTAGGGCACCAGTATTTAAGCGCCGGTTTCAAACACTTTCGCCCTCTTTATAGTTTCAGCAACTACGAGCCACATGGGGTAGATTCTATCTAAACCCTCTCGTGGGGATCCGCCCCCCTTACATTACTGTAAGTTCTTTACAGCATGGACTATCGCTAGTCTCATGTCTGTACTCTTTTATTGTATATCTGTATCATTCATGAATGTGTCTTATCTTTATTTGTGTACCTCTTTTTATATATACTCTTTATTATGAACGTTGTATTCTACTGTTATCCATGTGCCGTGTTATTAAATGTTTGTCTATTAACCTTTGTCGGAGTTATTTGTATCCAAAGTATGTTGAACTTTAAACCCCACGTTACAATAGAATAAATTTTAATATATTGGAGAATAAAACAATAATATTAGATCAATAGAATCAAGTAACTATTTATTAAACCGGGTTTTGTTAAAACCAGTATGCAAATTAACCACACCATATATTATGTAAACCTTTATTTCTCAGTGACACACTGCAGGATTTAAAATGCACAAACAATATGGGCTATTTTGAGGCAAATATAACTCAGATTTTCATAGAGACATTGGTAATAGATAAGATTTATTCTATGTATATTGATTTTGACTACAAATTAAATACTCTTTGATAACTTAATTCCTGAGGGTATTGTGACGTAAGGAATGACGTATTTTCGGTTACAGACAGACACCGAATCTTCATTATCATAAGGTGATCACTTGAGGCGGCGTTGTGTAATGGTTATAGTCGTAAGAAATGGACGGCGACACGAGCTCAAATATTGAACGAGGCTGGTTGTACTTTAGATAGCGCTAGTACCCATGGGAAAAAGTCGGCATCCAACTATTCTACCCCCAGCTGTAGGTAAATAGTAGGACAGTTGGTTGGATTTTACGGCATATCAACCTATTGGGTCATTTTATGCCGAAGACATTTTGTTTTATTCATTCTTGATGGTACTCAATATTTTAAAAGAACTCAATTTTCTTAGAACTGATTTTGTTCTTTTTAACCCATAGATGGGACCCTCAGGTACTACCACTCCGGATCAGATTCGTCGCCTCCTCAAAAGGTCTCCACATTTCCCGAGCTCCAGAACTGGAACTTCACTCTCAGTAGAATTTAACGCCACACCCAGTACACAAAGACTCTCAGCCACCGCATTCTAGCACATATATGATAAAAAGGGTTGGGGCTTGCCACAAGGGTTGGGACAATCATATCGGTGCTAGGGATTGACATAACCAGTCGATTGAACGTCTAGCCTAAGGACCAAAGTGGAGTGTTGCATGTCATGGTCAAATTGGATGACGTTTAATTTTTTTTATAATTGTGTATACAGTATTAAAATTAGGTTTGGTTTGTTTTATTTTACGGCATATCAACCTCAATGGGTCATTTAATACCGAGAAAAATTTGAAATGAATTCATTCTTAATGGAGACTCAAATTTTTATAAACACATTTTACTATTTAACCCATAGATGGGACTAACAGGTACTACCACTCCGGGGCAGAGTGGACCAGTGAGCAATGGTGATGAAGGGATGCTCCACATTTCCCAAACCTCCAAAACCGGAACCTCACCATCAGATAGAGATTAATGTAATTCCCAGGACATGAAGACGCTCAATCGCCGCCTTCTAGCACACATATGATAAAAAGGGTTGGGACTATCATATAGGTGCTAGGGCTTGACGTGACCAGTTGACGTCTTGCCCAAGCAAGGGCAAAAGTGGAGTGTTTCATGTTATGGACAGCTCAGCCACCTGGGTTCCATCCTTAAGCATCACGGGTCGCCACCCATGGCTAACTGGTGGCCCCATTGAGGAGGGGTCTTACCGCTCTGCAGAAGTGCAGTATGTATTCTAACGCCTCTAACGACAAGAGAATTAGATACGAAAACGCTAAAACTGTGAGAGAACTATCTGTATTTGATAAGAATATTTGAAACCATACAAATGTGCACAAACAAATGATTATAACTATTAAAATAAAGCAGTTATTTGAAACCATATCATTATGTACAGATTATATAAGAATACTCGAAACCATACAGCTGTATACAAACAAATTATTATCAAATAGTGATACATACTTGTAACCATTATATATATAAATATATATATATATATATATATATATATTATATATATATATATATACACACACACACACACGAGTATATCTGTTTGTACAACAAAAGTCCTTTTATAAAGGAAAATTGGAGACCAGCAAAGACCAAAATTCAATAAAATCTACACCCTATTGTTTGTTCAAGAGAGGGTTAGATATTTGTTACTCCTTATTTTTCATAAGGAAAGGTTTGGTTTGGTTGGTTGGGTTTTACGGCATGTCAACCCCCTGGGTTATTTTATGCCGAATACTTCTATTGGTAAAAAAAATGTTTAATGTTAACAAAGTATGGAAATAATTTCATTTTTAATGGATAATACAATTTTGTTTATAAACTCATGTTTTCTATTTAACCCATAGATGGGACCCTAACAGGTACTACCACTCCGGGCCAGAGTGGACCAGGGAGCAATGGTGATGAAGGGGTGCTCCACATTCCCCTAACCTCCAAAACGGGAACCTCACCATCAGATAGAGTTTAACGTCATTACCAGGACATGATCCTCCGTCTACGTCCTTCAGACCCGCAGCCACCGCCTTCTAGCACCCATATGATAAAAAGGGTTGGGGCAATCATATAGGTGCTAGGGCTTGACGTTACTAGCCGATTGATCGGAGGGGGCCTCTCTGACCGCCCGTCTAGCCCAAAATAGGACCAAAGTGGAGTACTGCTCATCCACCTGGGTTATATCCTTAAGCATCACGGGTTGCCACCCACGGCAAACAGGTGGCCCCATTGGGGGAGTCCTACCCCCTTTGCAGAGGTGCAGTCAGTGCATTCTAACGCCGACAGGGTGGTCATAAGGAATGGTAAATAAAAATATAAAGGTATAAATCAATGATATATTATAAATAAAACAATAAAAAGCAATTAAGACAAAAGAAAAATGCAAATAATAATAATACAAAATTAAAAACAAGAATATATAAAGAATAAAAGATTATTTAACAAACATATAGAAAAATAAGTTGTATCAATCTATTGTTATAAACGAGATTTCTTTTCCTATAAATAATGTCTGACGAAACCTCGGAAGAGAGAACTAACAGATCTCACGGGACTTGATAATTCAGCCTAGCAATTGCTAATTACATTGTTCACCTTGAACATATGCATAATAAACCTTTTCCCCATCCTTAATACTTGATGTGTTCCTTCTTATTATTTCTCTGTTATATCAGATATTCAAGTTACAACATCAATATATAAATATAGATAAGAGATCTATTTTTAACTTTCTAAATCCCGGGCATCATAGTTGTATATGATTTATTAATATAGATAGGAATACTTGAATCCATACAAACTGTGTGCAAATTATTACGTACTAGTAGGACCTGTGGATATACCATAGTATGATAATTTAATTATTACAACGTTTGATATGTTTATCCAAGAGCTATTGCGAAATAGTTCAATATGGAAAAAGTATAACAATCTTGATTTAACTGTCTCTCACTCTTTCTTTCCTTCTTTTCATTATGTTCGATTGAAACAGATTAGAGTTATTACTTTCGTGCGCTCACCCCTCTCTCTATCTTTCCCCTACTTTCTTTCTTATATTTTTTCTGTGTAGTATATCCCTGTTCTTCTCTTTCTTTCTAGTAAAAACGAAATGGTTCATTATTTAGCTAAGGCGACGACACTAATAAGAAATCGGCAGATAAGCAACACCAGGATTTACATTTTGGAATTTCAACTTGGACGATTTGATTTTTAACAAGATTGTGTTGCAAGATGATAACGGTCCGAAAATAAAAGAACACGAGTTTATATATATATATATATATATATATATATATATATATATACCAACCCCTCTAAATGTGGCACAAGGTCAATTTCTTAAGAGGAATTTAACAGAATTGGATTCAGAATTTTCCTTCTAGACTGGTTCTCGAGTCAAGGTTAAAATGCCAAGTCTGCTCTACTATTTACCCATAACTGGATGGATAGTTGTTGGAGGCATACCTTTCCCAAGGCTATTACTGCGATATGAAACGCAAACGGTCTCGTCAAGGACTTTAACTCGGATCGACGAGTCCATTTCATATGACTAGCCATTACAGCACGCGCCTCCAGTACTGATGTATAGATTTGCTTGACATGTGCAAATTAAACGGTATTGCCAATATTGAAAATATCCCCAAAAAGTATTTCTGCTATCTTGATCTGTTTCTCGGAGGGGTGGGGGTCTATCGAAAAAAATTCTATTAATATTCCTCACACAACCTATTTCAAAATAATTTCTTAATAAATTAAGTGACGAAAATTTCATTTAAATTGGGCAATAATCTGATTTTAGATAGATTCAAAAAAAAAAGTAACATTCTATAAATATATCCCAACGACCGTTATCATCTTGTAACACCTTTTGGTTAAAAATTAGACTGTCCAAATTTTATTAATAAATAATTTCATCTTGGATGATTTGGACGGTCTCATTTGTAAGCAGTGTGTGTAGCAAGATGATAACGGCAGGAAGATTAAGAAACAAGAGTATTGATATAGAGATTCTTATTCAACCGTAACTTTGAATGAAAAGTGCGTTCATCTTAAGTTCAAAATTAACATTGACTCACGTCTTAAGACGCTTGCCAAGCGCTTTTCATCTATTCTCCATTAGATTGTAGCCAATCATAAACGATCGGCGAGGAGACGTTTGCAAACTTCCGGTGACCACTTGAGGAACTAATGGCGTCTTATTTCGTCGCCTCCTCGAAAGGTCTCTGTAATCGGCGCTTGGCCGTTCTTCGAATTCAAGTGTAGACCAACAATTATCTGTCGGAAGAACTTGGTTTAACTCAGCAGGTAAGAATTCTGGCACAGCTACAATTACTTACGTATTTGGCAACTATTCAAAAGCTTCAGGTCAGATGTCTACACAACAGATATTGCGCTTCTTTCTCTGTTCTGATGCAACAGTCAAAGCCGAAACAAGCATTTAGGTCAAAGGTCATTAACTCTTTGAAAACCATTTAAGCATAGTTATAAGAAGATTATTTTAAAATACATTTTGACCGCTGATTTTTTTTTTCTTCGATCGACCATATTTTATCAATTACTGGGAACCGGACTCGAACTCGTATAGATATTTACCAGCCCATCCGCACGAGTAGAGCGTGACACAAAGTCAATTTCTTGTTGTTGGAGTTGCTTAACCAAGGTTAAGAATCCAGTCTGTCCTATTTATCCATAGCTGGAGGGAAAGTAGTTGGATGCATACCAAGGGTATTAGCGCTATAGGAAATGCAAACAGCCTCGTCCAGAATTTGACGATTACATTGCCTACAACTCTAAATATTACACCACGCGCCTCCAACTCTTAGATACAAGAGGTTATTTTGTAGAGTTTTGGTAACACACACACATGTATATATATATATATATATATATGTGTGTGTGTGTGTGTGTGTTAGAGCATCCAGACGTAAGGTGCTGTCGGGTGTATGGGCAGTAAGAACCACTCTCCGTCCATATATGGTATGAACAAAAGTGATAACACAGATAGGAGTATTTATTTATAGCTATTCATTTTATAATTGTCCTCATCTAGTTTCGACTTCAGCTCAGTCAAGAGAAAAGGTTTTCCGAAGAAAAGTTTTAAAAGAGTTGCTGTGCTACAAACCATTAATGGCATTTCTGAAGAAGGCGTATCTTGAACACCGAAACTGTGCTTGAGAGAAAAGAAATTCTACAATTATTAATGCTCTATATTTTACAAAATATATTGAGCACATTTTGGATTAACTACTACAGCTATTACAGCGAAAACGTGGGAGTAGCAGTTGAAGAACACACACACACACACACATTATATATATATATATATATATATATATATATATATATATATATATTAGTGGTACTTTGACTTATGAGCGCCCCTACTTTTGAGTTTTCCGAGTTTAGAGCTGTCTCTCGGTCGATTTTTTGCTTTGTGTTGTGAGCTAAAATTTGTAGATACGAACGAGCTTCAGATACGCTTATGTCAAGAAATTCATTAAAAACATTTAAGTTTCAAAATTTATTGCGCCAAGGAAAATATTTATAAAACACATTAAATATATTATAACAAAATAGAATGTACTGAATTATGTTTTTATTATTATAGACCTATTTTTCTTATTAAAAAAAAGTAACAAAAATGTTTTCGAAGGTGGTGGTAGTGCTGAAATGGATTAATGGGAAAAATTGATTTGATGTGGGAGGAAATTAAGTTACGAGCGGAATAAATCTAACACACAAGGTATATATATATATATATATATATATATGGTTAGAGTCGTAGGAAATGGACTCGTCGATCCGAGTTCAAATCCTGGACGAGGCTGTTTGCATTTCACATAGCAATAATACCCTTGGGAAAGATATGCATCCAACAACTCTCCAGCTATGGGTAAATAAGTAGGGCAGACTGGTCTCTTTAACCTTGGCTAGGTAACCAGTCTAGGAGAAGGAAAACTAAATTAAATCCTTTTAAACTCCGCTTAAGAAATTGACCTTGCGTCATATCCTGTTCGTACGGAGGGGTTGGTGTATTATATATATATATATATATATATATATATATACACACGCACGCGCGCGCACAGACACACACACAAGGTGTGTCAAAAAAGTATCGAGATTTTTTGTACTTTGACACGTATTCTGAAAAAAAAAAAAAAAAAAAAAATAACGTTCCATTCATTAATTTTTTTCAGAATACATAGTGTGTCAAAAAAGTACCAAGTTTAAAGCTGTATTTATCAAGATAGAAATGAAAGAATGTATGGAATGTTATTTTTTTTTTCAGAATACAAGGTGTGTCAAAAAGTACAAAAAATCTCGATACTTTTTTGGTACACCTTCTATATATACTTATCACAGAGCGCACAATGAAGAGTGTAGTCTTAGTCCAATTATTAATGAATGTTCTGCTTGGAATTGACGTAAACAACCTTTTCGAAGAATTGAAATGATTAATTTTGTATCTCCGCCAAAAAACATTTGAAATGTGAAGCAAAGTGAGATATAAATTCTATTATGTTTATGTTTTCTACAAAATCACTTAAGATTCACTTTTCAAAAGTTTTCTACATTAAAATAGCGTCAATCAGACATCGTTAAATGGCCACTCGTAAAAAAACAAAAAAAAATATTTTGATAATGAAAAATTAAAAAAACAAACAAACAAAAAAAAAAACAGAATAGAAAAAAACAATATTGAATAATTTGTTTGTCTCGTGTTTTTAAGATCTATCATTCAATACACCGACAACAAATAAAATAACAAGATACTAAATACAATGCTCTTGTTCCTTAATTTCCCGACCGTTATCATCTTGCAACACTTTCTGATTAAAAATGAAACCGTCCAAGACGAAATGCAAAAATGTCAATCCAGATTATCTGGTGTTTCTTATCCGCCGAATTCTTATTTCTTATGACTGTCATCACCGTTTTTATGGTAAAGAAAGAAAAGGGAAAAATGACATGCTATATAGAAAAATATAAGAAAAGAAAGAAAAAAGAAAAAGAAAAAAGAAAAAGAAAAAAGAAAAGAAAGAAAAAAAAAAAGAAAAGATAGAGTGGTGAGCCCGAGGAAGCGATAACACTAATTTGTTTCAATTGAATATAATGGAGGGAGAAGAGAGAGAGAGAGAGAGAGAGAGAGAGAGAGAGAGAGAGAGAGAGAAAGAGAGAGAGAGTTAAATCAAAATTAGTATACGTTTTACATATTGAACTATTTTCAATAGCTCTTAAGTAAACATATCAAACGTTGTAATAATTAAGTTATCATACTGTGGTATATCCACAGGTCCTGCTATTCCTTATATAATGTTTATTGATTTAAAAAGAATTTCTGAAATGTTTCCCTCTTTTATAGAATTAATTTATTGTGTAAGAAACTTTATTGGTTGCTTCACATAATCTTTTTTGTAACCTCCATAATGAACTCCATCACTTAATTACGTCTCTACAGCATAGAGATCAGGGGTCTCAAACTCAATGACTCAAAAGGGCCAATATGTCCGAGGGAAAGGGCACAGGATGGGGAGCGCGATTTCCACCAAATACAATGCTAATCAGTTATACAGCTGTAAGGTTCAAAGTTATAAGAACAAAACAACCCCGACCCGAGTGTTAAAATACAGAACACAATGGACTTTAATATACAAGCACGGGAGAGACATTTATAACATATACAAGAAATATGTGTAAGGCACAAGGTACAATAAGAACATAAACAATAGTTACCTACATGTACATATAAAAGATATAGTTATGGATAGTCCATAATGTTAAAGTCACTTACTGACTTAGTCCATACGTGTGTGTGTGTGGGGGGGGGGGGGGTGAGGCCCCCACGAGGGTAGGGTGTAGACACAAATGTCTAACCCATGTTGTCCAGTCCAAGAAGAAGGAGAAAAGAGAGGTCTTAAACTGGCGCTTCCTGCTTAAATACAGAAAGACGCCTGGTGGTGAGAATAAGAAACGAAAGGAAAGATAACTCTTCCAAATCCAAGGGAAGACAATCCAACACAGCAAACAGGCTGCTATTAATTTTATTTCATTTTCATCAAAATGAATGGATATTGTGAAAATACGGAGCCCCCCACCCCATCAATCGGGGGTTGGTGCACACTCATCTTCTCTGTGATGTCTTCAGCCTAGTCTTTATTTTTGTGTCCTTCGTTTCGAACGTCACCCGGTGAAGGGACTGGTCACAAGAAACAAACACCAACTCTAACAAAAAGAGAGAAACAAGACAGTGTAGGGTCACATTTCTATGGCCGAGAGAGGTGTAACACTTAGACATTTGCTCATGTCTCAGTCATTCATACTGATCTCTATCTCATACCCTGGGCCTGGCTGGCCTTCCCTGCGTAACTCACGACCTCTTCTCTAGAGATCCGGTTCCAACTGTCCCACTAACTTTCTCTCCAAATCTCATTTCCGCACCCTCTCCCAAATCTCACATCAAATCTCATTCAATTCGAGATTTTAACATACGGGCACATTTTCTTTGAATAGAAGAGACCACCCAACACTACATTTTATGACTTATCCCATATTTTATCTAAATCTCTTAAAATTTTCCACACTTTAAAGATATACCAGGTAATATGTTTCCTATCCAAGGCTTTGGTTTTTTATTGTTCCCTAGATTACTCTTGGCCGACCGACCGACCGACCGACACACATCCGGCTTTTGTGATGCGTGAAGATCATATATAGAAACAAACAACAACTCAAACACAGACACCGTGTTTCGAGGCGTTTCATGTCTCGTCAGTGTGGCTAGACACAGCAACTACATCCGACCAAGAGCGAGACCCCACTGACTTTTAATCAGCCCGATTCGTTAACCTCTCGCCCATTTGACAGTTGCCATTAAGGGGTGGTGTTTAAACTATTAAATACATACATTTGCTTATATATTTTTCAATCACCAGAGAGATCCAGTCTGTTAACAACAGACGATTATTGTTTTATGCAAGGCGGTGAAAGTTAATTTAAGTCGCCCCTAGAGAGTTTTGGAAGCACATAAGTCATCCACAGACACCTTGTTTCGACGTTTCACGTCTCTTCAGTGTGGCTATCTATATATAACACATGTACGCACATACAACATTACCATCTATTTTCTCTAATGTTTCTAGTTTGCATATACACACACGCTGCTGGGTTTTTGTGATTTTTCGTAATCATACACACATATACGTACACATAATATATGCATTGTGCAACAATATATGAATTTGGTCAAAATGTAAGGGGACAAATTTTCTGTAAAATTTTCCTTACTTCCATTTTTACTTCCTCTTTTTCAGTTTCCACTCCTGCTAAATGTCATTTTAAAATTTTTTTTTTTGGGGGGGGGGTTGTATTTTGTTGTTTGGGGGCTAATTTTATTCATTTTATTGTATTTCATAGATAAATTGTATTAGAAATATTATTAAGTTTTTTTCACATTTAACAAAATAGCATGAATAATTTCTGTTTATTTAATAATCTGCACTCAAACATTTACGATTTTCTATTTTTTTTTGTGTGTTGTCTGTCATCTCGGGTACACCATCCCTATGTTAATAGTTGACAAATAATTTTCTTACGTTTTGAAACAAAAACAAATTTCCTCATGTTTTGTTATGAGAGTTTATTTTCTATAACCATAGTCACCCCCCCCCCTCCCACACACACACACCAAAATAGATCTTTGAAACAAACTGATGTTGATTTTACTAACGTTCTTATTTAAGTTTTAAACGTATATAAAATTGGATTATTTCTACTTTTAGGCATTTGATCTTGAAGTGAAAGCGACTGAAATATTAATATCCGAAGTATGTCAGAATAGTTCCAGGACTGGTGTCACAAAAAATATTTCAAATCCAAATTACAAGTGTAGCGAGATGGAAGGTCCTGAGTTTCGCGAGGACTACTATTAGAAAAGGAGGAAGAAGAAATAAGAGTGAGTAAAGGCTTAAAAAAAAGTGATGAACATAAAACAGGTTGTCGTGAGTTTGACCGGGGCGTGACCCGCTATACAATTATATCGCTATTAGAACGTTACATATATCAGCTTTGGGTACCGTGAATATACCGCCACGTTACACAAGTTATCCCCTTCAAAGTAACCCCTTGGAGTCTAATGCACTTTCATATCCTACAGGCATTCATGCACCCCCTGGAAGGATTCTTCCGCAATTCTCCGTAGCTTTGTCGTCACGGTTTTTTTAAATGTCGTGCACATCCTCAAAACGGATTTCCTTGAACTTGAAGAAGAGGAAAAAAACACATGGAGCCAGGTCGGACGAATAGGGAGGTTGTCCCAGCACAGTGATGTTCTTTTGGGCCAGGAACTCTCGGATAATCAGGACAGTGTGGGCAGGTGCGTTGTCATGGTGAAGCATCCATGAGTTGTCCTGCCACATCGCTCGCCTCTTCTCGTGCACTGAACGAAGCAAATGCAGCAGTATCTCTTTGTAGACATGCTGGTTGACCGTCTGGCCCTGTGGCAAGAACTCGCAGTGGACGATTCCCCTCACATCGAAGTTTTCTGACATACTGGAACTTTTCTGACATACCTCGTACATTTTACTATTGTATTGACATAACCATGGCCAGGGGCGAGAGACAAATTATCAAATTTTAGGAAAATCTTAGTTATGAAAATTTGTTTTACCTCATGTCATAGAAAACTAGTCTGTGGTCCACATGCGTACCGAAGACTGCGTGTTTTAGACCCCTGATATAGACAGACAGTTGTGTGTGAGAAAATGATTTTTAACATTTTAAAATGAGTGTTTCTTCAATCCACAAATGAAGAGATGGAATTTTATTAACTTCATTTCTTTTCATGTGATTTATTCTTAGAGTTTAAGGAAGGCAGTCTAAGAAATCGTAATTTTAAAATGCAATATTTTGTGTATTCAAAAATTAAATAGAATTTCAAAGCAATTTATTTCGACAGTATAAATTAAAATGCTGCTTTCTACAATGCAGGAAATTCAATTGTTAAGCCAATAGGAAAACTTTTCATTAATCTAGCAGGATCTGTGGATATACCATAGTATGATAAATGAATTATTACAGCGTTTGATGTTTAAGAGCTATTGCTAAATAATTCAATATGTAAAAGTATAAACTTGATTTTTTTTCGTTCTTTCGTTCTTTTCCTCTATTCATTATGTTCGATTAGAGTTGTTGCCCACTCTCTCTATATTTCCCCGATTCTTTCTTATATTTTTCTGTGTAGCATGTCCTTTTTCTTCCCTTTCTTTATAATAAAAACGGAATGGTCCATTATTTAGCTGAGGTGACGACACTCATAAGAAATAAAAATCCAGCGGTTAAGCAACAGATAATCAGGATTTACATTTTTGCATTTCATCTTTGACTTTTTGGACGGTCTCATTTTTAACCAGTGCGTGTTTCAAAATGATGACGATCATACAATTAAGGGACACGGCTATTAATAGATAGATCCTTATTTAATGGCGGCTGCACGGATCGCTGTAAATTTGAAAAGTTATCTCGCCTTTCCAGCTAAAATGACGTTAACCGCCCAGCGTCTGGATCTTTGGATCTGGTTAGTTAATTAAAAAAAAAAAGTTTAAGTCATTGAGTTAACGATTCCTTTTGAAGAAAATATTGACTGGGTACATTAAAGAAATCTTGTAAAATACGAAGATTTGCACAAGGAATGTTTGAGAAAATGCTCGCTTAACAATATCTCATTATAATGGAGATTGTGTGTTTTTCTATCTGTAACCGAAACTATATTACTACTTGAGTCATAATTGCCTTAGTTATTTACCTCACATTCTCCATGATTTTATTTTTCTTTAGACCTTAATTAATAAAATTGATTTATATTATTGATACTGTTGTAAGAATGGTTCAAAATTATATACTTGATATACATGACTCCGACGAAGGTTAACAGACAAAATATTTAATGTAATACAGCACATGGATATGACGAGATACAAAGTACATAGGTAAAAGGGTACATAAACAAAGAGTACATAAATAAAGATGAAGACACATTCATGAATGGTACAAGATAACATATAAAAGCCACAGACATGAGACTAGGGATAGTCCATGCTGTGAGAAGAACTTAGAGTAATGTAAATGGGGCCAAGAGCCCCAACGAGAAGGGATAGACCGTGTCTAGCCCATGATTCTCGTGGTTACTGGAACAGGAAAAGAGACCGAAAGGGTTTGAACCCGGCGCTTAAATACTATAGCCCCCTAGCGGACACCAGCAAACTAAACCGGGCAGACAACTCTCCCAGGCAAATACGAAACTAACGCTACACTGTTGGCCATATCTACATACCAATAACCTGCAATTGTATTTATATATACCACAAAATAGCGGTGCTAGGACTTGACGTAACTAGCCAATTGATAGGAGGTGGCCTCCCTGACCGCCCATCTATCCTAAGTTAATGCCAAAATAGTGTGTTGCATGCAATGGACTGCTCAGCCACCAGGGTTCCATCCTTGAATATCACGGGTTTCCACCCACGGCCAACAGGTGGTCCCCTTAGGGGGTGGGTCTTATCTCTCTGCAGAGGTGCAGTCGATGTATTCTAAAGCTCAAGGGCTGACAGTGAAGTTTGTATTTGTGGTTTTAATGGAAATAAAAAAAAATCAATCGTTATCAGATTCTGAAACTTATGGGGATAATCTTTTATTATCATCAGCTTTTAAAGATTATTAATTAATCCTATTTACGAATTGTCAGATTGATAAAGACTTTATCTGTTAACTTCTGATAGGAAGTTTTTCTTTTTCAAGTCATAGAATTTCATACAAACATTTTTGGCGGCTGGTTCACTCTGTTTTCGAACTGAAAATCCTCTAAGTTTGCTAATTCCATAATTTTTGCACTCTATGTAGAGTGTTCGGCTAGAAACCACAAGGTTCCTAGTTCGATACCGGTCCTCGCCAACTCAGCGTTATGAGTAGTACAGGGATTTGTGCGGTAAAGTAAGGAGCTGATGGTAGGTGTGGCGCTCCACCTCAGATGCTAAAACAATCTCCTTGGTCTAGCGCTATTGAAAAGGGGATAGACTCCCTCGCTGACTGGCTGATACCGACTTTAGGCCGCCCCGACGACTATACTTTATACTAATACTCTTGATCATTAATCTTCCCACCGTTATCTTGCTACACCCCCTGTTTAAAAAAATGAGACCGTCCAAATTGCAAAAATGTAAATATTGATTATCTTAATTTTTATTTCGTCTGAGGTTCGTCACCTCAGCTAAATAATGGACCATTCCGTTTTTATTATACAGAAATAAAAGGACATGCTACACATAAATGAATATCATCATCATCCTGTCGCGCTATCAGCACGGGTATCCATGACAATCTCTCCAGCCGTCCCTATCACTCATTGTTCTCGGGAGTTCCTTTACGCAGCATCCAGTATCCGCACAGAGCTGGTCAATATACGTCTTTGCTGGTCGACCCACACTGGCGTGCCCATGTGCTGGGTTGCACCGGAGAATGTAACTTATGACTTCGTCCTTACTTCTCCAGTAGTGTCCTGCGTGTCTTGTCCGTCTTACTCGGATGGTTTGGGTGATATGGGGCAGGTGGTCGTAAAGGAGAAAAGAAAGAGTAAGATAAAGAGATGCGGGTAAGAACTCGAAAACAACAACGCTAATCTGTTTCATTTGATGAGGAAAAGGAAATAAATTAAAACAGTGAGTGTTTGAGTTTTGTTTAACGGCATATCAACCTCTGTGGGTCATTTAATGCCAAAGTGAGTGTTTGAAATGATTAGGATGCGTCATAAGAAATCTGATTGATGCCTGAAATCTGATTGAGGGAGGTGGAGTAGAAAGAGATGAATCTTTAACACTGCCGAACAAAAATGTATCTAGTACTGAGTTTCGAGTTTCAAATTCTAGGGCTCTAGGGAGTATGGAGTACCCTGTTAGAATTAGATAGATAAAAATGAGTTTTACAAAAATTGAATACCCAACAAGAATGAATAAAACAAAAACATCTTCGGCATGAAATAACTAAAGGGTTGACATGTCGTAAAATCTCCCCTGGCCCATATCGGAAAAAAGATATAACCATTTATGGATATAAAGGCATGGGCTGCTATTGAGAGATTACACTGATTCAGTAGTAATGGATCTATGAGACTAACTTTTTGCCACACCCCTTCTACTCAGGGGACGCCAGGTAGCCGCTTCTAGTTAATAAATAAGATGCTAATTAAGATTAAATAATGATTACACTGGGGAACAATTTTGGACATAATTCCTGTTGAGTTTGATTTTTCATTCGATTTAGAATAATATTGGCATGCTGATTTCAAAACTGCAGTCCGTTATCTTCTATCACGTCAAGTCTTTTCTCTACAGCTTACTCCCAAAATAAGCATAATTGTATTGTTTGTCTGTAAGTAAAAGAACTGTTCAACTGATTGTTTTATTGAAAATGAAGGAGAATTATTCAGATCTGGTGACTAGGTTGATTCCCAATCAAAGAACAAACATCAGCACATCTGTAAACCTAGTCTATCTTGCATATTTTAAATTAAACCTTGTCGATTAATCATATGGAAATCTAATTCTCTTATAATTCGGTGTAACTAATGGTGTGCCTGCTTTCCAACGTACTATGAATGATATAGTAAATGAAGAAGGTCTGATCGATACATTTCCCTATCCTGATAATTGGGGGTAATACAGAAGAGGACCATGATAACAATGTGAAAATATTTTTGAAGGTTGTGAGAAAAATACACTTGACCTTAAACGATTCCAAAACCATGAAGTAAATACCTTAGGGTATTGTGTAACGAATGGATTGATAAAGACTGACCTTGAAAGAATGAAGCCATTGCAGGAACTAACATCACCTAAAATATGAACAGTCTGAAGAGAATAAAGGGAATGTTTGCCTACTATGCTAAGTGGATCCCTGGATTCTCAGACAAAATACAACCCTTAGTGAAAGCGGACCGGTTTCCATTGAGGGAGAAAACACTTAAGGCCTTCAATACATTGGAATATCAACTGTGTAAAGCAACCCTATGGGCTATTGATGAGACTCTACCTATTCAATTAGATTGTGATGCTTCAGACTATGCTTTAGTCTGAAGCGAAATTTCATTGGGTTATTTCATGATAGTCTCCTCTACAAAATATTATCCTATTAATTTAAATAATTCAATCTAATTTGTTTACGGAATATTCTATGAAGCCAGAATATTCATCTATTAAAAGAAAGAATGTTTAGCGTCTTATCTGTTTAGAGTTTATTTACTGCTAAATAAACAATCAAAATGAACACCCTTTAAGTATGCTAATTCCATTAGGTTTACCACGGCGGTAATTCCATGTCAAATCATATCACCCCACCCTTTGAATTTTTCTGAAATTCTGTACAGGTGTGGACTATGTTAAAGTTAGACAATCCTCAAAATTTGAGCTTTCAATTCCAAAGATTGACAGAGTTATGTAGATTTTGAGTTGCTTCTACACATGCTATTAGAATTTGAGATAACTTAAATGAGAATTGATCAAGTTATTAGATTACGAAATTATATCAATATTTCTGAAGTACCTTGTATGTATATTTACCAACACCTCCGCATGAGTAAGAGATGACACAAGGTCAATTAATTAAGCAGACTTTTATAGGTTTGAATTCAGAATTTTCCTTCTGCTAGACCAAGGTTAAAGAGTCCAGTCTCCCGTACTATTTTCACATAGATGGAGGGAGAATAGTTGGATTCATATCTTTCCTGCCCTGTATGTATATGTACACACATGTAGAAATGCGACGTTCTCTTGTGGAAGCCAACATGGGCCGTCCAACAAAGACAAACTCTGCGCAGATAATGGATGCTACATGGAGGACCTACCAGGGGCAATGAATTATAGAGACAGTTGGCGAAAGATTTTCATGGATATCCGTGCTGCTCGCACGGACATGATGAAAAAAATTATTCTCCATCGTAGTAAAATCAATTCTATGAATGATTTTCATATAGAAACCAATTAAAATATAATTAAAATAAGTAATCTTTTTATATGCGTTCTTATTTGATTTCGTTAGTCATTCTTATTCAATATATTTCATCACATTAAAACCTAAATACTTACGCCCGGAGGGTGTATGTTTTTTCTAGCTTTAACGATTGTTTTATTTTTAAAAGCTTAAATCAGGGGTTCACTTATCACATAATTGGAAAAAGAATCTTGAAGACACTTCTGTCACGAGTTGAAGGTTACACACAGTCTTTTAAAATGTTTTAACAATAAAAAAAACATATCCACTAGAAAAAAAAAAGATACCCAGAAAATGACAAAGGAGAAACCCCGCGGCCTGCCTCGAAATAATTACACTTCATTTTTTTTTTAAAGGTCGATGTAGAAGCAAGAAGTTAAAACGTTGACTTTTTAAGCAATCAAGAGGAAATTTGGCGTAACATGATCTTCCTACCTGATTAATTCCCTCTATTTGACCTTGTATTATACAAAGCTAATATCAACAAGGGAGCAATCCTTATCTGTGGAATAAAAAAAAAAGATTGAGATCTAGTGATTAGATTTTTTTTTTACTTTCTTTTTCATTTCCTTATGCTCCCCTTTTTTTGTAGTTGAATTTCTTTTATATTTATTTATTTTTTTACCTTTATTATTTTCGTCTTGATTAGTTTTTCTTACTCTCCTTTTTTTATTTTTATTTTTGTAAATGTCTTTAAATAGGCGAGCAGTTCGGATAAAACGGTTCTATCCAATTTAAACTTGGCGCTGTTTTAAGCCGAAAGATATAGAGATTTCCCAGAAGAAAATGTAAATGTTATGTCGGTATCACGAGTCTTACAAGTCTAACAATCTATTTACTTCAAACTTTTGTTCGTTTGAAATAAGCTTAAAAAAAATTCTATGTATTAATACTCTTGTTCCTTAATCTTTCGACCATTATCATCTCGCAACACCCTCTGGTTAAAAATGAAACAATCCAAATCGTCCAGAATGAAATGCAAAAATGATCAATCGGCTGGTCATGTCAAGCCCTAGTACCAATATGATTGTCCTGACCCGTTTGCCCTTATGACAAACCCTGAACTCTTTATCATATATGTGACAGAAGGCGGTGGCTGAGGGTCTTAGTGTCCTAGGTATGACGTTAAACTGCACCTAGCGATTAGTACTCCTTTATCGCTATTACTCCCAGGCCCACTCTGAGCCGGAGTGTTATTACATCTACGGGTTAAATAGATAAAAATGAGTTTTAAAACGTGTTGAAAAAAAATCGAGTTAAAAATATTGATAACTCAACAGGAATAAATAAAACGTAACGTCATCGGTATTATTTTAACCCAAGGGTTGACATGCCGTCTTCGGATTATTTTAATCCAAGGGCTGACATGCTGTAAAATGTAAAAAAAAAAAAAAAAAAAAAAAAAAGAAAGATCACTGTAGCCAATACAAATCTGAATTTATGTAATGTAAATATGTGTCCATTCATATTTCTATCTATATATTAATACACTTGTTCCTTAATCCTCCGACCGTTGTCCCTTGTAACGCCCTCTGATTTAAAATCAGACAGTCTAACTCGTCCAAGATGAAATGCAAACATGTAAATCCTGAATAACTGGTGCTGCTTATCTGCCGAATTCTTATCTCATCTGAGGCACGTCACCTCATTTGGATAATGGACCATTCCGTTTTTATTATAAAGAAATAATGGGATGGACAGGACATGCTACACAGAAAAATATCAGAAAGAAAGAGTAGGAGACAGATAGAGAGAGGGGGCGATAACACTTATCTGTTTCAAACGAACATAATGAAAAGAAGGAAAGAAAGAAAAAAAGGTGTGAGAGTTAAGTCAAGATTATTATACTTTTTACATATTTGACTATTTCACAATAGCTCTTAAGTAAACATATCAAATGTTGTAATAATTAGATTATCATACTGTGGTGTATCCACCTATCCTGCTAATTATTAATATTATTTTACATATTGAACTACTTCGCAATAGCTCTTAAGTAAACATCTCAAACGTTGTAATAATTAAATTATCATAGTGTGGTATATCCACAGGTCCTGCAAGTTAAATATAATAGTCTACCCCGTAGCTTGAATCGAAGCATATCCCACCACCATCCGCAAGGGCAGGCGGTGTTCGAGTCCAGGTAAAAGCAAGGATCCCGAATGCTGATTTTCAAGGCATTAAGAAGGCCGACGCAATAATCTCACCCCCTCACAAGCTTTGTGATTTCGCACAGAAAGTACGCTTAGTAAACAACTCCCCTTCAACACCGCATCTCTCAACGAGATCACTCCAACCTCTCTGAGATTTGTAAATACTAATTAGATTCCCTGATGACATGCCTGAAAATCCCGCGCTTTTCGAGATATAATGGGTTTTGATTAACGGCAAGAATGACATAATCAAAAGAGCCTTCGTCTTTTCTGAATATCTTGCCGACATTTGCCGATAGAGGCTGCTCTTGATTATCTCCCTTGTCATCCTTTGAAAATGGCCGAGTTGTTCCCTTTTTTGTCACGAACGGAAAGATAGTTTCAGTATGTGCGAATTCCTTATCAGAAGCGAAAGAAAAGCGTAATAAAAATCGTGATTGTTTGCCAAGAGAAGAAGAAGAGAAGAGAAGGAACATGGATGCACTTTAAATAGAAAAAACAAACAAACAAAGTGTAGTTGTTCTTTCCTTTGTTTTATTTATTTTTTATTATCTGCTTGTTTGTCTTTTGGTCTCTACGAGAAATATTGGCACTATTCCAAGTTTGTTGTGGTTTTCTTATTGGTCAGTGTTGATAAGGAAATCTGGAAAGAACGAATGGAAATGGGATGGTGGGGGAGAAAACGTAGGAGAATGTGAAGGAATTTAGGTGGGGTCAGTGGAGGGTGTACACAAGGAGAAAAGAATGAAAATAACCAGGGGAAGAAGATTAGGATAGATGAAGGGAAAGGAAGAAATAAAACACAATAAGATTGAATTCAAGAGGAATGATGAAAATAAAAATAAAATAAACAAAAAACAAAAACAAAGCCAAATAAATAAAATCAATTTCGGAAAGAATTGAGAGAACGATAGAATTAAGAAATGTGGAAAGAACTGGGAGCAGGATAAAATGAAGAAATGCAAAAGAATTGCAAAAAAGGATAAAATTAAGAAATGCAAGAAAAACAAACTAAAGAAATATGGAAAAATCTACCAGGTAATCAAAATGAAAAAGAAATTTGAAAAAAACTGCTACAAAGATGAGATTATGAAGAACTGCGACAAAGAAAATAAAACTCTGCAAACAACTCTAATGGGGATAAAATGAAGAACTGCAATGAAAAAAAAAAATGAAGAAATGTAGAAAAACTACCAGAAAAGTAAACTGAAGTAGAAATACGCACCGAACTGCAAGAAAGTAAAATGAAGAAGAAACGTAGAAAAAATTGCGAAAAAAAAAAAATTAGGAAGAAGTATAGAAAAATACAAAGATGAAATTAAGAAATGCGAAAAGAACTGCAGGAAGGATTAAAATGAATAAGAAAACTGAAAAGAACAGAGAGAAAGATAAAATAAAGAAGAAATGCAGAAAAGACTGCGTGAAGAATAATATGAAAAAGGATTATGAAAGGAACTAGAAGAACTTGATGAAATTAGTTGAGAGAAAATAGGCAAGTTTTATATAGCCGTCTCTTTACTTAGACAGTATATATCATATGAACGTATTCTCGTGGTTGTATATCCATACTTAATCTTATAATCTCGTAGTGTAGATATCATTTCTGTAGTTGACTTACTACTTCTTACGATATTTCTAAACATCAGTTTTTTTTACATGGGTTAGTGTCTAGCGGAATAGCTCTTCCAACTTCTTATTCAGGATCTGTCTAATCTTATAGTGTATTTATCTTTTCTGTTGTCGACGTATTTCTTCTTACTGTAGCTTCTTCTGTTTCTGAATAACAGGTTTTCTTTGTGGCTTGGTCTGATTAGCTTTCTGAGTAGTTCTTCTAACTTCTTATTCAAGATCTGTCTGGTTTAGTCTTATGATGTTCGTTGAGATGTCCTGTATTGTTGTTTGTTGTTAGTGACAACACAAAACACTTCTTTAGTGAATTTACATTTTATCTTTCTTGGACCCATATCACTCAACCACGGAGTTTAGCTAACCGCCAACCTTTATATCTTCATTCTCCAGCGACTAGCGAGAGACTGCCTATCTAACTAAACTCTGTCTCACATTTCCTGGTAGAACAGGAAGTGGAGGGGTCAACTTAGGTTACAAGATGTCCAAAATCTTTAACTGTTGTTAACGGTTAGGTTTGAATTCAAATTCTCAACACTAACTGTGCGTAATTGATAGTATACCCATCAATTATGCAACAAGATATTCTTCTTAAGATGTTGGTTGGAATGTCCTGCATTGTCGTTTGTTGTTAGTGACAACAAACTTCTTTAGTGAATTCACATTTGAATTCGCTGAGGATTGTCAACAGCAGTTGTGAGGGAACCAGAATGAGAGTGAAATTTGGGTGGAACGTCAAAAGTGTGTTGTATAGCCATTTCTTAACATACAACGTACACTTCTGGGTATGTCCGTGGTTGTATACCCATACTTAATCTTATAGTGTACTTATCTTTTCTGTATTCGACGTATTACTTCTTACTGTAGCTTCTTCTGTTTCTGAGTAGTAGGTTTTCTTTGTGGCTTTCTGAATAGTTCTTCTAACTTCTTATTCAGTATCTGTCTGGTTTCTTAAGATGTTAGTTGAGATGTCCTGGTTGTTAGCTTGGTCTTAATTAACTCAAGACATTTCTTTAGTGAATTCAAATTTTATTTAAGCTCTCGTATCCGTACCACTCAACCATAGATAGGTACTACCACTTCGAGTGAAGGGGTGACACCATAGTTCTTATATTCGCCTATTGCAATCACTTTCGGACTAATATCCTAAGGAAAGGTATGAACCCCCTCATCCCATGTATGAGTTACATAGTACCACTACTATTCTTCAACAAGGAATACTTTAGCATTAAATAACCAACGAAGGCTGGTATGCCATTAAACAAAGAAACCAAACCAAAAGACCTGTCGGTGGGTCTTTAGAATACACCGAGTGCACCTCTGCTGAGGGTAAGACCTCTCACCAATGGGGTCACCAGTTGGCCATGGATAGCGACCCATGATGCTTAAGGATGGATTCCTGGTGGCTGAGCAAGCAGTCCATGACATGCAACAATCCAATTTTGTCTTTACTTAGGCTAGACGGACGGTCGGAGAGCCCCACTAGAATCAGTCAGCTACTCATGTCAAGCCCTAGCACCTATGATTGTCCCAACCCTATTGCCATTATAGCAAGCCCCAACCCTTTTTATCATATGTGCTAGAATGCGGTGACTGAACTCTTAGTGTCCTGGGTATGACGTTAAACTATATAATGGTCAGGTTCCAGTTCTGAAGCTCTGGAAAATGTGGAGTTCCCCTTACACCATTACTCCCAGGTCCACTGCCCCGGAGTGATAGTACCTGTTAGGGTTCCATCAATTGGTCAAATAGAAGAATGCGTTTAAAGAAATGAGTTAAAAAAAATTGAGTACCGATCGAGAATGAGTAAAATAAAACATCTTCGGTATAAAATGATCCAATGGGTTGACATGCCGTAAAACCCAACCAACCAACCAAAACATAAACACTGTCAACAGTGCGAAGGTAATGAATAGGAACAGAATAAATGAATAATGCTGGAAGAAGAAAGTAAAGAAACAGGAGACTGAATTAAAAAATGGATACGTAAGAAATAAGAAAAGGAATTCTTATCTACTTATTATAACGGAGATTGTGTGTTTTTTTTCTGTTTATAACCGAAACTATCACTACTCAAGTCACAATTCTCTTAGTTATTTACGTCACATTCTTCATGATTTTATTTTATTTAAACTTCAATTAATGATAAAACTCTTATTAATACTGTTGATCATATCTACGTACTATTAACATGTAATTATATTTTATATACTACAAAATAGCAATTTACAGTGTGAACAGGAAGGCTAATTTGCATATTGATATTAAATTGATTTTAATAAATATGTACTTAGTATTATTGATTTCTAATTGTTTGGTTTTATCTATATGAATATGAGAAAAATCTCGGGGAGAAATTTTAAAAGAAATCTATTAACAAGAAATAAATGTAATTTTATGCTTTACTTCCTATTTCAACTCAATAGTTAAATTAGGCAAATTTAGCAATGAAAGACGGGAGTGATGGAAGAGTAAATTTCAGTTCTATTTTTTGATTATACCTCCCTCTGTTTCAAATCTTTTTTTTATCTGCATTCTTATTTAGTTTAATTAGACTTTCTAATATATTTTATTACATTAAAACTTAAATATTTGCTAGATGAAAAAGTTGGCCTAAGTGCGAATAAAAAAAAAAGAATAAAGAAAAATGTCTGAAAAGTGTTTTGGGCGAGCGGTGATATCAGCAAAGAAAGAGAATAAAATACGATGAAAAGGCAAGAGAGAAAATAAAAATAAGAAGCAAAAGAAATAAAATTAATGTGTACAAAAAGACAACCGACAAGTCTCTTAGCACTGCAATTCTTTCTGTACCAAAAACAAGTTCACCTCTACTGTACAACTACTTCTGTAAATTATATAGCTTCGGAGAAAGTCAAGAATCAAATTTGGCTTTACAGGTAAAAGCATAATCTTGCTACTCGGTATCATTACTGTCCTTTCTTTTTTTTAACTTGATTCACTGTGAACTCAATAATTTCAACTCTTTAGAGAAAACTGGTAGGTAATTATGTAAAATATAATAAAGTGTTTAGCGCACGGTGACAGGTTAAATCTCGTTACGTAGAGTTACTTGGCGAGAGTATATTTGCTCACTTTCTTTCCTTGAAGGTAAATATAATAAAATTGAAAGAAAACAAGAGAAAACGTACACACTACTTCCCTTTTATTGAGTTGACTTACCAGGTTAATGATATAGTAAGATTTTACCAGCAAATAAAAGTATTATTCAGAGATAAACTAAAGTGTACACCGCTTATCCAGAAACTAGGAAAAATCGCAATATACTATCAATACTAGCAAGAATATGCGCCCTCCGCCGGGCGTAAGCATTTAAGTTTTAATGTAATGAAATATATTAAATTAGAAAGAATAACGAAATTCATTTACAATATGAAAAGCCTGATGTTAAGTTTAAAATGTTATATTTTTAGATTCTAAAAATAAATATTTATTTAATGCAAACCTTATTTTATTACTGAAAAGTATACTTTTTGAAGAAAAACTAGATTAAAAATGTACCCCCTCCCCTTTCTAAGCAGAAAAATATCGATGTATAATTTTTTCTTTTATAAAATAATAGCCAATTAAATAATTATCGAAATGAGTAAAAAAGAAATCTCCCAAAAATTAATTATTTATTATTTTTTGTCGTTTTATTTTTTGATTTTCGGTACTTATTTTCTCATAGAAAAGCCACCGTAAAATTTTTGTTTTGTTTCTATTCATAACTTCGGTTTTTTATCTCTTTATTTACTGTAATTAGAAAATGGAAAGACCTACTTGGAAAAAAAGTACGCCCCCAACATAAGAGGGGGTAAAAATAATTGACCTGAAAAAAAAAAATGAGAAAGTTTTGAAATAAAATAAGTAATGCATTATAAAGATCATTCATTGATACATAAACACTGAAATTTCATTAAAATCCGATAATTCCCTGATTTTTGGTAAATTATTTCCCCCGGGGGGGGGGGGCTAAAGTCATTTTGTCAAAAATGCAATTTAGTCTCATTTTGGGTATCCCTACTATATACGAGCTATGTCAGAAAAAATTCCAGCTTGATCACATTCACGATCAACCAGCATGTCTACAAACAAATACTGCGGCGTTTGCTTCGTTCAGTGCACGAGAAGAAGCGAGATATGTGGCAGGACAACTCGTGGATGCTTCACCATGACAACGCACCTGCCCACACTGCTCTGAGTATCAGAGATTTCCTGAACCAGAAGAACATCACTGTGTTGAAGCAACCCCCCTTAATCACCCAACCTGGCTCCATGTAATTTTTTCCTTTTCCCCAAGCTCAAGGGAGTCATCAAGTGAACCCGTTTTGAGGATGTGCACGACATCAAAAAGGCCGTGAAGACAGAGCTACGGAGAATCCCGGAAGAATCATCTGATAGATGGGAAAGTGCATTAGACTCCAGGAGAATTACTTTGAAGGGGATAACTTGTAGTTTGTATTTGAAATAATTTTTTTTGTGACACCAGTCCTGGAACTTTTCTGACACACCTCGTATGCAAATCGGTTAACAGCTAAAAGACAATTCTTACACAACTTTCCATGGATTCTTCTAAAAGTGACATTTATATAACCGAAGGCAAATATAATGGAATTAGCGCACTTTGAGGATGTTGACTTGGGTTTGATTTTTTAAATATTTATTTAGCTGTAAATAAACTGATAACAGATAAGAGGCAAAACCTTTTATCTTTAATAGCTGAACATTTTGGCTTCATAGAATATTACCTTAAACAAACAAGATTAAATCATTTAAATTAATGGAATAATTTTGTTTCAAGCCATGCACAAATAAATGACAAAAATTCTACTTATTTAATTTTCCAAGCCATCTTTGTTATTCGTTTTAAATTTACGCAACATGAAGCATTGTCTTCTACGTGAACTCAGATAAAACGAAGTTCATGTGTTTTAAACAAAATGGAGATATCTCACTGGAAGGTAAGCGTCTGATATTGTAATATAATGAGGTGGAAAAAACCTAAAAAGTTTAAGTTAGATGTAGATAATAGTGGAAAGGTTTTTGGATGACGAAGCACAAGACTACCTGTCGACTTCTAATTGGTCGACAGATACCAAGTGGCGAAGAGTGGAAGAGAAGTAGTGAGAGGAGAGGATAAGAGAATAGTCTGGATTAAGCCATTGGAGGGAGCAGACGCAAGATGTGTATCTGTTAACCAAGGCATTTTGACTTGGGGATAAAATAAATGAGCTCATAAGAAAAAAAAAACACCCAAAACAAGAACTTATCGAGTTATTAAAAAATATGAACGGCACAAGGCAAGATATCATCAAGTGATTCCTGTACCGTTGTGGTATATTTTCACGGTACCAAAATGATATAAGTGACGTTGTCCTTCTTTCCGAGCACTAAAACGATATACTGTAACGCGGCGGCGGCGGCGGTGTATATTGTATAGCGGGTCTCGTCCACGTGCCTCCAAATTCAGTGCTAAAATGATGTTGATAGAAATTATAACACGGGAAATATGTCGTCACAACTGCTAGCCTTTATTTCCAGGGTAGGTTCGTCTCGTGTGCTGTATCGGAGAGGAGGAAAGGCAGAGAGAAAGAGAGAGAGAGAGAGAACACTACTTGATTACTGGGACCCCATACTAGCCACTAGAAGCCCGATCCGTACCCTACGACGGTGGAAGGCAAAAAGAGACCGATACCTTTCTTCGTTGTTCCACGTCACCACGTGACATCCGGTTCCGATCAACACCCGACTTCCGGTTGACACTCAATTCTCCATTCGGGGTCACGCTACGGTCAAACCATCGTTCATCCTGTTTTGGCTCATCACTATTTTTTTTAAACCTTTATCCTCTTTTATTTCTCCCTCCTCCTTCCATTAGTAGTCCTTGCCAAATGAATCTTGCTACATTCCTCTCTTACCAACATTCTAAAATTTTTACCCGTAAAAATTTTCAAAAGTATCTTTTTTTTTTCAAGAATATGCGTAATTATTCATTAGATCTTTTTTTTAATCTCTTCTATCCGATATAGACTTTCCTCTCTCCGATAGATCCACACGAGCATTCAATTTTACAATAATACAAAAATAAAACACATACATATATAAAGCAAAAAGAACATTTACAAAATCATTAAAGCAGGTGATATTCTCCTCCTTGTTCTACAATTGTGCGCTCATCTTATTTACTTATTTGTTCATTTAAAACAAAAAAAAATTTTTTTAAGGAAATACTCTCTCCAAGTTGAATTTTTAAAAAAAATTACTCATTTATTTATCTTTTCTTTTTCCGTCATTATTCCATTTCATATTCCGTGTGATCCATATTTTCATTTACTCATTTGTATCCTTTTTCTTTTTTCATTCATTTATCTTTAATTTATTTCCGAGCGCCACTAGGTTTTTCGAGAATGTATTTGCTGTGTAAACAAGCATTTAAACAAAATTCCTTTAAAGCTATCTTCATAGTCGCTGTCTGATGGGGTATCATGTTTCCTTGTGGGCAGTACTGGTTGACCCCGGGTGAACTCGTTGCTACTACCATAATCATTTGTACTTCCAGCGTTTTTAATACTTTCTTCCATCGTAACTTTAAGCATAGCTATTTTCCTTGCCATTAAGGGAACATATTCTTTTACTTCTTCGTAGTCACTATCTGACGGTGAGGTTTTTACTTTAGGCCTTACTGTTTTAGGGGAATCTTTCGTGATGCTATTCACTGTCGGAGTTATTTTGTGTGTAGTTTCTTCTACATATCTCGGTTTCTCTGTTTCTTTCTGTTTTCTGTAGTTTTCCATTTCAGCCATTTCTCCAAAATTATTTTTATTATTACTAACGTCCACCTGTCTGTTCAATTTCTCTTTCTTTTGGGACATAGTTGTTCATTGTTCCTATCACCTTCCCCAGTGTAATTCGTACCCTCAGTATCCACATCACTATGTGAAGTATTAGTATCATTATCGGAGTTTTCTCTCTTAATAGCTGTATATTTATCCTTATTTTCTGAGATATACGTTCAGAAAACGTAGAATGGACTTGTGTGCCCTCCTTAGTTCTGCCATTCATTTTAGACAAAGCATGGTGCTGATTTTGGGGGGCTATCCCATGCTTGTCTCTATTTTTAATCTGTTCGGATGTGCTTTTAGGGGTAGGTGTCATCCACTTTTTATTAATTTTTATGGGACAATTTCTCATGAGGTGATATTTGCTATTACACCCCCAACGACGTCTAGTCTGGTCTCTATTACCTATCTGAGGATGCACATTGCAATTCCTAACTGTAGGTACGTTTCTACTCGTGGGCTTGTTAAATTTTTTCTATAATTACTCATTCTTAATCTATCTTCTAAAAGAGTTCTTTGATAGGCCCTATCCAAGCCCTTTTCAACGCTTTTTAAAGCACTCATGACAGAATTTAATGCATCAACTAACCCTGCGGTGAGACCCTGTAAAATCTCTTTGATTGTCTGAGACTCCATTTCGCATAAACAATTTCAACCCACAAGATAATAGAAAAACTTACACTAATACGAATTATATTAATAACAGTAAAAAATTTTAAAAAGTGCACAATTTCGCAGAACAAGAGGAAAAAAATCACCTACCTTGTCACTTCTACATATATTTTTCCTTTTTTAAAAAAAGTTCTTTTTTTCTGTAATGTTCATTAATTCCGTCGTTTCTTTTTTTTTTTTTTTTTAAATTCACACGTGGACGTATATATATATATTTATTTTTTCACACGTGGGTCCTTTTCCTTTGTTCTTTTTAAGTCCTTTTCTTCTTCAAATGTCTGTTAACTTCCCGACTGTTTTAAAAAAAATCCTTTTTGGGTTTTTTTCCGACACACATGGGTCCTTTTTCTTTGTTCTTCTTTTTAAGTTCTCCTCCTCAATTGTCTGTTGACTCGTTGTTGTCGTTCATCTCCTTTTCTTCTTTCTTCTCAGATTTTAAAAGGTTGCTCCCTTTTCTTTTTTCAACGTGGGTCTTTTTCTTTGTTTTTCTTTCTAACTCCTCTTCTTCAAATGTCTGTTAATTTCCCGACTTTTTTAAATTATTTTTTTTTTCGTCACACGTGGGTCCTTTTTCTTCTTCAAATATTCGCTGTTGTTTTCCTTTCTTTATTTTTTCCTTCCTTCTCTCCTTTTTTTTTCTCTCTCATTTCTCAACAGGTCACTCCCTTTTTTGTGTCCTTTTTTTCTGTTTGTTTGACTCGCTCTTTCTTTCGTTTACGTTCGTTTCTGTTACAATTCCGGCCGATGTCTTAGTGGTTCATTTGTTTTTTTTTGTTGTTGTTTTTTTCTTATCTCTTCGTTGCGTCCGTGGTAACCAGGTTGTTGCAAGTCCTTGTTTGAACTTTGTTTCGCAAACGGCACCAAAACGATATATGTACCGTTGTCCCTTTTTTTCGGGCACTAAAACGATAACTGTAACGCCGCGGTGGCGGTGTATATTGTATAGCGGTTCTCGTCCACGTGCCTCCAAATTCAGTGCTAAAATGGTATTGATAGAAATTATAACACGGGAAATATGTCGTCACAACTGCTAGCCTTTATTTCCAGGCTAGGTTCGTCTCGTGTGCTGTATCGGAGAGGAGGAAAGGCAGAGAGAAAGAGAACACTACTTGATTACTGGGACCCCATACTAGCCACTAGAGGCCCGATCCGTACCCTACGACGGCGGAAGGCAAAGAGACCGATACCTTTCTTCGTTGTTCCACGTCAACATCCGGTTCCGGTCAACACCGACTTCCGGTTGACACTCAATTCTCCATTCGGGGTCACGCTACGGTCAAACCATCGTTCATCCTGTTTTGGCTCATCACTATTTTTTAAACCTTTATCCTCTCTTATTTCTTCCTCCTCCTTCCATTAGTAGTCCTTGCCAAATGAATCTTGCTACATTCCTAAATTATTCCAGATTCAAACAGCGAGAATGCTATCCAGCCCAACAATCGATCAAGAGAATACCAGCAACTATGATCCAGCCCGAGAGGTAAAACAGGATAATGGGGAAATAAGTAGATTACCATTATGTCATCACTCCTTTTAGATCTAACCCTGCAACGCTATAATATTAGTAGACCAGTTCAAATACCTATGTTGTTATATCTCATCTACAGAAAGCGATGTCAATATACGCATAGAAAAGGCATGGAGTGCTATAGACAGATAATAGATCATATGGAAATCTGATAAGATAAAGCGTGAATTTTTCCAAGCTGTAGCTGTGTCAGTGCTATTGTACGGCTGCACCATTTGAACACTAATGAAGTGCTAAAAAACCCAGACACAAGTGTGCTGCGTGCTGTCCTGAATATATCTAGGAAGCAGCACCCAACAAAAAGCATCTGTACGGCCACTTTACTCCTATTACACAAACCATCTAAATAAGACGAACAAGACATGCTGGACACTGCTGTAGAAGCAAGAACGAACCCATAAGTGACGTTCTTCTTTGGACACCTACACATAGGCACACCAGTGCAGATCGATCATCAAAAACGTACATAAATCATCTCAGTGTGGATTCTGGATGCTGTGCGGAAGACCAGTCAGGAGGTGATGACCGATAGTGACATGTGGCGAGGAAGAATCATGGGAATCCGTGCAGCCAACAAGATCTGAAATTAATGTTGTTATATGAAAAATTTTGAGAATTTATGTAGAGAAATGGTTTTGTAAACTTTTTGTCGCTCCGTATTCCTGCCCTTATTTACACTATGTTTTTGCTTTGGTGTAAAAACGGCCAAACTTAGATGTTTACTATGTGGTGTTTCTTTCTCTCTTTTTATCGGCAAATTTATTTGAGATATTTTACAAATGTCCCCCACTTGAATGAAATACAATAATATAAGATACACAGAACTCGGACAATTTATTTCAATTGAATTTGTATAAATTTCAATTGAATTTTTTTTTTTTTACAAAACACAAATTTCAAAACAGTTTTCATACCGTGCGCTCTGTCTCTTTTATTCGGGTGGGTGGGTGTTGTATTCGATATTGTAAAATGCGGTAAAACAAAAAATAGGTGAATTATCTTCCCGATAAAAAGCATATAAAAAGAGAGAGAGCACACAGTATGAAATTTCTTTTGAAATTTAAACTGGTCTGTGTATTTTATTTGTATTTTATCTGAGGGGACATTGTAAAATATCTAAATTTGCCGATAAAACGCGAGAAACAGTGCACGATGGATATCTAAGCTTGTCCGTTTCTACGCCTGTCACCGTTAAGAAAAACATAGCGTAAATAAGGGTAGGAATACGGAACGATAAAATGTTTTTAAAAAGCAAGTGTGTGTTACTTAAGATATTTATCGATTTAAACATTTTTTTTATAAAGCAGTCTGTTTAATTTCCCTCCGTCTTTTCCTTAGTTTAAAAAAATGAGTAATCGTGTATTGTTGCTTAATTGATGGGCGTACTATCAATTTAGGAAAGTTAGTGTAGAAAAACTATTTGAATTCAAATCGAAACTGTTGGAAAACGTTATTTAAATTCAGATAGACACTTTAAGATTTTGATTGGCATTTAGTAACCTTAGTTTGACACTTCTCTTCCTGTTTGGAGTTTTAATCGTGAGAAGGAGTTTTGGTTAGATATTCAGTCTCTCGCTGACCGTCGAGATAGAAGGACGCGTAAAAGATTCTCGCGCCACTCGTGGTTGAGGATTGATCCAGAACTTAAGAAATAAATATGAGAATTCACTAAGAACTGTTTTGTGTTGTCATTAAAAGACAACGCACGTCTCAACTAGTATCTTTAGATGAAGAGACCACCAGAAAAAAAAGAAACAGCTAAGAAATCGGAACCAGCCATCGACGAATAGATGCTCAGTGAAGCTACTAGGTAAAACGTAAGTACAGACGAAGACTAAGATTTAATTTGAGGAATACAACGACGGGTGTCCTCATAGGATGGATACATCGTATGACAAGACGGACATACGTAGATACCGTCGATGTAAATAGATGGTATATAAAATTGTTTATGATTTTAAATTTCACCCGGTGATTAAGTTCAGGGTTTTCCAAACATTTCGATTTGAATTCAAATACTTTTTCTACGTTAACTTTGCAAAAATTGATAGTACGCCCATCAAAAGTGTCACCTCTTCGTTGCTATTACTATGAGGTACACCCTGACCCGGAGCATCAGTTAAATTTCCAGCCTGATCTGCTGGAAATGTATTAGTAGTAGCAAAAATATGTACCCTCTGATCATAAGTATTAATATAATTAAATATTATATTGAATTAGAAACACCAATGAAATAAGAACACAAAAAAGATTACTTATTTTTTTACTTTATTCTAACTGATTTCTATATAAAATCATTCATAGGATTGATTTTAATACATTGTAGAATAAAACAATATTAGAGATCAATTACATCAAGTTATTATTATTTATCAAACCCGGTTTTATTTAAAACCAGTATGCAAATTAATGACACCATATACTATGTAAATTTATCTCAGCTAGTCCTTAATAGAAACATTGTTAATAAATAAAATGCTAATTACTAAGGAAATTGCGACGTTGGTGGTGACAGTTTTGGTTACAGACACAATCTCCATTAAAATAACTAGCAAATATATGCACCCTCTGGGTGCAAGTATTTAAGTTTTAATGTAATGAAATATCGTATTAAATTAATAATAAGGCAGATAAAAAGATATGTAACAGAGTGGGGGTATAATAGAAATGAAACTTACTCTTCCATCACTCCCGTCTTCCATTGCTGAATGTTACTTATTTAACTATTTAGTTAAATTAGGAAATAAAGAATAAAATGACAGTTATTTTTTCTTTTAATGGATTTAATTTAAGATTCATTGAAGAGATTTTTGCTTATATTCATTAAAATAAAACCAAACAATTAGAAATCAATAATATTAAGCACATATTTAATAAAATCACATTTTTAATATCAATATGCAAATTAGCCTCCCCATTCACACTGTAAACCGCTATTTTTTGTATATATAAATACAATTGCATGTTATTAGTATGTAGATATGGACAACACTAATAAAATGGTGAAGCAATTTTATTAATAATTGAGGTTTAAATATAAATAAAATCATGGAGAATGTGATGTAAATAACGAAGGGAATTGTGACTTGAGTAGTAATATAGTTTCGGTTACAGACAGAAAAACACACAATCTCCATTATAATAAGATAAGAAGAGTAGATTGGAATACTTAAAGCGTAAACATGTCTCTGGTTACGGGGAGGGGGGCAATTCTAAGGTTTGTAGTATTTAGATTTTTCAAACTATTGTCCCTACACAACACAGAATACTTAACAGAGTTTAACACTTGTACCCGATCATGGTTTACGGAATGAGAACAGTCTATCCCCGTGGATTGAATAAAGGGTTCAGTTCGTAATTCCGTGAAGGCTCCCGATTACGACATGGATGTTCATAAGTTCGACAAGAAACACCTGAAGAAGGCCGGAGGGCACATCGGGCGAAACGTTGAGTATATAACAATAAAGATTAGGAAAATAGTCCGAAAATTTCAAATAATATAAACTATCTAGTCACATCTAATATATATATATATATATATGTGTGTGTGTGTGTGTGTGTGTGTGTGTGTGTGGACTGTAACATTGATTTAAGCGAGTGCAAACTCCAGTAATGTTATTACGTTGAATTTCAAACTAATGTCCCTGGGAAAAGTTCTATCCCCCATCAGTGGGTTAAATAGTACCCCTACTGTTCTTTTACAAGAATGCCTTTAGCATTAAATAACTCCCAAAGTTTGATATGCCATTAAACAAAGGAACTAAACCTCCCCGAGATTTTATGGAAGCCTCATTTCAGTCAAGCTATAGTCGTAATAGTCTCCTAAATTGATTGAAAATAAATAATGGTCGTAATGGTCTTATAAATTGTTTGAAAAATACATGTTCATAAGGAGAGTTAATATTTAGATCAATAGACATAAATATCAAAAGACGTGACGATTTCTTTGATCGCATAAGTCCAGGGTTTCATTAATTCGCATCAAAGTAGTCTGAGTTAAAAAAACAAAACAAAACACAAAACAAAACAAACAAAAAACGTACAGCCTTTATGTACTTACTTTTTTTATTGGTAGGATACCAAAGTTGTAAACTATCTCAGAATTTAAACCTTTGAAGCCCAATGGCATAAAACTTATTTTTAATTCATGATTGATTCATTTTAATTGCATGTCAGACCTTCCAGGGTTATTTTATGTCTAGACAGACGAATCGATTGATTTTTACCGCATGTCAATCCGTCTGGGTTTATTTCGTGCCTAGAATCTAGGTTTGGTTTTTGTTTTACGGTATATCAACCTCGGTGGGTCATTTAATGCCGACAAAGTTGTGAAATAAATTCATTCTTAATGCATAATACAAGTTTGTTTATAAACTCATGTTTTTCTATTCAACCCTTAGATGGGACACTAACATGCACTACCACTCCGGGTCAGAGTGGATCAGGGAGCAATGGTGATGAAGGGGTGCTCCACATTCCCAAACTGGAAACTCACCATCAGATAGAGTTTAACGTCATTTCCAGGACATGTAGACCCTCAGTCACCGCCTTCTAGCACCCATATGATAAAAAGGGTTGGGGCTTGCCATAAAGGCAATAGGATTGGGAAAATCATAGGTGCTAGGGCTTGACGTGCCAGCCGATTGATCGGAGGGAGCCTTTCCGACCGCCCGTCTAGCCCAAGATAGGACCAAAGTGGAGTATTGCATGTCATGGACTGCTCATCCACCTGGGTTCTATTCTTAAGCATCATGGATAGTCCATCAATTTTGTACGATAGTATAGTAATTCAAACTAACGGTTTTGTGCAAAAATACAGGTTATTTGATTGGTAGATGTTAACGTGTGTTTAAACTCTTCTCTCATTGGATTACCCAACGTGAGAAAGTTAGTTTAGATAAATCAGATTCGGCTGGTTGTAGGACGAGTAAGACCTATAGTGCGTCTCGTCTCAATGGTCAAAATCTCCACACGTTTGATAGATCTGGATCTTAAATGATAAAGAGCTCTTAATTAAAAAAAGTCTTGTGTTCGTTACTAATAACAAACAACGAGAACAAGAAGACATCTCAAAATGAAATGGAAGATCCATATAACAGATCCAGCTACGTAGATACTAGAACGAGTGATGAAGCAATCTACCAGGTCATATAGTAGAATCAATTGATAGACAGATCCAGCTAGGCAGATAAAATAACAGCCATCCAGATCTATAGAAGAAACACAAAATCTTATAATGGAGATTCGGTGTGTCTGTAACCTAAACTATATAACTGCTTGCGTCACAATATCCCAGGATTTGCGTTATTTTATCAATGAGTATTTAATTTATAGTCAAAATCATTAATACATAGAATAAATCTAATTAATTAACGAGATCTCAATGAAAAACCGAGTTAGAGTTGCCGTAAAACCACCCATGTTATTGTACGTTTAAAATCCTGCAAAGTGTCTCAAATATCACTAAGAAATAAAAGTTTACATAATGGTTAATTTGCATCATCATCATCATGTCGCGCAGTTTGCACGGATATCCATGACGACCTCTCGCCAACCTTCCCTATCATTCATCGACTGGTAGCTCCTCTGCACTGCAGCCAGCATCCATACATAGTTGCTCAATGTAGGTCCTGGCTGGGCGGCCCACATTAGCATGCCCATGTGCTGGCTTCCACAGTAGTAAGTCGCTTACGAGCTCATCCTTGCTTCTCCAGCAGCGTCTTGCATGCCTAGCCAGTCTTACTCGTATGGTTTGTGAGATGGGGGGCAGGTGGCCATACAGTTGCTTTTTGGGGGGTGCTGCTTCCACGACTTATTCAGGACCACTCGCAGCATTCTGGTGCAGCTCCCATCTAGCTTATTTTCAAGGCGCTTTGTTAGGGTCCAGGTGGTACAGCCATACAGCAATACCAACACAACCACAGCCTGGAAGAAACGTCTCTTTAGCTTGTCGGGGAGATCGGATTTCCATATGACTGATAATTTGTTGGTGGCCAACCATGCCTTTCCTATTCGAGTGTTAACATCGCTTTCTGTGGATGAGATTTGCATACTGGTTTTAACAAAACCGTTTAATAAACAATTACTTAGTGTTATTGATCTAATATTCTCCAACGTATTAAATCAATTCTATGAACGATTTTATATAGAAACCAATTAAAATATAATTAAAATAAGTAATCTTTTTATATGCATTCTTATTTGATTTCGTTAGTGTTTTTAATCTAATGTATTTCATTACATTAAAACTTAAATACTTACTACCAGAGGGCGCATATTCTTGCTAGTATATATAAAAGATAAGTATACGACCACGGGGATAATCTACAAAGTAGATAAGTATATAGAAAGTATGGTATACAACAATAAATTATCTCTTTAACGTTTGTCTCTAATGCAGCGGAATTCATACAGAAATCAATTAAGTGATTAGAGTGAGGATTGTGAATGTTGATTCTCGTTGCACAGATTATCCCCTCCCCCCATCAACGTGACTAACAGATGCATAAAAACGCATCATTTAATTCTTAAGTTGATACTCTTGATTAAGCTCAAAATATTCTTCCTTGCCGTCTCTTTCAAATATTCAAGAAAATACCCCTTATTCGTTTCTCCTAACATTTCAACCGTACTCAAAAGGGAGATAACTCTAATGAAGAGATTTGGTAATTAGATATTTTTTGAGGGTGAGATGGGCTGGGTTATTCGTTTACGATTGAATGACGATTTTTTTTTGTATAAAAATCAATTGTATCAATTGTTTAATGGACGCCATTATTTTTAGCTTGGCTGAATGTCAAAAGTTTTGCTTTGATTTGTTTAATGGCAATCAAATTGTTTAATGCCAAATCGTTTATAATATAATAAATAAGTAACCCACAGGCACGTGTTTCGAGGTTTCACCTTTCATCAGTGTGGCTATACCTTAACAGCTACCCCTGGCCGGGTTTGAGACCCTAATAAACTTTCGTTCGCCAAGCCTTTATACCCGTGCGGCCAGAGACAGCTGTCAAATATAGGAGAATATTTAATCGCCACATTCCTAAGCGGAAAGGAATTCACTAGAGCCCTCAAACTTTTTTGTAAACAAAGCGAGGGTTAGCTAGACGCCAGAACGGTGAATTTACAATTAAATCCCTATTTAGAGAACTATTTAGAGAAAGTTGGTATCAGCCAGACTGCGAGTGAGTCCATCCCCTTTCCACTAGCGCTAGACCAAGGAGATTGTTTTGGCGCCTGAGATGAGGAACCACACCTACCATCAGCTCCTTACTTTAGCGCACAGATCCCTGTGCTACTCATACGATGAATTGGCGAGGGCCTTATCGAACCTGGAACCTTGTGGTTCCTAGTTGAATGCTCTACCGACCGAGCTAAATCGTCCATATATATATATATATATATTATATATATATATATATAAAGGGAAAATGGCAAAAAAGCCATTCCAAACACACCTTGTTTACAACTTATCATATCGTCGTGTAATAAAAGTCACTAGAAGAGGAATATTAACCTACTCTAAACAAATCGTAAAATCTAAGAAGTCCGTTTGGTGTAGGGGTTATGGTGTCAGCTTGGCAGTCCGGTTTCAAATCACACACAGGGCGGTCTTCCGATCTATAGCTCTGCTGATGAGGCCTAATAGGCCGAAATGTACATACAGAGATTGATTTTTCTCGATTTGTTTAGCCATACATTTAAATAGGTATTCCCGCCTAATTCATTATTAATTAATTAATTTTCAAAATTAGGTACGACTCCAATTAAGCACTTATTCTCCCAAAAATTGTCGGCAAAAAGCCATTCCAAACACACCGTGTTTACAACTTATCATATATATATATATATATATATATATATATATATATATATATATATTATAATGGAGATTGTGTGTTTTTCTGTCTGTAACCGAAACTAAATCACTACTCAAGTCACAATTCCCTTAGTAATTGACGTCACATTCACATGAATGTATCCTTATTTTAACCTTAATTATTAATAAAATTGTTTTACATTATTTATACTGTTAACCATATCTACATACTTATAACATGCAATTGTATTTATATATACAACAAAATAGCGGTTTACAGTGTGAACGGGAAGGCTAATTTGCATATTGATATTAAAAATGTAATTTTAATAAATATATGCTTAGTATTATTGGTTTCTGTTTGGTTTTATTTTAATGAATATAAGCAAAAATCTCTTCAATAAATCTTAAAAGAAATCCCTTAACAAGAAGAAATAACTGTAATATTATTCTTTACTTCCTATTTTAACTAAACAGTTTAATTAGGAAAATTTACCAATGAAAGACGGGAGTAACGGAAAATGATGGAAGAGTTAGTTTCAAAGTTGTTCTATTTTTCAATCATACCCCCTCTGTTCAAAATCTTTTTATCTACATTCTTATTCAGTTTCATTAGCCTTTCTAATTTAATATGATATTTTATTATAAAATTTAACTAAAATACTTGCACCCGGAGGGTGCATATATTTGCTAGTATATATAATTACCATTCTAGACGAGTTAGAGCCATTTCTCTTATTTTTGGCGAAACACAGGTTTATGCAAGTGTATCCCTTTTCATACTTACTAACCCCTAGCTTCGATTCAATGTTTCCTTAACTTATAATTCCTCTCAAATGTATTTCAGGACACGGAAGATGTTTTGCCACTACTACCATTCACATCCATATTTTCTAAATCATACCTACACATTTACATATTGTAAATCCCTTTTCTGCAAATTATTTTATGTTAGATTTTTCAATAACTATTTCGGTAACTGACTTGTTTCTACGACCCGTGTAATTGGGTCGGACACGTGGCTGGACACGTGCACAAGTCGAGTGAACACTACGTCCCTTTGCCGCGTCTTTGGATTAATTAAAATATCTTCAGCAACGACACACAGAGAAGACGCAACTCCGAGTAAAGACGCATCTCTAATCTCTCATTTTTTTTGTCCTCTTATTTACGGTCTGTTAAGAAATTTTAACGTTTTCCTTTGTATTATTTTGTAAACTTGTTCGTTTGTGTTCGTCAATACATATATTTATCGTTCTAATTCATTCCATCATTTCAGTTTTTTCCTTTATCGTTTTCGTAGACCGTATTGGTTGAACTGTCAAGTTACCCAGTCTAACAGCAAAAAATAGAAGATATTAAAAGAAATGCAATGATGAAGCTTTACATCACATCAAAAGAACAGTTTCTGAGGTGCTTCGACCCATGGGAAAACTCGCTGAAATAAGCAAGTAAAAGTAGGCAAAGTGGTCGTATCAGCTGGACAGCGCTAGACCAGGGAGATTATTTTGTGTGTTTTCGTGCGCCACACCTAAAATCAGCTATTCACTTTACCGCAAAGATCCAAGCTGTGTTATTCATACGCTGATTTGGCGAGGGCCGGTATCGAACCTGGAACATTGTGGTTCCAAGGCAGATGTTCTACCGACTGAGCTAATACGTAAGTGAAAAAAATAATGTTTCCTTAATTCTTGATTTCTGTTGTGAACACCGCTTCAGTTTCAATACATTTTGAACATTGTTTATTTACGTTTCGTTAAGTTTTGTATTTTTAAAAGAAAATTTATTATTTCTCTGAGTGTTTGAGATGAGGCTTGATGATTAGTATTATCTGCGTTATTCGGACTATTGTCCTCATCTTCATTGTTATCTGTAAAAATTATTACTTTTTCGTTTCTGTCTTTGTAAATACAGTCTCGTTACTGTTTGAACACACAGAATTAAAAAAAATGGCAGGACCTGTGGACATACCACAGTATAATAATTAAATTATTACAACCTTTGATATGTTTACTTAAGAGCTATTGCAAAATCTTGATATTTTTTCTATGTGTCATGTCCTTTTTCTTACCTTTTTTATAATAAAAACGGAAGAGTCCATTATTTAGCTGATGATAGCACGCATAGGAAATAAGAATTATGAACTCAGATATAAACACTCTACCAATGATATTGAGCACAACCTGCTTAGAAATATAGCACCCATATTATCCTATATACATACATATATACATATATATATATATATAACACAATGTCTTTTGCAAGCCACTGTTCGCAATGAAAGGTCTATTTACGAAGATTAAGCATCATAAAACCTTTCCCCCATCGGCAAATATCGTAATGGAGTTGTGCTTCCCATGGAAAACGTTCATGGAACAGTTAAATATATATGCTGTATTCATCAATCAGTTGATTAAATGATCGATATAGATAGAGATGAAATGCACTGAGATAGGTTTTTACTCGCAAATCTTATCGAGAATGGCGTAGATGGAAAATTCTGCACACAAAAGCCGACATATTCCACAAATTCTCGCCATCATAACATTTCCGCCAATGAATAAGCAGCCATTCAAACAACCGTCCCTGCAATTAGGACATTCCCATACAATTACAGGCCGTACATAATCTGCTAAAAGTCCATCTTTTAGACAGAAATAGAAGCAGCTACCCAGCGACGCCTTGGTGGTGGAGGTGGGTAACCCTGGTGTATTGATTTGTTTACTTTTCAGTTTTATAAATGCTGGTCATTTTTAAGTAGAATTTCAATGCTATTTCTGTGTATATTTTAATTTTTAGATAATTTCAAATCTTCATAATTTTTGCACAAAAAACAAGAACCGGTGATATTTAATGTATATTTACTTTCTCTTTTTATTTTCGTAGTTTCATCCCGACATACATACATACACACCAATTGCATTTTATATATAAGAAGTGGCTACTCGGCATCGTCGGGTAGAGGGGGTGGCCCTGTGTGGCGAGAAAAAAACCACGAACGTAGTAGTTCGAAGCGTGCACGACTGTGTTTGGCATGGAGAATGAGATCAGAGGCGAGTGGGGAGATTGAACTCACATTCTCCTGATCGTGAGTCGTGGCCTGACACATGGGAATTGCTAAACTATCCAGAGTGGCCCGGATGGGAAGGATTGACGCGTGCTGATTAGTGTCGCACGTGCTGCACGGGCAGGTCAGAGTAAGGAGCCCGGATGAACACTGTAATTTTGTATTTATTTTCTAGCCCTCACAAACCGGGAGAAAAGCTTGCAGTAGCATTTTGACTGTGACGACGAGTGGACGATAGACAAGACATTTTGATAGTGTTGGAGAGAAGAGTGCAGCATTGCTGGGAGAGTAAAAGCGTCGGACTTAACTGAGCCCCCCCCCCCCAGAGAACATTCTTATTAGACCCTGGTGTATTGATTTGTTTACTTTTGAGATTCACATATAATTGACATTTTTAAGTAGAATTTCAATGCTATCTCTATGTATATTTTAATTTTTAAATATCTTCGAATCTAATAAAATCTTCAACATTTTTGAACAAAAAGCAAAAACCGGTGATATTTAATGTGTATATATACTTTGTCGTTAATTGTTTTATTTTCATAGTTTCAATCGGACATACATAATTACACACCAACTGCCCTTTATATATGTATAGATGAGCTTTTTAAAAACTTTAATGCATCAATTTCAATACTTCATCCATCCATGCATACCGTTTATATATGCATAGATTGGTTAACAAAAATAAGCAGTACACCAATATGTGGTTGGGTGGTCTGGATTTTACGGCATGTCTACTTTCTAACGTCAACAAATCTGTACTGAGTGACTTTGTATACAGCTAATGTAATAATCAAAATAAATTCCCCTGTGCTACAAGACGCCGTCAGAGTGCCTACAAGTAATGATTTTTCCGAAAGAATCTAGGTCTTTTCACTGCAGCCGTTTTGTAGGACTTGACTGACGGAAACAATTACCAACTAAACATCAATATTAAGTGTGACGGAGAACGAAAAAGAGCAAGACTTTGTCTTGCCTGCCGGGATCGAACCCGTGTCCTTCCGCATGGAAAAACAAATGCGATCCGACGCGAGGTGCAATTCAGGTGTCCGGATGTTGGCGCCTACACGCGTACATCCGAATGCACGTGAATTGTGCGTTGAGGTTCGACTGATGTGCCCGGATGATGGGGGACTGTACCCATAAAAACCAAGTGAGTGGAGCGCTGGGCAGTTAGCAGAAGCAGTTGACCGACGCGAGACGGCAATCAGCGACGAAGCGCTTTGTGAACAACAAAGAAATTGATTTTATTCAACAAATTAAGGAATCATTTTATTACCATTATAATCAACTAATATCCAAGAGTTAATCTTTTACCCGACGTATACGGGTAATTCGATGGAGGCGCGTGGTGTAATGGTTAGAGTCGTAGGAAATGGACACGCCGATACGAGTTCAAATCTGAACGAAGCTGTTTGCATTTCACATAGCGCTAATACTCTGGATAAAGGCATGCATCCATCTACTCTCCTCCAGCTATGGGTAAATAGGACGGACTGGGCTCTTTAACCATAGCTAGGTAACCAGTCTAGAAGAAGGAAAACTCCGAATTGAAACCTTCTAAACTCCGCTTAAGAAATCGACCTTGTGTCGCATCCGGCTCGTGCGAAGGGTTTGGTAAATATATGATTGGAACGAAAATCTTGTCCGATACAAAACAGTATTTATTCAACCAATAAAAACACACCATGTAAATTGAGAAATCTAAAAAAAAAAAAAAAAAAAAAAAAAAAAAAACATCACTGAAACATTTTGGAGACACTGACGAATGATGTTTTGTTTATATATTTCTCAATTTACATGTCTTTATTGGTTAAATAAATATTACATAGTATCGGACAAGACTTTCTGTCCAATTCTATAAATAAGTTATACGGTTAGTTCAACTAGTGCAGAATATTCTCAAGCAATTTTAGTGCTTCAGTGTAAATTGGCATCATAATAAAATAGTAATCATTTTGCAGGATTTCTAAAATAAATAAATAAATAAATAAAAAAATGGATCTCATATTGGTAACTGCATTCGACCCGAAAAAAAAACAAAACATGAAATATTGCCTATTCGCTAAAGTGCACTTATTCTCTTTTGATAAATACATATTGACGGACATATTTATTTCCATTTGTCCTGTGTTCTACAAAGGGACAAATTTAGATTGAATAATTGTACCTATGTGCGTCGAAGTGGAACGATTGGAGATAATGCACACAAATACATATACATGCTAAAGAAATATGCTGTAACAGATACATAGATATATTAAAAAAAGAAATATATATATATATATATATATATACATACACGCACACACACAAGGTGTTTCAAAAGTATCGAGATTTTTTGTACTGACACCTTGTATTCTAAAAAAAAAAGGTTCCATTCACTCTTCATTTCTATCTTGGTAAATACAAATATTAAACTTGGTACTTTTTTGACACACTTGTATTCTGAAAAAATTTTTTCAGAATACAAGTTGTCAAAAAGTACACAAAAAGTCTCGATACTTTTTTGACACACCGGCCTGGCGGGAGGTCAGGGAATTTCCTTTCGTCGGAGTAGAAGAAAGGACATCACATGATGGGGTAAGAAATTTTAATTCAATGATTTAAATAACATAAATGACGCGATTTGCTAAACTTTAAATTGATATTTCAAAGCAAAAAAAAAAAAAAAAAAAAAATTAAATAAAGTAATAAAGTAATCAAATTAAAGTAAAACGATAAATAATAAAAAAAACAACACATTATTAATTCAAAGCGTAGCCGATCGAATATGAAATCATACTATACTATAATAATTTGGTGAAAAATATAAAAATAATATACTATACTAAGTAGAGCATATTATTTTTTAAATCGAAAAGTGCACTAACTTGAGAAACATTATGAAAAGAAAACTAAATGCAAACAAAAACAACAAAAAATGAAACACATTTAAAAAAAGAATTTTGAATATGTTTAAAAGTTAAATATCAAATTAAATTACTGATTTTGGTACAAATACAGAATAGCGCACAATAGATAATATCATTAGAATCGTATATTACGAATAAATAACATGAGATTACGGAAACTCCCGAAGGAGCTTAATTCTAACCCACTTACTCGAGTGCCTCAAAGTTTTCGGGTATTTCCGTGAAATGTAATAGGTAATATAATGGTATTATCTCTTGCGCACTATTTTGCATTAGTATCATGATTTTATTTGTGTTTCTAATATTAAAATAAATAAATTAACGCGATTATTTTATAAACAATGGATAACATGAAAAAAAAAAAAATGGGTTTGTTTACATTGACGAACGACGGAAAATCGACAGTACATACTACATAACTATGTAATTTTAATTTTTAAATAAAAAAAATAGTGCTCAGGCATGAAACCTCTGTGGAAAATTAATGATTCCTATTTAAAATATTAAATGCAACCCCCCCCCCCCCCAAAAAAACCCCCCTAAAAAACACATCTTTTTGGAAAGAATTTTATATTTGTTTGAAAGTTAAATATCAACTCACCGTAATTTCGATGTCAAAAGTGTAACTAAGTGATTAATTCTTAAACTGTCCATAAAAATTGTATAATAAAAAGATAGATTAAATAAACGATTGTTTATCCTATACATGGAAATGTTTACAACGTTGAATCAGTAAAAATTTAGTAACACCACAATACCCCCACCAACTGTAACTACAAAAGAAAAACGGAATGCCCCTAAACGGAAATTGCCTACACACGAAAGGTTGCCTAACAAGCCACCGTAAGATCTGGAAAAATAACAGAAAAATGATGCTGGAGGACACTCAGATGCTCAGGTGGAGTTTCTAAACACTGCAGTCAAGCCCTGGATAACATGATATAGCACTAATAGAACGGCCTCTGGTAACATGAGCTGTTCAGCCCCCCCCCCAAAAAAAAATGGGACCTAAAAAAATAAAACCAAAAATAACATGGAAAGTAAGAAAATAGCACTAGCTAACAATGACGCTTCAAAACACTGTAATATGACAGCTGTAGTGACGACACTCATAAGAAATAAGAAATAAGCAACAACAGATAATCAGGATTTACATTTTTGCATTTCACCTATGTCTGCTAGTATAGATTAAAGTCAATGATTACCACTATCGCCTCTTGAGGGAGACGATTTATCATCTTCGATGCCGAGCCAAGAATCGATTAAAAATCTGAATGTCATGCATTTACAAATTAACTAAATTGTCCGGTTACATTTCTTCCTTCTCAGTGGATATTGCTTAATGCTATAAAAAGAAAGACGACAGGTAAAATATTCTATCTTCAGTGCCGAACTAAAGGGCAATAGGGTTGGGACAATCATATAGTTGCTAGGGCTTGATGTGACCAGCCGATTGATAGGAGGGGGCCTCTCCGACCGCCAATCTAGCCTAAGTAAGGACCCAAGTCGCGTTTTGCATATCATGGACCATTTTACTCAGAAAGACGACGGGTCAAATATTTTATCTTCAGCGGTAAACTAGCCGGTTAATTGGTTGGGTTTGACGGCATTTCAACCCATTGGGTCATTTTATGCCGAAGACGTTTTTGTTTTATTCATTCTTTTTAATTTAACCCATAAATGGGACCCTAACAGGTACCAACAGCTCTGGCCCGTTGGTCGAGAAGTCAGCTACAGTGCCCCAACAACATCACACACACAAACCGCATTTACCAACTGTGCGGACACTGGATGCTGCGCAGAGGACCTAATTTCGCGACACGATGATGATATTTAACCAGAGGGTGTTGCAAGCGAAATTAATACATGTATTACAAGATTACAAAATATTCCATACACACATACATACATATACATACATATATATATATATAATATATAGATAGATAGATAGATAGATAGATAGAAATGTGTGTCTAGTAAATAGTTGGACAGGGCTAGGTATAGAACACCTGGTACGCCTATAATTTACAACTGCAAAAAGGTCTCTATTTAGGTCTCATAAAGTCGCATTTTATGCGAGTAGGTATTTACCAAACCCGTTCGCTACGGGTAGGATGTGAAAAGTCGAAAATATGTGGATCCAGTGAGGATCGAACTCGATATTCAGTAGAAACTAGAAGAGCTACTCCAATCCAACTTAGCCCAAGTTAAGAAATACAAGGATGAGTAAAAAGTAATGCCATTTTGTTTAGGACAGGAACCAACAGAGGAACATGTATCATAAATCAAAATGAAGCTGGTCCTCTGTGGATCACATCCCTACTACTTCTCCACAGTCACTGTTCTACATTCGAATGAGAGCATGTATCTCTGTCCCATAAAATTCTGTTGACTACTCTTTGTCCCACTTCTTCACTACAGATTTCACTTCCTCGTCAATGGAATAAGGTTTGCCTCTCAAAAACTCTTTCATGGGACCGAAGAAATTCTGGTGAGTATGGAGGATGCGGTAAAGTTGTCCACCCGAATGAGGTGATTTTCTCCCTTGTCCTGATGCTTGTGTGTTGTCGAGCATTGTCATGCAGAAGGAGGACATTGTCGATTGGCACGTTGGGTCTTACTTGTCGGATTCTTGCTCTTGGCCTCATTAGGGTGTCAATGTAGGCCTTAGTTTAAAAAAAAAACTTTACGTGAAATAAAGAAAATGGCATTATTTTTTGATTCACCCTCGTACTAATACAAAGCTATACTAACAATGGTATACACGGATGTACTCTAAAAGTAAAAAAAAGAGAAGTGCATCACACGAAAATGCTATTCAAGATGTGTTAAGCTGAGTATTATGGGGTGGCAAGAGGTTTAATGTTTTAGGTTTAAAAGATTCTTGGTGCGTAGGGTTTGCTTTTACCCCATCTTATTTGGTGGTAGCGCCGAAAGGAAGAAATTCAAGGAACGAAAAGGAAGAGAAAAAGACAAAGTAATATTGTGATTTAGGCTTTATTCACGGGTCATAGCCACCACGTGGCAAGCAAATTTCTCCTGGCCAGTAATAGTGAATGTCCGAGAGATTATCTTGGGGTCCTTTTTCACACACATGCTCGGAAGGTTCTTACAGTATGAAGGCTCATGGGAGTTTTTTTTATTTTTAATCCACACAGTATACAATAGTTTTTTCTATCACTTTTGGCGGGAAAAATTTCAGTGCCAATTCGGGATTAGGAGTTAATTTAACTATTACAACATTTGATATGTTTACTTAAGAGTATTATTTAGATTATTCGGACTATTGTCCTCATCTTCATTGTTATCTGTACAACGTTTCGTCCGATGTACCCTCAGGCCTTCTTCAGACAGTTATCTCTAGACTGCAGGTTCAATCCTGGTCAGGGCAGCAGTAACATAGAATAATAATTAATACAGATTAACACTTGTACCCCAGCTATGGTTAGCGGAATGAGAACAGGATACCCCGGTGGACTGAATAAAGGGTTAGATTCAAAGTTTCCCGATGGCCCGAGTCCGAAAAGAAGGTTCCCGAGTCCGAAAAGAAGGTTCCCGAGTCCGAAAAGAAATACCGGAGGGCACATCGGCCGAAACGTTGTACAGATAACAATGAAGATTAGAACAATAGTCCGAATAATCGAAATAAAACTAATTATCAAGCCTCATCTAAAAAATTCTGAGAAATAGTTTACTTAAGAGCTATTGTCAAAATAGTTCAATATATAAAATCTGCAATAATCTTGATTTAACTTTCACCTTTTTTCCTTTCTTTCCTTCTTTTAATCTTTTCATTATTTTTGTTTGAAACAGATAAGTAATATCACTTTCACGCTCATTCCCTCTATATTTCCCCTTACTCTTTCTTTCTTATATTTTTTCTGTGTAGCATGAGACTTTTCTTCACTTAATTTGTTTATTAAAAACAAAAAAAACAAAAAACGGAATCGTCCATTATTTAGCTGAGGTGACGACACTCATCAGAAATAAGAATTCGGCGGATAAGAGACGCTAGATAATCAGGATTTACATTTATGTATTTTAACTTGGACGGTCTCATTTTTAACGAGAGGGTGTTGCAAGATGATGACGATAGGAAGATAAAGGAACAAGATTATTAATACATAGGTAGATAATAGTTCTTTCTATGAATTTTGGCTGGAAGAATTTCGGTGCCAGTTCGTGATTAAGAGTTTAAAACCGGACAAGATGTTTTACAAAATGACATAGCGTGACAACGAAACCAGGAATCAACAACCATTTCAATGCTCTCTTGGGAAATGAAAAAGACGGTGGAAAACAACGACATTTTTCATAATTATTTTTTCCTCCTAACATTTTGCTGGAATAAATGGAGGAATGATTTTTGGAATTCCTCTTGTCTGCGGAATGTTTGTCATGCAATGCATTATCAGCAATCCCAACAAAAAGATAACATTACTGTGAAGTAACAGTTTTGTTTTGATTCTAAAAAGGTCATTGAGAAATAAGGATGGACAAAGAAAATCCATCGTGGAATCTCAGAGCCACAGACATTATTGGCCAACGTCATATTCTCAGGTAGCACAGTACTTTGCAAATGTCTGGAAACCATGAATCATAAAAACATTTTTTCCATTTTCAAAAATTTGTATTTCTTTTGTGTGTGTATATATATATATTACACACACAAACGGCGTGTCAAAAAGTATCAAGATTTTTTGTACTTTTTGACACCTGAAAAAAAAAAAAAAAAGAAAAGGTTCCATTCATTAATTGTTTTTCAGAATACAAGTTATGTAAAAAAAGTACCAAGTTTAAAGCTGTATTTACCAAGATAGAAAAGAATGAATGGAACGTTCTTTTTTTTTTCAGAATACAAGGTGCGTCAAAAAGTACAAAAAATCTCGATACTCTTGACACCTTATATATATATATATATATATATATATATATATATACACACACACACGTGTGTGTGTGTGTGTGTGTGTGTGTGTGTGTGTGTGTGTGTGTGTTTAGTACATATTTACCCCTCCGCACGAGCAGGAGGTGACACTAGGTCATTTTTTTAGGCGGAGTTTAACAGGTTTGAATTCAGAATTTCCCTTCTCCTTGACTGGTGCCTAACCAAGGTTAAATAGCCCAGTCTGCCCTGCTATTTACACACCACAGAGAGAGAGAGAGAGAGAGAGAGAGAGAGAGAGAGAGAGAGAGAGAGAGAGAGAGAGAGAGAGAGAGAGAGAGAGAGAGAGCAAGCAAAGGTGGATGCATACTTTTTCCAAGGGTATTAGCGCAATATGAAATGTAGACAGCCTCATCTGGGATTTGAACTCCGGTCGACGAGTCTATTTCGCGTTGTTGTTGTGAGGGTTTCGAGTATGCTTACCAATTTGTGTCATAGAAAATAAAATAAAGATACTATTTTTAAGCATGAATAAATGGTGGATGTCCGTGTTAAAATAGACTGATATTTAAGAAATACTGTAGACTTACCAATTGTGTCCGAATTCATAGTATGTATGATACTGCGTTTTTTTTTTAGTTAAAATATTACCAAATCACACGGCAGTTATTTAGTAGATAATTTTCTAAATAGATGGCAACATGCAAACCATCTTCCAATAAAAAAAACATTAACTTTTAAAAAAATTACATCGGTAATTTTACTGCCTTAATCGGACAATAGAAATAAAGATAATGAGTATATATATATATATATATATATATATATATATATATATATATATATATATATTATATATATATATATATATACCGTTATTGCCACAAAATATACGCGTGCAATCGGCTGTAATTAATCAATATCTTGATTAATTCGGTGGATTTAACCCTGAAGATCCTTATGGTGAAACTCAAGCAGGTTTTTCCTGTGTATACCATTATGATTATATATACTAGCAAATATATGCACCCTCCGGGTGCAAGTATTTAAGTTTTAATGTAATAAAATAGTGTATTAAATTAGAAAGGCTAATGAAACTAAATAAGAATGCAGATAAAAAGTTTGAAACAGAGGGAGTATAATAAAAAATGGAACAACTGAAACTTACTCTTCCATCACTCTCGTCTTTCATTGTTATTTTTTCTAATTTAAGTATTTAGTTAAAAGATGAAGTAAAAAATAAAATGACAGTTATTTGTTCTTGTTAATGGATTTCATTTAAGATTCATTGAAGAGATTTTTGCTTATATTCATTAAAATAAAACCAAACAGTTAGAAATCAATAATACTAATTACATATTTATTAAAATCACATTTTTAATATCAATATGCAAATTAGCCTTCCCATTCACATTGTAAACCGCTATTTTCTTGTATATATAAATATAATTGCATGTTGTCAGCATGTAGATAAGGTTAACAGTATTAATGATGTAAAACAATTTTATTAATAATTGAGGTTTAAATAAAAATAAAATCATTGAGAATGTAACGTTAATAACTAACGGAATTGTGACTTAAGTAATAATATAGTTTCGGTTACAGACAGAAAAACACACAACCTCCATTATAAGAAGATATATATATATATATATATATATATATATATACATACATACAACATACGCAATATCACCCACACTATGAATTCGGAGACATAAAAATTGCGTTATTTATTATTACATTAAAAGCCGCCCTATCGGGTAGTAATTAAGTTAGCTCCTGAGGAAGGCTGTTGATTGGAACTTCGACTCAACAATGACACTTCATGCATTAAGTACATATCAAATTTTTTTCAAAATCGAACAATATTTTTCAAACAAATATCATACAAAAATTTCCTCGCAAGAAATCATGTAAAAAAAAAAAAAAAAAAAAAAAAAAAAATCACTAATTAAAACTGGGAATTCAAAATTTCAGGATTGCAGTTCTAGATTTGGTCCGGTATGTTTAATGCCCAATTCTAGAATGGTATATATGTTGGGCTATGGCTTCTAGGAGTAAAGTTGAAAAATTGTGACACTGATATTCGAATTTTCCTGAGATGCACAGAAAAATTAGATAGATAGATATCGCAACTTTTGGTGGAAGAAGATGCCCCCCCCCCTCAGACATCACCAGGGAAGCACACTCCCAGATAAGGAAATGAGAGTTACGGCAAATTTTGATTCCTTCAATTGCTGGTTTATTTCATTCTGATTCTCACCGGCACGTTTCAATTAAGTAATTGTCTCTCTTTAAACACCAGAAAATTGTTTGGCTCTTCCCATTCGGAATTATTATATTACCAGATTATAAGACAGACAAGATTATAAGATTGATCAATAACAATCTGGTTAATTCTAATATCCACCGGCAAGATAAAGTGCCCAACACAGACGTGCTGGGCCGAATCAACGTGAACAGCATGTTCACCATCCTCTACGAGATGCGACTTCGCTGGCTTAGTCATGTCAAGGGGATGGACAAAGACCGCATTCCCCAACAACCTATTGTATGGAGAATTAGTAGAAGGCTCCCAACCGGTAGGTAGACCATGCCTACGCTTCAAAGACGTCTGCAAGAAAGACATGGAGACATGCGACATTAAAACGAACAGATGGGTTGTCAGTCCAGAAAACCGAGCGGCTTGGCACCTCAATAGTATAGCATTTCTCTACCCCTCTCTCAAAACATGTACAATACCTTAGTATGAGGAAAGACAAATAGGTAATGGGACGGGGCATTTCAATGACTGCTGACTTTGCACCCTCTCTCTCTATCTTTCTCTTGCCATGTTTGACCATGGCACGAAAAGGAGCGAAAGAGAGAAGAAAGTAACCTCAACAGCAAAGAGAGCCAGAAGGAAGGAGAGACAACAGTAGGCCCAGCAAACATCAGTGTTTGTGTGCAGTCAGTGCACCAGAGACTGCCATTCAAAAATTGGCCTGCTCAGTCACTCGCGCAGATGCAGATGAAAAACATTGGACACTACGCCATCGTCTTTAGTAGACGGAAAGATGCACAATTATTCACCATAGCTGGGGGAGGGCAGATAAATTCATGCGTTTCCAAAGGGTATTAGCACAAAGTGAAACACAAACAACACCGCCCAGGATTTGAACTCGGGAGTTTTGCTTCGTGTTGATGTAAAATCCGGGGTACGAGCGAGCTTTAGATATGCTTATGTTAATAAGTTCACTAAAAACATTTAAGTTTCCGAATTTATTACACCAAAGATAAATATTTTTTTAATAAAAAATAAACATTAAAAAATATTGCAGCACATAATGCATCCATTCTATTTTGTTATGTTTTTACACAATACGGTGCTATTTTTCTTGTGTGTTTCGGGGTGGGATAAGGGACTGGAACGGATTAATGACATTTTAGTTTATTTCAATGGTAGTTTAACGGCATCTCAACTCGTCTAGGTATATGTTATGCCTAAAAAAGAATCGCGTTCATATTTACATTTTTTGTGCAGTTGTTTCTTAGGTTTTTGCACATGGTCCACTCGAATATGATTAACTTTAAACATATCTATTTGACCCACTGATGGGACTTTAACAGGTACTACCACTCTGTTTCAGAGTGGACCTAGAAGTAATGACTCCACACGTGTGTAAAATCTTAAACAACGCCACCAAAAAATTAATATGAACATACAATGAAAGGATTCCCTAACCTCTAGCTATAGAATAACCCTAAACGGTTTGGTTTCTTTGTTTAATGGCACATAAACCTTCGTGGGTTATTTAAATACTAAAGCCATCCTTGTTGAAGAACAGTAATAGTACTATTTAACCCATAGCTGAAGTGATAAGGATGTTTCCCACGGGTATTTGTTAGAAAGTGAACGTATTAGCGCGAGTGAATAGAACTCGCTTACGCCGATGTCGCTGTCAAGCACGTTAGCCACAGAATTACCCCCTACACGGGTTGACATGCTATTAAAATAAATCCTTAAAAAAAACTACACAATATGTAAATATACAAGTACAATGTATGTTATTCCTTAACGTATTAAAATCAATCCAATGAATGATTTTATATAAAAACCAATTAAAACAATTAAAAAAAAAAAAACTAATATGTATATGCGTACTTATCAAATTTCGTTAGTCTTTCTAATCTAATATTTCATTACATTAAAATTTAAATACTGATGTCCGGAGGGAGCATATTCTTGCTAGTTCTGTTAAATTATATTGTTTTTCATCGAATCCCGACACCAGATAACCCGGATGATGTCGGTCATGTAAATGCCTTGCAAATCATATCAATTCTTATTGTAATATATTAATACTCTTATTCCTTAATCGGAAGTGATAAAGCTAATCTTTTTTAATCGAACATAATGAAAAGATGAAAAGAAAGGGGAAAAGAGTGAGATTATTACACTTTTCCATATTGAACTATTTACAATAGCTCTTAAGTAAATATATCAATCGTTGTAAAATTAAATTATCATACTGTGGTATATCCACAGGCCCGCTAGTTATCATTTCTTGTATGTTAAATACTTAATAAAATCCTATTTATTTTTTTAATATTAGCATCTTTTGTGCATGGCAGTGTAATAATACCACAGAGAATTCAGTATTGAGTTAATCATGAAACCATGCTACATAGAAAAATATAAGAAAGAAAGAGGGGTGAGCGCACGGAAGTGATAACGCTAATCTATTTTTATCGAACATGATGAAAAGAAGGAAAGAAAGAGAAAAAAAAGTGAGAATTAAATCAAGATTATCATACGTTTGGTAGGACATGCTATTCAAAAAAAAAAACATAAGAAAGAGTAGGGGAAATATATATATATATATATATATATATATATATAGATATAGAGAGAGAGAGAGAGAGGGGGGTAAGCGCATGGAAGCGATAACGCTAATCTGTTTTAATTGAACATAATGAAAAGAAGGAAAGAGCGAAAAAAAAGAATGAGATTATCATACTTTTTACATATTGAACTATTTAGCAATAGCTCATAAGTAAACATATCAATCGTTGTAATAATTAAATTATCATACTGTGATATATCCACAGGTCACGCTCGTCAAGTTTATATTCTATTTTCATCAAAGCCCGAAACCAGATCGTCCGGGTGAGGTCGTTATCAGATTGTCGGTCATGTAAATGCCTTGTGAATCTGCCATCACTTCAATTCTTATAGTAATCAATTTTCTTAATCTCAGCAACGATGGCTATTGTGTCGTTAGACACTCCATGACCACGAAGGTCATGCAGTTTCTCCGACCACGCTATATATTTGCAATTCACGATTATCCAACACAGCTTGAGCTGCATTTGATTGTGTGCCAAGGTCCAGACCTATAACAATATTTCTTATACTGCAAATAACATAGACTGCCGCTGTCTCATCATTTTGCCATATATTGACTTTGGCGACAGACAAGCGCGAAAGTTTCCAACATCTTCCGTGTTACGAAAAGAAAACGCTGTTAACCGACGCCGTCTCCGAGATGTGACCCGTCAATAACAAGATGAGACGAATTTTGCACTGAAATATTGCATTTTTTTTCCACGTTATATATACTAGCAAGAATATGCGCCCTCCGGGAGTAAGTATTTAAGTTTTAATGTAATGAAATAGATTAGAAAGACTTAAATTAAATAAGAACGCATATAAAAAGATTACACTTATTTTACATTGTAATTGGTTTCTATATAAAATCTTTCATAGATTGATTTTAATATGTTGGAGGCTAAAACAATAATATTGAGATCAATAACACTAAGTAATTATTTATTAAACCCGGTTTTGTTAAAAACCAGTATGTAAATTAACGACATCATATATTATGTAAACTGATAAGCAACACCGATTTGGACGGTCTCATTTTTAACCAGGGGGTGTCGCAAAATGAAAATGGTCGTACTATGCACATATTTCCGCTAAATACCCGAAGTTAAGCAGTGATGAAGCTGTTCAATACTTAAATGGGTGACCCCTTCAGCAACAACTGGTGTTGTAAGCAACTTTAGTCCTTTGCTTATAAAAAAGGACTGGATTCGGCACTAAATGACCCGAAAGAAGGTTGATATGCCGTAAAACAACCAACCAAATATGGCCAAACGTATTATCTATATATTAATACTAGAGTTCCTTAATAACACGACCGTTATCATCTTGCATCACCCTCTGGTTAAAAGTGAGGACCATATTAGAGTGATGCCATGGACTGCTCAGCCACCAGGACTCCGTTCTTAAGCATCAGAGGTTGCCACCCACGGCCAACAGGTGGCTCTATTGGGGGGGGTGCCTCTGCAGAGGAGCTTTCAGCGTATTCTATAGATACCGACTCTGCTTACATAATTTAAACTAAAAAGAACATGCACCCCCTCGGGCGTAAGTATTTAATTTTTAATGTAATTAAATAGATTAGAATGGCTAACGAAATTAAATAAGAACACATAAAAAGATTATACCTATTTTAATTAGTTCCTATATAAAATAATTCATAGGATTGCTTTTAATACGCTGTAGAAAAAAAATTTCTGAGCGTATTGTGACGTAAGTAGTGACGTAGTTTCGAAGACAAACACCGAATCTCCATTATAATAAAATTGACGAAAATGATGTATTGCGACGTAAGCAATGTAGTTTCGGTTACAGACAAATAGAGACCGAATCTCTATTATTAATAGAAATGTTTTGAAGTAAATGTCTAAAAATTGTTTTGCTTGTCGTATCACAAATTATGTGAGTCTCTAGTTTTGTTCAATACTGATAAACATTTAACAATGTAACTTAAATTTGCTCTCATATAAAATATTTTTGTTGTTGTTTATTTCTTTCAGAAAACTTAGAATCACTATAATATAGCAATTATTTAAACTTGCTAAGGTTATTTTTTTTCATTTCTCGGCTGCTAGTCAGACATTTAAACAAAGACTTTCTTAATGGCCGTTTATTTTACACCGTCAGGGGGAGATAATTAGTCTAGATAATCAGAAAGCATTGTCGACACCATTATTATTAAAATCTATAAGATACCAAGATGAACTAGCTATCGTTAAATTACAATAAACTGTGTTTTTACTTTTTTAAAACTGTAGTTCGAAACTTGTTTAGAACAGACAGACTAGAATCAGGTCAAAATTCCCGCCGGAATTCAACACCACCTGACCGCGAGAGGAAAAAAACAAAAAAACAAAAACAACTTCTACAACATGGCTTTGTTTTATTCCGGAGTTTTGGAATAATAATTTTTAAGCAAACAATTGTTCGATAGATGTCTAGAGGCCGATCTAAAATAATGCAGCGTTCTGGAATTGTGCTACAAATAAAATAAAAAATATTTTATTCAAATTTAAGTGACTGCTACTAGTCGTTCGGCAATTGAAGATGATAATGATAATATGTATTGTTTAGATTATTCGGACTGTTGTCCTCGTCTTCATGGTTATCTAATATTTTCTAGTACCTCTATTTATTTAGAAACTAGTAGTTAGTAGTGTGAAAATAGATCACTAATTAGGAATGGGCCTATTCTAGTAGTGACCACTCCAAGCAGAATTTAACAGGTTTGAATTCAGAGTTTTCCTTCTCCTAGACTGGTTGCCTAACAAAGGTTAGAGCCCACTCTGCCCAACTATTTACCCATAGATAGAGGGAGAATAGTTGGATTCATATCTTTCCCAAGGGAATTAGCGCTATGTGAACTGTAGCTTCGTCTAGGATTTGAACTCTGGTCGACGAGTCCATTTCCTACGACTCTAACCATTACATCACGGCCTGCAACTAGTACTTTCCATTGACGGATTATATGTGGCAATTAGATACTATTTCTCTGATTTTTTAGAGGAGGCTTGCTATTTGCGATTTGTAGATAAAGATGAGGACAATAGTCCAAACAATACAAACTATCAAAATAATTCAGAAAAATAATAGTTTAGTGTTTCATGACGATTCCAGTATCAATAATTATTTGTAAAATTACTAGCAAGATACCCCCCCCCCACGGGCGTAAATATCTATTTAATTTAATGAAATATATCAACTTAGAAAGACTAACAAAATTAAATAAGAAAGCATATAAAAAGACTAAAGTTACTTTAATCGTTTTCTATATGAAATCATTCATAGGATTGCTTTTAATACGTAGGGGAATAAAATCATAATATTAGGGATCAATGACAGAGTTTTAAACCCGGTTTTGTTAAAACCAGTATGCAAATTAACCACACCATATATTATGTAAACCTTTATTTCTTAGTGATATATAAGAGACATTGCAGGATTTTAAACACACTAATAACAAGGGCTGTTTTGAGGTAAATCTAACTCAGATTTTCATGGAGACATAGTTAATAAATAATATTTATTCTATGTATTAATAATTTTGACTATAAATTAGATACTCATTGAGAAATGTAGGCAGTGACGTAGTTTTGGTTACAGACAGACCAAATCTCCATTATAATAAGCTATGTACAGTAGTAACTTGATTTACATGTTTGATTCGTTCCGCTAGTAACTCAATTTCCTCGCATATCAAATCAATTTTCCACAATGAAATAAACTGAAATGCCATTAATCTGTCCTAGAACCCCCTTCTCCACCCCCAAAAAATATTCATGTGTTGCGTTGACGAGGCTCGGTCTCAAGCCCAGAACCTTGCGGTTCGTAGGCACATGCTCTACCGATTGAGCTAAACCTATTGAAGTATAGTGGTACCATGCATTATGAGATTGTGTGTTTGTATGTTTGTAACCGAAACTATATCCATACTCAAGTCACAATTCCCTTAATTATTTACGTCAAATTCTCCATGATTTCATTCTTTTAAACCTTCAGTTATTAATAAAATTTTTTACATTATTGATACTGTTGACCATATCTACGTACTAATAACATGCAATTGTATTTATATATACAAAAAATAGCGGTTTACAGTTTGAACGAGAAGGATAATTTGCATATTGATATTTAAAATTTTATTTTAATAAATATATTATTGATTTCTAATTGTTTGGTTTTAAAGAAATATAAACAAAAATCTCGTGGATAAATCTAAAAAGAAATTTATTTACAAGAAGAAATAACTGTAATACTTTACTTCCTATTTTAACTAAATAGTTAAATTAGGAAAATTTACCAATGAAAGAGGGGAGTAATGGAAAATGATGGAATAGTTAGTTTCAAAGTTGTTCTATTTTTCGATTATACCCCCTCTGTTGCAGATCTTTTTATCTGCATTCTTAGTCAGTTTCATTGGCCTTTCTAATTTAATATGATATTTTATTATATCAAAACTTAAATACTTGCACCCGGAGGGTGCATATATTTGCTAGTGAGTTTAATTCGTTCAGCTCGTAACTCAATTTCCTTGTATATCAAATCAATTTTCCACATTGAAATAAACTGAAATGCCATTAATTTGTTCTACACAATTTTTTGTTACATTTTTCAAAATAAGAAAAATATCACTGTAAAAACATAATAAAAGAGAATGTAATGAATTATGTGCTGTAATGTATTTTAATGTTCATTTTTTATAGATAATATTTGGAAATTTAAATGTTTTTAGTGAACTCATCATAAGTGTATCTGAAGCTCACTCGTAACTCAAATTTTAGCTCTCACCTCAAAACATAAAACTGACAGAGTGACAGCTCGTAACTCAGAAAACCCGTAAGTCAAGGTAACACTATACTTGAAACCATATAATTGTGTATAAATTATTTGTTTAAAGAATAGATATTTGATGCTATATTTGTTTACTAATGATTATCATTATTTAGTTGAAATCATATATTTGCTTGCTAAACCGATTGAAGTATAGTGGTACCATGCGTTATGAGTTTAATTCGTTCAGCTCGTAACTCAATTTCCTTGTATATCAAATCAATTTTCCACATTGAAATAAACTTAAATGCCATTAATCTGTTCCAGAAACCCGCCTAAAAAAACCCCCAAAAACCAACAAAAAACAAACAAAAAAACAAAACAAAACAAAACAACACCCAAAAGAGCGCACGGTATGAAAATTGTTTTGAATTTGAGCTTCGTAAAAATATATTGTAAAAATTCAGTTGAAAAAAAATATTGTCTGAGTTCTTATTTGTATTTTATCCGGTAAATATCTAAGGAATTACGTTTTTACACCTGTAACAGCAAAGGAAAACATTGCGTAAATAAGTTTGCTTGGTTGGGTTTTACGGCATATCAACAGAATGGGTTATTTTATGCCGAAGACGTTCTTGTTTTATTCATTCTTGATGGGGAATCAATTTCTTTAGATCTCATTTTGTACTATTTAACCCAGAGATTGGACTCTAACAGGTACTTCCCCTCCGGGTCTGAGTACCTGTTAGGGTCCAATCTGTGGGTTAAATAGTACAAAATGGGAGTAATGGGGTACTCTACATTTCCCAGAGCTCCAGAACTGGAATCTCACATCAGATTGAGTTTAACGTCATACCCAGAACACCAGGACCCTTAGCCACAGCCTTCTAGCACATATATGATAAAAGGGTTTAGGCTTGCCATAAGAGCAATAGGGTTGGGACAATCGTGCTAGGTGATTGGGCTTGACGTGACCTTAAGCATTACGGGTCGCCATGCGTAAATAAGGACAGGAATCCGGGACGACAAAATATTAACAGACAGCATTGTGCTAAGATTAGTAAATCGATATTTACAAGTATAATTAAAATTATCAACTATTTAGTTTTACCTTTAGTCGTCGAGGTGGCCTAAAGTCGGTATCATCCAGACAGCGAGGGAGCCTATCCCCTTTTCACTAGCGCTAGAAAATCCCCCACTTAGAAATTCGAAGCAGAGCACGCATTGATCCAATTGAGACCATCCTATTGCAACGCTAACTGTGATGGTTTGGTTTGTTTTACGGCATATCAACCTCGATGGGTCATTTAATGCCGACAAAGTTGTGAAATAAATTCATTCTTAATGCATAATACAATTTTGTTTATCAACTCATGTTTTTCTATTCAACCCATAGATGGAACCCTAACAGGTACTACCACTCCGGGTCAGAATGGACCAGGGAGCAATGGTGATGAAGGGGTGCTCCACATTCCCCAATCCTCCAGAATTGGAACCTCACCATCAGATAGAGTTTAACGTCATTCCCAGGACATGTAGACACCCAGCCACCGCCTTCTAGCACCCATATGATAAGAAGGGTTGGGGGTTGCCATAAGGGCAATAGGGTTGGGGCAATCATATAGGTGCTAGGGCTTGACGTGGCCAGCTGAAGACAGGAAGACCCCCCCCAAGCAATTCAAATATGATATACGACAACGCTGAAGAAAAGCACCATCACACCTTCAAGCATGAAAGATCTAGCCTTCAACAGACAGGGTTGGTAAGACGCCTGTCGCACAGGAGCTAAGCGGCTCAATATCGAGATTAACAGGGTTGCAGAGCGGCGGCGTCTTCACTGTCATGAACCACCAAATGCTGATGGAAATTTCCTTTGCAATGTGAGTGACAACATCTTCAAGTTCAGAATTGGACTAACTAGCCACCAGAGGGTCCACAACTGTTGAAGACATGGCGTGACGTCGTCATCATCATCATCATCATCATCATCTGCGACGGACTTCTAAAAGGAAAGCGAAGCACTAAACCTAGGACATTTTTAGTATCTGGGGCGGTGCGCCACACCTATCATCAGCTCCTCACTTTACCGTACAGATCCCTGTGCTAGTCATACGCCGAGTTGGCGAGGGCCGGTATCGAACCAGGAAACTTGAGGTTCCCAGCCGAACACTCTGCCGACTGAGATAACCCGCCCCTTTTTTCTATTCTAATATTACCTTTTCCCTTTTTTATTTTTCTCCCTCTTCTCGGACACAATAGTTCAGAATTTGATTGGTTTCGTGTTTACGAGTAAAATTTAAGGTCAAATTAATGATGAACAGTGCCGGTTATCTTGTACGTATAAGAGATCTTGAGACTGATAACAGGATCAGTGTTATATTTTGACGTCTTTTATAGAAATTAACAGTGACTCAACGTGAGCACATTCGACTTTTGTCAAAATTCGAAGAATTTTTAGAGAATTGAACAATGAAGTCGAAATCCGGAGAACATGATTACGTAATCTTCCGATCACTGTTTTTGTATGCGAGATTAAACAAATGACATTTCTGTCACTGGGATTATAAGAATTTAATGAATGTTGTTTATCATCATGGCATCGTTGTAAGATTCAAAGTTAATAATTGAACAACAGCTCCGCACGTTGTGAGACAAAACATTTAATAGGTGTACAAGCACATGGTAACGATAACATACATAAAGTACATAGATACATAAGATACAAATAAGATATAAGGGTAGAGATAAAAGGACACATTCATGAATGGTAAATACATGATACAATATTTAGGTATTATTGAAGTCAGTTAGTCTACTGTTGGTTTTAATAACATCAGCTAAGTAGAACTCAAGCAGTGTCCAAGACAGCTGGTATAAATAGGAATCAAGAATGATCCATTTATGAATCTGGGTGATTTGGGTCATTCCATTCCTTGAGTTCTGATTGGTTGCTTGACTGCCTGATTTGAATGACATTGTGGAGTCTTATATATACTTTGTCATTTTGCAGTGGACTTTGTGGCACTCAAGTTTGTATTTAAGTTACAATCGCTTGCTACCTTTTCTTCCCAGTTCGACGGTAATTGGAACTTATTCTTCAGGTATAAACGAGATACCCAAATGTACATAAAATATAAATGTTACAGACATGGAACTAAAGGATAGTCCATGCTGTATAAAAGACTTACAGTAATGTAAGTGGGGCCAAGGCTCCACCGAGAAGGGGGTAGACATAAGTCTAACCCATGTGCTCGTTCAGAGGCAGTAAGGAAAGAGAGAGGGAAGCATTTGAATCAGCCGCTTATATACCAGAGGTCCCCTGGTGGCCACAAACGGCAACACAGTGGGAAGATAACTCTTCCATGCAAAGGGAAGATAATCCCCTACATCGTGAATAAAAATTAAGAGGAGGGCTGGGTCACGTTGAATGCAGGAACGCAAGGCATAAGCGGAACAGACAGGCGTGGCTTGATGACAGTGTTGTGGTTCTTCCTCCTGCACCCTTTGTTTGTTTTGTTTACGGCATATCAACCTTTGTGGGTAATTTAAAGCCGACTAAGTTTTGAAAAATTCATTCTTAATGGATACTCAATTTTTTTTAATAAACACATTTTTCTATTTAACGCATAGATAGGGCCCTAACAGGTACTACCACTCTAGGTCAGAGTGGACCAGGGAGCAATGGTGATGAACGGGTGCTCCACATTCCCCAGACCTCCAAAACTGGACCCTCACCATCAGATGCAGTTTAACGTAATTTCCATAACATAAAGACCCTCAGCCACCGCCTTATAGTATGATAAAAAGGGTTGGAGTTTGCCATAGGCAATAGGGTTGGGGTAATCATATAGGTGCTAGAGCTTGATGTGACCAGCCGATTGATCGTAGAGGAGGCTCTTCGACCGTCCATCTAGCCTAAGTAAGGGCCTAAGCTGAGTATTGCATGTCATTGACTGCTTAGCCACCTGGGTTCTATCCTTAAGCATCATGTATCGCCATCCATGGCCAACAAGTGGCCCCATTGGGGGAGTCTTACCCCTCTACAGAGGTGCAGTCGGTGTATTCTAATGCTGGCTGGTTGGATTTTATGGCATGTTACCCCATTGAGTCATTTTATGCTGAAGATATGTTTGCTTTATTCACTCTTGATGGGTACTCAATTTCTTTAAAACACATTTTTTATTACTCGTTTGTATTTAACCCGTAGATGGGACCCTAACAGGTACTACCACTCCGGGTCAGAGTGGACGTGAGAGTAATGGTGAAGAGGTACTCCCTATTCCCCAGAACTCCAGAAATGGAACTTCACCCTCAGATAGATTTTAACGTCATACCAAGGACATGAAGACCCTCAGCTACCGCCTTCTAATATACATATATTAATATTATATACACACACGACTTTTGTATGTATATTTGTGTACCAATATATTTTTCAGTTTCGCAGTTATTAAGTTTAAATCACGTTTACAAATTGGGGATATAGATGGGGACATCGGTAGTGATCAATGTACAGTTCGAAGAAAGAAATAGGGGGAAAAAGGAAAATTGAGAGTAAAAAGAATGAAAGATGGAGAAGAGCGTGTAGAAAAAAAGAAAAAATAGATGAAGTAGAGCGGATAAGAATTAAGAAAAAAGAAGAAAAGAAAAGAGAGAAGGAGAAAAGCACGGAGAGTAAGGAAGAGAGAAAAAAGGAAGAAAGAGAAAAAGAATGAAACAAAGGAAGGGAAGGAAGAAAAAAACAGCAAAGAACGAAAAAGAAAAAGAAAACAAAGGAAACAAGACAGAAAGAAAAACAAAGGAACGAAGAAAGAAAACGAAAGAATAAAGGGAGAGGGTAGAATTAAAGTTCAATGAATTAGTCATTTCTCTAATTGATCACATATAAAATACAAAATCGATTATTGATATAAGACTATTCAGTAAAGGTAAAGATATTGAGTAGGAAAATGTGGGAAAAAGTCAGTAAATCTAATTCTATGAGAAGAAGAAATGAAGTTGAAGAATTCCATATAATTCTAGTAATCATTGGAAGAAATCTGTTGAGCACTTTTCAAAGACTCGACAGAACATAATTCATGCAACAATCCAAGAAAAGCGACTTCAGAATTCTATACTTCCTAAAGATCTACTTGACTCAAAACATTTTTCCGCTTTATTCAAAGATTTACATTGAAAAGCCGAATTAAATTCAACATTAAATATGACTCAATGTGTATTGGATTCGGAAATAATAAAAATAATAAAAACAGGTCAAAGAAAAGAAAAGAAAGGACAAAGAAAAGGATGGTTGGTTGGATTTTACGGTATGTCAACTCTTATTGGGTTATCTTATGCCGAAGACGTTTTGCTTTATTCGTTCTTGATGGGTATTCAACATTTATTTTCGAATTCAAATTTTGGAGTTTGGCAAAAGGTGGGTGAAATTTGCGCGAAGTCATGCTTAAAGTTACAGGTACCTTAGTTTGGTTTGTTTTGTGGCATATCAACCTCAGTGGGTCATTTAATGCCGACAAAGTTTTGAAATAAATTCATTCTTAATAGATACTCAATTTTTTTTATAAACATATTCTTTTCGATTCAATCCATAGATGGAGCCCTAACAGGTACTACCACTCCGTGTCAGAGTGGACCAGGGAGCAATGGTGATGAACGGGTGCTCCACATTCCTCAGACCTCCAGAACTGGAATCTCTCCATCAGTTTCATGTCATACCCAGGACATGAAGACCCTCAGTCACCGCCTTTTAGCACATTATGATAAAAAAGGTTGACGTTGCCATCAGGGCAATAGAGTAGAGTCAATCATAAAAGGTGCTAGGGCTTGACATGACTAGCCGATTGTACAGGTACATTAGAATATTGGGTACTTGAAGATAAATGTTGAATTAGATTATATTTGTTTAACTTCTTTGTTTAATTATTGATTAACTTAACTAGAGTATGTGATCTCACTTTTTCTTCTTGCTTTCTTTTTTCTCTTTTTCTTCCTTCCCTTCTTTCATTCTCCCCTTCCTTTATTCTTTTGTCTTTTCCTCTTTTTATTCCTTTTTATTGTTTTCTTTTACCTATTACTTTCTTTCCTTTTTCCTTCTTTGTTTATTTCGTTTTCCTTCACCCTTTCTTTCTTTCCTTTCTTTCTTCCTTAACATAACCTCATAGTCATTTTACCTCTTTTCGTCTATCTTTCTATTTCTTTCCCCTCTTTTTTTAGTATCCACGATTTTTCGTTTTCTTTCCCCTTCCCACCTCATTAAATAACAGAAATTCAAGTTCTCCGAGTGCTTGAGGAGGAATTTATTATTTCATATTTAATTTTATATTAAGCCCCCTCCAAGCAATTTTTTGATTGGTGCCCTAGTTTTTCTACCATATTACAAAGTGAGGGTGGGGGGAGGTCCATACTAGTAATCTTTTTGATTATTATCATATTTTTTCTTACATTGTTTTCACTGTCTTTTTTTAGTTTTAAATTGTATATACAAATCAAATCATCCCCACTCACGACTATTTAAATACGAGATTAGGTGTAGGTTTATCAGAGAGACACGTAAGTTTTGGTTATTGTAGTGCGAATTGGGTTTATGGTGAATGTAAAATTGTAGTATGAATTCGGTCACGAATGGAAATAGTTAAGTGAAAAGTTAGGATAGAAAAGATTAGCCTTCCCCCTCCATTTTAGGCTCTATGCCACATTTTTGTATTTTTTACAAAATGAATAATTTAAATCCTTACTGTCCTGTCCGGAGCAACAGAAAGGTAAGTACCCCTACTGTTTTTCCGACAGTAAAGATATATATATATATATATATATATATATATATATATATATATATATATATATGCACATATACACAACTATACACACAAACACACATATATATATATACAAGTTAAAGATAGAATAAATCTAAAAGTTTAACACAGAGGCTTATTCAGAATATTGAGATTCAATTTGGAATTAATATCACAGATTTACTGACCCAAACATGTGGAAAAAGGGTAGATGGGCTGGTGACTTACCGGGGAGCAGCTGGTTAGGCCGAGGAAGTCCCTGACGGCATGTGGATACTGAAAGCGTGAGGCCGGAAAGGAACAAAACTTATAATCTCCTGACGTTGGAGATAGTGAGGTAGTTAATGAACACCTAGAAATAGACTACTCTCCCCTTTCAGCTGTATTATTATAACAACATCTACCACAGAAACGATTATTACCCGTTTCTAGTAGGTTACACCATAGTTATCTGACCAAAGACAGGTGGGAGTCGCTAAAGCATATTTTTAGCAACCCCGACCCGTCGGCCAGCTCTACCATGGTCACTAGATGAATTTTTTTTCGACATAACAGAGCAAAAATTTACATATTTTTTTGAATGACTTTCTTAATTGTAACAAAATAAATCCCGTTGAAACAAGCGGATCTTTAAAGATATAAAAAAAAAATGCAGATTTTAATTTATAGAATTCTCATGTTTCAAAAGACTGTTAAACAAATTTTACACGTGGTTAAAAAAGCCTCCCACTTCATAATACAGCAAAAATTATGAGAAAGAAAAAGAATGAAAGGACAAGAAGAAGAAAAATAAAAAAAGCACAAGAAAAGGAAAAGCCTGTAAAACAAATAATTTTAATATTTTCTCTTCATAATAGAGCAACAATTATGTTAAGTTTCATTCATTTATTTCTTCCACGTTTTGTTGAATTTTAATTCATGGAGGGTTTAAAAAGAACACATGAAATGTTGGCCACTCCCAGTCAAATAGAAATAAGAGCAAAGAATTGTAGTGTTTACAAAATGGTTGACAGCAGGAAGCAATGCAAATTTGGTGTAAATACAAAATATGGAAATAATTGGTGTCTATGGTAGACTGATTTTTACCATAGTCTACTGGTCGGATGTTAGTAGAATATGAAATGAAATCCAATGTATATATTTTTCATTTCTCAACTGGGATTAATACTTTTAATAAAAATAAAACTTTAAGGAAAACATTATCTAATACGTTAATTACTTTATAAGTTTTTAAAACAATTAAAAGACAGCATTAATGAATGCTGCATAGATTTAAAGTTGTTTCGTAGTGATTCAGATTTACACTTTTTTTTTTTTTACTTCAGAACTGCAAAAGTGGACTGTTTTAAGTTTTTTTTTCTATGAACAGAATATCGTTAAATACTCGGCAAAATTACCAGCGAATAGTGATTTTCAGTTTATTTTAGTATATCACTTGGAAAGTTTATGATCTCAATTTCCTTAGAATAACAATGCCGATTTAAAAAAAAATTAAGCTCCTAAATTCACAGTCTACCATAATAGCAAAGAATTGTAGTGTTTAGAAAATGGTTTACAGAAGCAATGAAACATTGGCGTAAATACAAAATATACAACTAATTGGTGTCTATTAGTAATGCTATTCATTAGGATATAACTAAAACAATATTACCTACCTGTAATTCCATCAAAGGCGGGGGGGGGTTACAATTATAGTGATGAGCGTAGAGTCCGTAGCCATGTTTGAGGCTGATGATTTTATTTAATCAGCTTCCGGTTGTTGTAACTTTAAACAGGAAGTGGCAAAACGGTGACTAATCTAAAAATGTACATTCACTGAAGGAAGTCCAATAGAAGAAGACAAATATTAAAAGAGAAAAGATTCTACTACTCCTAGAAAAAATATGGACTCTCCACTCGTAGAAAACTTCTGTTAATTTTAATCTGAGATTCTACAGGGGGTGTCTAAGTTTAGGTACCGGACATGTATACCGAAAAGTGCAGGTACCTTAAGGAAATTTTTTTATGTAGCAGAAAGGACCTAGAACCTATTACTTAAGGATAACGTTTATTCTCTCTCTCTCTCTCTCTCTCTCTCTCTCTCTTATATATACTAGCAAATATATGCACCCTCCGGGTGCAAGTATTTTAGCTAAATTTTATAATAAAATATCATATTAAATTAGAAAGGCTAATGAAACTGAATAAGAATGTAGATAAAAAGATTTTGAACGGAGGGGGTATGATTGAAAAATAAAACAACTTTGAAACTAACCCTTCCATCATTTTCCGTTACTCCCGTCTTTCATTGGTAAATTTTCCTAATTTAACTATTTAGTTAAAATAGGAAATAAAGAATAATATTACAGTTATTTCTTCTTGTTAAGGGATTTCTTTTAAGATTTATCCCCGAGATTTTTGCTCATATTCAATAAGATAAAACCAAACAATTAGAAATCAAAAATACTAAGCATATATTTATTAAAATCAATTTTTAAAGATCAATATGCAAATTAGCCTTCCCATTCACACTGTAAACCTCTATTTGTTGTATATATAATAAAATTGCATGTTATAGTATGTAGATATGGTCAACAGTGTAGTAATGTAAAAAATTTTATTATAATTGAGGTTTTAATAGAAATAAAATCACGGAGAATATGATGTAAATAACGAAAGGAATTGTGACTTGTATAGTAAATATAGTTCGGTTACAGACAGACAAACCACATCTCTATTATAATAAGATATATATATATATATATATATATAATATAATAATCAAAATAATTTATATATTATTTCAATTGGAAAAAAATGCATGTCATGTCCTTTTTTCTATTAACTTTAACTTAATTAATCAAGTCATTTTATGATTCAATTGTGGCATATGGAAATCTAATAGATTGCAATGGAGTTATAATAATAATAATTGATTTGAATAATTTTTATTTTTATTGTCTAAAAGAACTATAATGATTAAATAAAAAAATACTAATAGTACCGGATACTCGCTTGGTTACCGAATTTTAGGAATGACCCCCCTCCCCTCCTTAGAGGTACCGGTTATTTTTTTACAATATGACCATTTTTCCTTAAATAGACCCCCTTTTCGGCATACATGTCCGGTACATAAACTTTGATCGCCCCTTGATTGGGAGGTTATTCTCGATAATTTAAAGATTACTTAATTAGTTCCTCAATGTTATTTTGAAAAAAAGAATCTGGATTTAATTGAAATAAATGGTTTGAATTAAATTGAGGGATGCTCGATGAAGCCAGAAAAATTTACTATTAAATAATGTGTCAGGTGGTGAGTCCATACTTTTCGAGGGATTGTAAATAACAGCACAACATTATATATGTGCGCGCATACATATACACATAAACACAACTACACACACACACACACACACACATATATATTTATGCATACATATGCACATACATATACACATAAACACAACTACACACACATATATACATATGCACATACATATACACATAAACACACCTACACACATATATATACACAGTTATGCATACATATGCACATACATATACACATAAACACAACTTTACACACACACACATATATATATATACATATATATAAATACGTACATATACACATAAACACAACTTTACACACACACACACATATATATATACATATATATAAATACGTACATATACACATAAACACAACTATAAACACACACACACACACACATATATATATACATATGCGTACATATGCACATACATATACACATATACACGTATATTAATATACACACATAATGCATATGCATTAGATATATTTACACACATATACACATATATACATACGCATATATATACACATATATATATACACACATATATATATACACATATATATATTATATATACACACACATAATATATATATACACACACACATATATATATACTTATTATATATACACACACACAAATATATATATACTTATATATATATATATATACCACACACACATATATATATATACACACATATATATACTTATATATACACACACATATATATATCTTATATATATATACATATATATACATATATATACTTATATAATATATACACACACACATATATATACTATATATATATATACACACACATATATATATACTTATATATATTATACACAACACATATATATACTTTATATATATATACTATATATATATTATATATATATACACACACACATATATATATACTTATATATATATACACACACACTATATATACTTATATATATATACACACACACATATATATATACTTATATATATATACACACACACATATATATATATACTTATATATATAACATATATATATATATACTTATATATATACACATATATATATATACTTATATATATACACATATATATATATACTTATATATATATACACATATATATATATACTTATATATATATACACATATATATATATACTTATATATATATACACATATATATATATACTTATATATATACACATATATATATATACTTATATATATACACACATATATATATATACTTATATATATACACACATATATATATATATACTTATATATATACACATATATATACACACATATGTATACATATATATATATGCATATATACACACAAATATATATAGGCAAACATGTATACATATATAATCATAGATAGATATATACACACATACATATATAGTTTGCTATAAGTAAAGAGTTCCTAATATCATTGATAGAGCATACATATCTCTAAGTTAGGGTAACGAGGACAAAGTCAACGGCGCTTGGTAACTGTCAATTTCTCGCCTCTGCGATTTTCGAGCCAAGTGAATTATGTACTGGAAACAGAGGAGCTACACACACAACACATAATTTAAGAATAAAAAATATGAACACAGCATAACACCTTCTAGACACATTTGGGAATTAAAAGACATCAAACCAAAACATACCTAAAATAACATGGAAGGCAAGAAAAATAGCACCATCTTACAATAACATATCAAAATATTGTAATTTTTGCCGAGAAGAAAAATAGCCATAATCACTTATACCGAGAACAAAACAAACTACTTAAAAACGATCGGTATTCCTATCCAAATGTAGGCATGAAAACAAATTCCTATTAAGCCATCTGAAAACTAAAAATACCAAGGACTAAAATAAATTCTAAAAACTTAAAAATAAATGAATAAATAGAAATAAATAAGATAAAATAAGACAGACAAATAATAAGCAAATAAAGAGAATGAAAAATAAAATAAAATGAAATAAAATAATAGTAACAACAACAACAACAACAACGATGACGACGACGACGACGACAATGATAATTATATTGATAATGATGGCGAAGAAAAAAGAATTTGGGTGAATATCAAATCAGAGGAAGAATCAAGACCATCCGAACTACATCATTGTTAAGGTCGGCTAGAATACCCAGAAGATTCCTGGAGACCGAGGGACTTGCTATCACTCGGCCTCCAGCAAACGAGCAGCTACGGGAGGTGTGAAAAACTCGATAATAATAATAATAATAATAATAATATTTGTAATTGGTGCCCTTGAAACGGTTCCCAAGTGTTTGGATAAGAGTCTGAAAGAATTGGAAATCTGAGGGAGAATCGAGACCATCCAAACAATAGCACTGTTAAGATCAGCTAGAATACCCGGAAGAGTCCTGGAGAAATAGGTGACTTGCTGCCACTTAACCTCCAGTGAACCACCAGCTTAGGCGGGAGGGAAAAAAACAAAATAATAATAATATATGAGAAAAACTCAAATAAATTAAACGTAATAGTAGAAATAAAGTAACAAATGACAAAATTAATTCATTATAATCTAGAACGTCCTTCCCAGAATGCCACACAAACTAAACCAGCCTTCCTATAAAGCCCCAAAACTTAACCACCCTTTCCATGATTCACAACACAAGATATTAGGAAAAATACGAACGTACATAATTCCCTTGGTTTGAAAATTGCATAAGCGAGAAACTGATCGTTACCAAGCGCCGTTGACTTTATGTCTTTGCTACATTGAGGTCTCTAGTGATTGTAAAATATATATACCGATGTATGTATTTATCAGGTAAAAAAAAAAAACTCCACTCCTTACTGGCAGCTGAACACGGCCGGACTGATGAAAAATCAGACGGGTTTCGCCCCGGGGAGAAGTAGTTGCTAAGTCTAGCCACACTGAAAAAACGTGAAACGTCGAAACTCGATGTCTGTGATGACTAAATATATATATATATATATATATATATATATATATATAGATTTGAAGGCAATTACAATGCGTATAAAAATAAAAACAAAAGATGTTATTTTTGTCTTATCGATTTCAAAGAAAATTTATCTTCAGAGACGAATATCAGAAATGTACGTGCTTAAGTTGCGTGGTTATACTTTTTTCTTTTTTTTCCTCTTCTTTTTTTCTTTCTCCTCCCTTCCCCTTCTTTATGTTATGAATGAAATGGGCGAATAACTGTAATTTCTTATTTTTTAAAATATCTGTTCAGAACGAATGTTTGAACCCCTACCCTGAATATGTATCCAATATTGTCTGTTTATCATCCGGTGAATATTTTACCAATTACTTATATATATATATATCAGTTGACTTAGTAAAGAAAGGTTTTCTGAACTGATATGTGACACGAAGAAAGATAGAGAGTAGGGGAAAGATAGATAAAGGGGGTGAGCGTACGGAAGCGATAAGGCTAATCTCTTTCAATCGAACATAATAAAAAGATGATAATAAGGGAAAAAGAGCGAAGAGAGAGTTAAATAAAATACTTTACATATTGAACTATTTTGTAATAACTCTAAAGTAAACATATCAAACGTTGTAATAATCAAATTATACTGTGGTTTACCCACAGGTCCTACTAGTAAGAGAATTATTTATATATCTAGATAGTAAACGTCATGATTAAGTAATTGGTACCAGGTAATTTTTACACTATCACAATTTTTTCTTTAGGATCCTCCCTCACTTTCGACATACAAGACCGGTACCTAAACTTTGACACGCCTTGGGCGGAATCATGATAAGGCGAACAGAAAGACTTTGGAAATTTGAGGAAATTCATTGTTACTATTCTTGCATAGAAGTCATGAAAGAGAAAGAGAAAACTTATTTTACGTAAAAACATTCTAAAGAACAGAATTCCCATGAAATATCAACACACACACACACACACACACACACACACATATATATATATATGTATGTTGGCATCATTTCATTTGCTGAAGTCGATTGTGCAGTGTCCTTAATGGTATCACTACCTACAATAAACATCCATTTTGTACAACATCCCGTGTTTGTCTACCTTTCTCCACACACACACACACACACACATATATATATTATGTATATGTGTGTATGTAGGTATAAATATATACTAACTCCTTGTAGTTGTCTTTTTTTCTTTCTAAAGGCAAAGGGCTAAAATGATCACAAAAGGGTTCTACTTCGATAACAGGATCCTGAAATGGAAATATAGACGCTGAGAGAGAGAGAGAGAGAGAGAGAGAGAGAGAGAGAGAGAGAGAGAGAGAGAGAGAGACCCATCATGACAAATTCTTACAAAGAGATGCAGTTATTTGTCCTAAGGCTTCGCAGTAATAAGATGATTTTAGCGACACATCAATAAAGCTCACTGATACGCTATTTCGGCCATTACCGCTTTCAGTAAGTTGGCTCGGCCATTTTGGAAACTCTGAAGATACCATTGTTACCACCTTTTTGAGAAGGTCTGATAACTATACGACATATTGGCTTCTAATTTTAACAATACCCGTTTATATTAATACTCGCGTTCCTTAAAAATACGACCATTATCATCTTGCAACAATATCTGGTTAAAAATGAGACCATCCAAATCGTCCAAGATGAAACGCAAAAATTTAAGTGTTGCTTATCCGCCGAATTCTTATTTCTTATAAGTGTCATCCCCTCAGCTAAAGAAAGAAAGAGTTAGGGAAAGATAGTGAGAGGGATGAGCGCGCGGAATCGATAACGCTGATCTGTTTCAATCGACCATAATGAAAAGAAGGAAGGAACGAAAGAATAAGAAAGAGTGAAAGAGAGTTAGATCAAGATTTAAATCGAGAAAAAGAAACAGAAAAAATATAGTAAGAAAGAAAGAAAATAGGGGAAAGATAGAGGGAGTGAGTGCGCGGAAGCGATAATGCTCATGTTTCAATCGAAAATAATCAAAAGAACGAAAGAGAGAAAAACGCATTTTTATAGTGAAATCGTTTGAAACAAATCTTTATAGTAAAAAATACCCCAAAAAACAAAAGACTATTTTTAGGTGGTCACCCAATTAAGTACTGACAAAGCTCATAGTTTCTTAACTTTGATGATTTAGCTGGAGCTGACGTTTTTAGCACGACTTGGCTGTAACAAAATGACAGTACTATTCATCTGAATTTTTTTAGGTGAAGCTTGATAATTAATATTATTTGGATTATCCGGACTATTGTCCTCAACTTCATTGTTATCTGTACAACGTTTCGGCCCCTGAGCCCGACAAGTAATACCTGAAGAAGACAGGAGGGCACATCGGACAGATAACAATGAAGATGAGGACAATAGTCCGAATAATCCAAATAATACTAAAATGACAGTAGTTCCCATATAGTTTGTTGTGTGTGTGTGTGAGAGAGAGAGAGAGAGAGAGAGAGAGAGAGAGAGGAGAGAGAGAGAGAGAGAGAGAGTCAGTCATATTAAATGTAGTAGTGCAAAGGGAATATAAACTGACTTAAACGGAATTTGAACCCGGTTCGTCAATTTCATTTGTTTTGTTATTACCAATTATGGCCCCTCTGACGATATTAAAACGCCAAACAATTACTTTTGTTAACATGTGTTGAATAAAAAGCAAAGTGCAAAGAAGAATGCCAAGGTCACCCGTTGACAGGTAACACTATGTAAAAACATAATATCGATAGCTAAAACGAATTTCCAAATTCCGAACTGGAATTTTTGAATACCTGGATTTTATCATTTCTTGTAGAAACCAACCAATGAACAAAATCTTTAAAAATTTGCTTTGTCCAGAATTCTGACAATTTTATATCCATCTTTAAATGTTGAAATCTATGTTACGATTTTTGTGGCCATTTTTAGGCTGCAGTGGAGATCCCTTGTGTTCCTTAATATTAGGTAGAATCTTTTGGTTGTTCCTTGGTGTTCCTTCGTGTAGGGTAGAATCCTTTGGTTGAGCAGAGTCCTTGGTTGCAGATCCGTTCGTCCGTCTCGAATACGTGTAAATGAACGGCTGTCAAGATCGGCAGTTAAATAGTTAACTAACCACGTATTCGAGCTGTTAATTGACTGGATTTAATTCACGCGCCCACGCAGAGTCTATAAGTTAAAGTGGTGGACTTCAGCATACCTTATATATAAAAATATTCCAACAATCTAGAATAAGATTTCAACTTTGAATTATTTGTATTATTCGGACTATTGTCATCATCTTTATTGTTATATACACAATGTTTCACCCGATGTGCCCTCCGACCTTCTTCACGCGTTTCTTGTCGAACTCGGGAACCTTCTTGTCGTAATCGGGAGCCTTTTCAGAACTTCGATCCGAACTCTTTATTCAATCCACGGAGGATATAAGGGTTGAGTTAATACAGTTCTAAGTGACAATCATCTCTAGGTTGCAGGTTCAATCCTGGTTAAGGGCGATAATAGCATAGAATACTTAACATAGTTTAACACTTGTACCCAGTCATGGTTAACGAAATGAGAACAGAGGTTTGGTTAGATCCAAAGTTCTGTGAAAGCTCCCGATTACGACAAGACGGTTCCAGAATTCAACAATAAATACCTGAAGAAAGCCGGAGGGCACATCGACCGAAATGTTGTGTATATAACAATAAAAATGAGGACAATAATTCGAATGATACAAATTATCAAGCCTCATCTAAAAAAAAAAAATTGATAGAAACAGAATTCGACTTGTTTAAAAAGTTGGGGGGGTCGGGAGCTTGCTAGCAGTTTTGAAAATTCATTTTTTACTTATTTTCTTTTTATTCCTTTTTGTAAAATGTTTCTATTTCATCGAAGATAAAGAAAGACAAATTAAGAAAATTGGGCGAGACACGAGACACACAACTACTACTACTACTACTACTACTTGTTCATTAGGTGAAACACAATACACAATCAAAAGTTAAAAATCAAATAACATGACTTCAAAAAGAAAGTATATTCAATTTTCAACATTAAAAAAGAAGAGATTCTGATTTGTTCGTTTTTATTGAAAAAATAAAATAAAATAAAATAAATAAAACAAACAAAAAAGAAAACTTATCTTTGCAAATCAGAAAATAAAAAAAAATCCCCACCAAAAAACAAAAACTAAAAACAACAGAATTGATCAATACACAAATCCAAATAGAAATATCTACTTACAAAATACAATGTAATTTTCTATAATTCAGTCTTCTTTTTTCTTTGCGTGTCACGGATATGACACTGTGTTATGATTATGGTCGCCATTTTAGGCGCTTTAATTCCGCCGTTGTATTGGATGCAGTTTCAGTGGATATTACTTGTGTCTTAAAGTTTGATTTATTCCTTGAAGTAGAAAGATGTAGTATCAGTTTAATCCTTGTCTGTTGTTCCTGTAGTATTCCCTGAAGTAGAAATACTACTGCATCAGTTTAATCCTTGTCTTTTGATCTGTTGTATTCCTTGAAGTAGAAAGATGTAGTATCAGTTTAATCCTTGTCTTTTGATCCGTAGTATTCCTTGAAGTAGAAAGATGTAGTATCAGTTTATCCTTGAATTATTCCTTGAAGTAGAAAGATATAGTATCAGTTTAATCCTTGTCTTTTGATCCGTAGTATTCCTTGAAGTAGAAAGATGTAGTATCAGTTTATCCTTGAATTATTCCTTGAAGTAGAAAGATATAGTATGTTTAATCCTTGTCTTTTGATCCGTAGTATTCCTTGAAGTAGAAAGATGTAGTATCAGTTTATCCTTGAATTATTCCTTGAAGTAGAAAGATATAGTATCAGTTTAATCCTTGTCTTTTGATCCGTAGTATTCCTTGAAGTAGAAAGATGTAGTATCAGTTTAATCCTTGTCTGTTGTTCCTGTAGTATTCCCAAAGTAGAAATACTACTGCATCAGTTTAAATCTTGTCTTTTGATCCGTAGTATTCCTTGAAGTAGAAAGATTGCTGTATCAGTTTAATCCATGTCTGTTGATCTGTAGTATTCCTTGTAGCAGAAAAATTGTCTACTGACCTCTGACCGTACTAACGTCGAATATGAAGTTTATAATGGACATTGAAAAAGTAATCCTTTCACCCGCATCGAGAAACCTTTCTTTTTCAATAATCTATTAAGATCTACCGACCTTTCTAACTTGTCTAGCTATCTTTTTGATACTACTACACACACATCCGTGTACGTGCATACAAGTACACATACGACAGTACAGATACGCTCACTCGCACGGGCATACACATACGTTATATATCAATACATATACATACTTATGTAGACATGCTCAGACCTATACACATCTATATATTAATACACGTGTTCTTTAATTGTACGACCGTTATCATCTTGCAACACTCTCTGGTTACAAATCAAATCGTCCAAGTTGACATGTAAATCCTGATTATATAGTATCACTTAACCGCCAAATTTTCATGTTTATGAGTGTCGTCCCCCCAGCTAAATAATGGAACATTCCGTTTTTATTATAAAGAAAGAAACGGAAGAAGGAATGCTAGACAGAAAAATATAATAAGAGGGATGAGCACGCGTAAGCAGTAACACTAATCTGTTTCAATTGAACATAATGAAAAGATTAAAATGAGGAAGGAAGGAAGGAAGGAGAGAGAGAGAGAGAGAGAGAGAGAGAGAGAGAGAGAGAGAGAGAGAGAGAAGGGGGGTAGAGTTAAATCAAGATGATTATACTTTTTACATATTTTGCAATAACTCTTGAGTAAACATCTCAAACGTTGTAATAATTAGATTATCATACTGTAGTATATCAACAGGTCCTGATAGAACGAATAATTACTGGAAAACAAAAACAAAAAAATGATAGGTAATCTGAACATTAGCTACACAAATGAGAGTAACTTCCCCTTGTTTATTTCACTTTGAGGAAGCCATATGTTTTAGTCGACCATTTTCATTTCCCCGTAAATCTACACTGAAAATACGAATTTGTTCGAATCAATACAACTGCATGTTTTAACACGAAAATATCATAAAATGTGTTCTTAATTGTGCTTGCGCATTATTTGAAATGAACTTAATTGTTATTAAGAACACATTTTATGATATTTTCGTGTTAAAACATGCAGTTGTATTGATTACGGTGAAATGAAAATGGCCAACCAAAATATATGGCTTCCTCAAAGTGAAATAAACAAGGGGAGGTTATTCTCATTTATGTAGCTAATGTTCAGATTACCAAATAATACTGATCCTGACATGAAATAACATGACATGTCGTAAACCTAAACCAACCAACCAACCAACCAACAACCATTGTCAGCATCACTTCCTGTGCTTTTTTTCTTTCTTAACTTTTGTGTCTGATTTTTTCTTCTTCTGTTTACTCGATTTTTCCACACGTCAACATGACTGATGTACCATGTCTGAGCGGAACAGTATGGCCGCGATCTTCTCCGCGAATTTCAACTGTCTTTTCTCAGTCGACACGGAACTGTCTGTCAAGAGTGGTTGTTAGAAACCTCCTATCCTCCACCCCCCACCCAGGTGATTAGAGGAAGACGATCCTGACACAACTATAGGAATTCTGCGGGCTGTCTTGAACAAATCCTGGAAGCAGCACTCCACAAAAAAGCAGCTGATGGCCACTTACCTCCTAAACAAAAAAAACAAAACAAAAAAAAACAAAAACAAAAAAAAAACAACGCCCCCCCCGAACAAAACAAAACATCCAAGTAAAATGAACATGACATGTTGGACACTCTTGGAGAAGTAAGGTCGAACTTATGGGTTGGAGGTGCGTGGTGTAATGGCTAGAGCTGTAGGAAATGGACTCGTCGACCCGAGTTCAGATCCTGGACGAGGCTGTTTGCATTTCATATAGCGCTTGGGAAAGGTATGCGTCCAACTACTCTCCCTCCAGCTATGCTCTTTAATCTTGGCTAGGTTACCAGTCTAAGAGAAGGAAAAACCTGTTAAACTACACTTAAGAAATTGACCTTGTGTTACATCCTACTCGTGCGAAGTGGTTGGTAAATATGTATAAAGATCATTATCATCATCATCATTATCATGTCGTGCCAGCAGCACGGATATCCATGACAATCTCTCGCTAACCCTCTCTATCATTCATTGTCCCCGGGAGGTCATTTGCGCGGCATCCAGTATCAGTACAGAGCTGATCAATGTATGTCTTTGCTGGACGGCCCACAATGGCGTGCACATGTTCTGGCTTCCACAGAAGAACGCCCCTTATGAGTTCATCCTTGCTTCTCCAGCAGTGTTCGGTGCGTCTTGATCGCCTTACACGGATGGTTTGTGTGATATGGGGTAGGTGGCCATACAGCTGTTTTCTCGTGGGGTGTAGTTTCCAAGTATTGTTTAAGATTACACGCAGCAGTTACCATCTAATTTATTCTTTAGGGTCCAGGTGGTGCAGCCATATAGTAGTACTGATATTTTTTAATCCACTGTGGAAGATTCCAAGAATGTCGTGATAGGGATTTCGAATAGGTGGAGACCGTTTGAAATCATATAAAAGGTACTCCCATAGAAGTGTTAATATATATTATATATATATATATATATATATAATATATATATGTGATGTAAGGTAAAAGGAAAAGTGGACAAAAAATAATGAATCAAATAAGTAGAAGTAGGAGAGAAATATTTCGCCCTTCTTTAAGCGAAGAACATCATCAGTCTAACTTTATTCAAAACAAAGTACGTACATTTGTTTTTGTTTTGAATAATTTTAAACAGATGATGTTCTTCGCATAAAGAAGGACGAAATATTTCTCTCCTACTTCTACTTGTTTGAGTCATTATTTTTCGTCCACTTTTCCTTTTACCTTACCTCATACTGTCGGATTTTACTCCAACCTTTCTATCTTCATATATATATATATATACACCAATACTCATGTTCCTTAAAAGTACGACCGTTATCATCTTGCATCATCCTCTAGCTAAGAATCAGACCATCCAAATCGTCCAAGATGAAATGCAAAAATGTAAATCCCGATTATCTGGTGTTGCTTATTCATCGAATTCTTATTTCTTATGAGTGTCGTCAAATCAGCTAAATAATGTACCATTCCGTTTTAATCATAAAGAAAGAAAAGGAAGATAAAGAACATGCTACACAGAAAAATAGAATAAGAAAGATAGAAAGAGAGTAGGGTAAACGCGCAGAAACGATAGCGGTAATCTGTTTCAATCAAACATATTGAAAGAAAGGAAGAAAAGAGTAAGTTTGTGTGTGTGTGTGTGTGTGTGTGTGTGTGTGTGGTGAGTGAGTGAGTGAGTGAGTGAGTGAGAGAGAGAGAGAGAGAGAGATCAAAAATTATTATACTTTTTACATATTGAACTATTTAGCAATAGCTTTGAAGTAAACATATAAAACGTTGTAATGATTAAATTATCATACTGTAGTATATCCACAGTATATTCATATAGGGTGTGTGTAGTGTAATGGTCAGAGTCGTAGGAAATGGACTCGTCGACCCGAGTTCAAATCATGGAAGAAGTTACAGTTCATATAGCGCTAATACCCCAGGGAAAGGTATGAATCCAGTTCTCCCTCCAGCTATAGGTAAATAGCAGGGCAGACTGGTCTGTTTAACCATGGCTAGGTAACCAGTCTAGGAGAAGGACAACTAAACCTGTTAAACCTCTCATAAGAAATTGACTTGTGTCGCATCCTGCTCGTGCGGGGTGGTATATATATATATATATATATATATATATATATATTATATATATATATCACAGGTCCTGGTAGTCTTTTTTAATCACGCTGTATTCCAAAGTTACGAGGCTCAGCTGCATCAGCGAATAGCCTGTTCAGTACTCAGAATGTAAAGTAAAAATAAGTAAATCTGTTGGAGTGGCTTATTGACGGTATTAGCCGGACAGTGAAGGAGTCTATCCCTTTTTCGTTAGCGCTTGACCAGGGAGATTAATTTTGCTGAGGTGGAGCACCGTCAGCTCTCCACTTTACCACACAGAGCAGATTACCCAGTCTGTGCTACTCATACGCTGAGTTGGCGGGGACCTGTATCGAACTCAGAACCACACGATTTCAAGTCGGGTGCTCTACCGCCTGAGATAAATCGACCCAAAGATTAGTAACCATTTATTAAGAGAAGAAATTGCAAGCAACGTGCGCTAGACTAAGCCAAACTTTGTAAATAATAATTTCCGTGTCGATTTGATAATTCAATGTAAAACGGTAATCGACTTTTAACGGTTTACAAAAGAAAAGAAAAGAAAATCTGTGAAAAAGTGGAAACTTGGAAGATTTTTAATGTAACTGAATAGAGGAAAATTCGTAAAGCTAAAGAAGTAAAAAATGAATAAAAAATGAGAAAAAATTGTTATTCATTTTTCTACCAAATCAGATTATGGAAAAGAAATAATTGAATTTAAGTCGTCACATATGTATGACTAAAATTCATATATATATATAATATATATATATATATATATATATATATATATTGTGTGTGTGGTGTGTGTGTGTGTGTGTGTGTGTGTGAATTTTAGTCATAAGGTGTGTCAAAAATATCGAGATTTTTTGTACTTTTTGACACCTTGTATTCTGAAAAAAATGAATGTTCCATTCATTCTTCATTTCTATGTTGGTAAATACAGCTTTAAAATGGGTACTTCAAAGCTGTATTTACCAAGATAGAAATGAAGATTGAATGGAACGTTATTTTTTTCAGAACACAAGGTGTGTCAAAAGTACAAAAAATCCCGATACTTTTTTGACAAACCTTATATATATATATATATATATATGGTGGAAGGGTGCGTGTTAAGAGTTGTGCAGTTATTATTATATCATTCGTTCAAACCAAGTTTAAAAATCGAATAGGCGATAAACTGTCAGTAACCAGGCGGCTCTGACTTTATTGTCCACATTGCCCGAATATAGATACACATGCTCTATCAAGAATATTGAAATACCTGCTTCATCAACGATATTGACTCCATGTCCACGCTATCTTAACTTTATATATATATATATAGCCTAGCCAAGGTTAAAGAGCCCAGTCCGCCCTACTATTTACCTATAGCTGGAGTAAGAGTAGTTGGATGCATACCTTTCCCAAGGGTATTAGCGCAATTAACTATATATATATATATATATATATATATATATATATATATATACACGTTTTTTTAAAAAGCGAGTATAAACATCCAACTTCAGTTTCATGCCGGAGCAATTCGTCAGGGAATAATCACTTTTTTCCAGTCATAACTCTTATTAACATACTGTATCCATTCTCAAGTACGTGGGGTATCACCTACGTAATTCCAGAACCTACCTGGCTCAGTCTATGTTCATTTAAATGTCTACATTTGTTGTTAACTCATCGCGAGTTCAATATCTTCCCTGTCTCTGTATTCTGCTATTTTTAATTTCTCATTTAAACACAGCATGTGAAGGCCGTGTTGTTGTTTCACTTATCTTCTATCCCTAAATGATAACTTGTGAAGTGCCATCCTATGCTTTACAGGCTGCAGACATATATCTTTTTTCTTTTGTTGGTGATTTACTAATTACTACGCCAGCAATAAACTATATATATATAATATATATATATATATATATATAATAACATTCAACTACGTAGTATATGCTACGTTATTAGTTCCTTTCCGATATTAACTTAAAAAAAAATATTTTAAAAAGTTTCTAAAAAATCTTTCACGTTTTTTCCCCTGACGATGATTTACGGTCAAAATTAGTTGAGAATAATAATAAAGAAATAAATAACACAAAATAAATATTCCTATTTGACTATTTTCATCAGTAATATATATATATATATATATATATATATATATATGAGGGTAAGTAAACAAACAAATGTGTTTTATTTTTTATATGGCTTTAAGCCGACAATTTTTGGAGGATATGTGCTTAATTGAAGTCATACCTAATTTTAAAAATTAATTAGTTAATAATTAATTAATTTAGGCGGGCAGATATATTCAAATGTAAGGCTAATGTCTATAACCTTGCTGATGAGACCTAATAGGTCGAAATGTACATTCAGGGATTGACATTTTCTCGACTTGTTTAGCCTTCAATTAAGCACATATTCTCTCTCTCTCTCTCTCTCTCTCTCTCTCTCTCTCTATATATATATATATATATATATATATATATATATATATATGTGTGTGTGTGTGTGGATAAAAGGGTATGAAAACACACAATGTTGTTGAAATGAATATATTTTTATATCATTTTCATTGCTAATAAACTGGGGAAGCCGCTCAAAATATAGAGATGCGCATGCGCATAAAGATTGACTAGAAAACGAGATCTTTTTCAATAAATATCCCCCTTTTCACACATTTTTGTATGCATCTGTGGAGGCGAACAGTAACTACTTTGACGCCTATTCTTATTCTAGAGATTGCAAACTGATTTTATATTTGAGTGCATCGATTTGCGCTGGAAGAAGTTCCCTTTTCTATATGAACTTGAATCGAAAAGTTATTATAGATAAGATGGACGACGATTGGACAACACGATAGAAAATTGAGTTCATCCGTATTCTAAAGGCGTTAGTAGATAAGTATTCAGTTGTCTGGGTCTTACGGCATGTCAACCATTGTTGGGTCATTTCATGCCGAAGGCGTATTTGTTTTATTAATTCTTTATGGTTACTCAGTTTTAAAAAAAAATCAATTTTTAAAATACATGTTGATTTAAACTCATATTGTATCAACCAATCCACCAAGGCTAATACGTATACCGACAAAAAGATATATGATCAAGTCGCAGTCCATATGCATACAGCAGGGCAGATTACCATATTAATTAGTTGTGTAAGAATATGTGCATATGAGGTGGAGGCGCTTGTGTGTAATGGTTATTGGGTGCATATCACATAGATGCGTCCTGACCTCATGCCCTAAAAAACGCTAAGCGGGCCCGCTAAAAAAACACAAAAAAAAAAAAAAACCACAAAAAAAAAAAACACAAAAAAAAAACAAAAAAAACTCCCTAGCTATTTGAAAGCGTTTTTCCCGAAAAGTTAATGAATTATGAAAGCGATATTTTGCCCCTCAAGCCTTTTCTCGACAAGTAAATGTAAATATTTTAACCCTCCCCCGCTTTAAAATATTTTTTAGTGGTTTGAAGGCGTTTTTATCGACAAATAACTTTTTTTAGTGGTTTGAAGGCGTTAAAAGTAAGCCACTACCTAGGTTTTTCTTTTTATCAACAAGGAAATGTAAATATTTACTCCCCTTTACAATATCTTTTTTTCAAATTCAAATTCTGATGAATTCAAATTCAGAGTTCAAATTCTGGACGAGGCTGTTTGTATTTCGCTTAGTGCTAATCCCCTTTGGAAAGGTATGAATCCAACTACTCTTCGTCCAGCTATGGATAAA
>CM042137.1:122681922-122751922 GCA_023376005.1 Doryteuthis pealeii | reverse complement strand
CAGTCTCCCATGTTTATAACCTTGCTGATGAGACCTAATAGGTCGAAATGTACATTCAGGGATTGACATTTTCTCGATTTGTTTAGCCTTACATTTGAACATATATGCTCGCCTAAATTCATTAATTATTAACTAATTAATTTTCAAAATTAGGTATGACTTCAATTAAGCACATATCCTCCAAATTTATATATATATATATATATATATATATATATAAAGTATGTCTATTTTTGATTTGGCGATGTATTTAACTTTCTTTAATAACTCCAGTTGTTGCATGTCAATTGTCATTGAATATTGACATTATTTTTGAATTTCTGAATAATTGATTTCGTATTCCCAATCACGTGACCGATTTCATCTTTAGTATGTCCTTTCTCTCCGTTGCCTCTTTTTCTTTTGTTTGCAGTGCCAACCGAAATAACCTCAATATTTTAAAATAGCAGCCTATAAGTCGAGTCTTTCACTTCAGACGTCTATTTCTCCGTCCTTGTATTTAAGAAGACCTAATTAAGTATATTGATCCAAACTTGGCTGGAATCTAAACCACACGTCACTTGCTTTTGTTCCGCTGTTGCCTTTATTGTTTGTAAACAATAACTAAGAGTTGTCTGATCTTTTACCTCCAAACAAAGAAATGCGTATAGCGTAATGGTTATGGGAGCAAAAAGTGATTTCGCTGAGTCGGGTTCAAGTTTTGATCAGATCTGTAAAAGCCGAATCTCTTGGATTATTTCTGTATATAATTATTTACTAAGCTTAGCGTAGATGTGGCACAAGGCCAGATGTGTGGGGCGCCCAGTGAGAATCGTACTCAATAACAATAGTCTGCAAATCTAGCTTGCTAACCATTATTTCTGTATATAGTTATTTACTAAGCGTAGCTTAGATGTGGCACAAGGCCAGAAGTATGGTGTGCTGGAAACCGCCACTTAAACTTATAGACTCGGCGTGGTCTCGTGGATTAAACTCAGCTAATCAACAGCTCGAATACGCAGTTAGTTAACTATTTAATCGCTGATATTGAAAGCTGTTCATTTGCACATTTTTCGACATTGACGAGTTTAGTCCAGGATTTGAACTTGGGTCGACGAGGCCATTTCCTACGACTCTATCCATTACACCACGCACCTGAACAGCTTTATAGGCATTTATCTTTCCTTTGGTTAATATAGGTTCGGATTTTCACACTTCGTGCTGAGTGATCACAAAAAATCAATTAGTTCATCAACAGGGGGCCTCCTTCCTCCAAGCAGTACTTTCCACTCGCTTAAAAGGGGTCAGAGCCGGGTTTATTACCCGGTGCATGGGATCACCCTGAAAGGGAATGTCGTTGAGATATGAGAAATTTTTAATCCCCCCTGGTAGGCTTCAACGTTAATCCGACTGTTACGATTCACGTGGCCATCTTAGTGCTGTGGTTGAAGGATATTTACAGTGGAGATTCTTTGTGACATAAGATTTGATCCCTTCTTGAAGTAAAAATATGTAGTATCAGTTTTAATCCATGTGTGTTGATCTGTCCACAAAATAGAATGTTGTATCAGAGTTGATCCTATTGGTAATTATTTTGAGCGAGTAATTTTAGGAAAATTCATCAACACCTTTAAATAGTAAATCAAATACATGTTTGGGCGTTTTTGATTGGCCAATTCAGCCCCCGCTCTAGTCTTTAGCACACCTTATACCTTAAACAATCCAACACCGACCTTGTTGACTGATTGATTTTAACGGCATGTCAACCAGTCTGGGGTTATTTTATGCCTAGAAGTTAGAAAATTGTATCTATTGAACCTAGATTTTCTGTCTATATTCTTAAGAGTTCTTTTGCACAGTGTTTTATGGTATCAAGGATTCCTATCAAATAAAATAATTCTTAAACAGATACATTTGACCCATAGATGGGACCTTAATAAGTACTACAACTCCGGCCCAGACTAGCTGGCTAACAATTGCAACATGGTAGGACACCCTTAACATTCTGTGAGTATCGAACGAACTCAGCATTTCACAGTCCAGTGTGGTTAGTCACCTTCACGATCTCGACAAAAGCAGCCAGAGTTGCTGAATTGTGCCCCATGTTACTAAAATATTGCAAAATTTTTGACTCACCCTCGCATTTTGGCATAGATACTAATTTTGCCTTTTTATTATATACCCTACCTATGAACAATAATGGGTATGTCTCAATCCTCATAAATACGGAAGTATTATGCTGACTGGGTATTCTTATACCACTAGCAGTGGTTTACCTTTCTTCACGCCGCTGGCAAGTATTCTATTTTGTTAATGTTATAAAGATTTAATTTCATTCCCAACCTCCGTTTGGTTATTTCTCATTTAGTAACCTTTGTTAAGTTACAACACATTTACAACCAGAATATTCATTTCATACATTTATCAACCCCTCTGCACAAATAGAATATGATACAATGCCGATTTCTTAAGTGAAGTTTGAATTCAGAGTTTTCTTTTTCCTAGACTGATTACCGTACCAAGGTTAAAGAGCCAAATCTACCCTACCCATAGCTAGAGGGAGAATAGTTGGATTCATACCTTTATTAAGTGTATTAGCTTTATGTGAAATGGAAACAGCTACGTCCAGGATTTTAAATCGTCATGCCGTGTGCATTTCCTACGATCGTAACCTTTACACCACGTGCCTCCACAGTATACATTTTATAGACTATAAGTATATTCATCCTCCGGGCGTGAGTATTCAAGTTTTAATGTAATGAAATATATCAATTAGAAAGACTTATTGAATTAAATAACAACGCATAAGATTACATTTATTTTAATTATATCTAAATTGGTTTCTATATAAAATTATTTTAATTCGCTGCAGAAAAACAAAAACAATAATAAACCAAGTAATTATTTATTAAACCTAGTTTTGTTAAAACCACTATGCAAATTAGCCACACCATATATTATATAAACCTCTATTTCTTAGTGATATATAAGATATATAGTGATATATATGAGGCAAAACTAACCCGGATTTTCATAGAGACATCGTTAATAAATAAAACTTATTCTATGCATTATTCATTGGTTTTGACAATAAATTAAATACTCATTGATAAACTTACGCAATTCCCGGGTGTATTGCGACATAAGCAGTGACGTAGTTTCGGTTACAGACTGACAGATACCGAATCCCCATTATAATACGATAAAAGATTGTTGCTTTTATTTCGATAAGATTTCATTATCCAAATTACGATTTAGTTAAATCTCTTGCTATTTCATTGGAGAAATTCTTTTATTTTCATTTCAGCATCAGAGATTCTATTACTGTCCTAGATTGCGATGAATGAACGGGTCTAAAACACTGATGCCAGAATGTCGGTCTCCTGGGGGTCAAGTTAGCAGTGTTATTGCTTCACTGTTATTAGCAAACATCTCATCTTTATAGAAAATTGATAGATGATAAGGAAAGATGGGAATTATGGCAGCGCTCTGAAGGTGATGCTATCTAAATAAATTCAGTTATGAATTAGAATTTTCTAGAGAAGTAAGAAAGCGTCTTTGGCAATGAAGACAGAGAATTAGATAGATAAGAACAGGCTGAAATGAATGATAAGATGTAGATTGAAAAAAAATAAAAATAAAAAAATAAAAATGAGACCCATAACTTCATAAAGACGACAGGGGGGATATATACCTAGAAAGGGCCGGGTTTGCTCAGTCGGTAGAGCGTTCTGCTAGAAACCACAAGGTTCCCAGTTCGATACCGGCCCTCGCCAACTCAGCGTATGTGTAGCACAGGGATCTGTGCCGTAAAGTAAGGAGCTGATGGTAGGTGTGGCGCTCCACCCCAGATGCAAAAACAATCCCCTTGGTCTAGCGCTAGTGAAAAGGGGATAGACTCCCTCGCTGATTGGATGATACCGACTTTAGACCACAACCCAACGACTTTACTTTACTTAAATGCCTAGAGCGTGGAGGTATGATACATTGTTTGTTAAAGAGATAGAGAAATATATTTAAACAGAATGAGATAGATTAATACATAGAAATTAGATAGATTTCAAGAGACTAATATATATATATAATTGTTGCAGTAACATTAGTATATTATCCAAAGGTTCTTAATATATCACAAATATAGAGCTTTAATGATAATAGTAATAGGGGTTTCGATGAAAAGCATCTCATTAGGAGCCAAACTTAAACTTTAATAAGTCCATTGTATTACTTAGTTAAATTGGGATAAACGTCTCTTCTGATAGTAACGGTTAAACATTATGTTAGTTCATATATATCTTCCAATTGCCACGTGCAGTTTAAAGAATAATGATATCGACTTAGTCAAGTGTAAGGTAGGGTCCTGATGAGATCATTTAAATTGAAACCATGGTAGACTCTATTTCTGTTCCAAATTCGATTCTTTTTGGCTTCATATCTATTTAGGCCTCGACTAAATTGAGTATTTATATATTTATCTATATAAGTCGTCGGGGTGGCCAAAAGTCGGTATCAGCCATACAGCCATACATCTGAGGCGATGCGCCCACACCTACCATCAGCTCCTCACCTTACCGCACTACTCATACGCTGTGCTACTCATACGCTGAGTTGGCGAGGGCCGGTATCGAACCAGGAACCAGTAGCGCGAATCTTCGTGGTATTATTTTCTTCCTACCATCATTATGTAGTTTATAGCTGGGTAGTGCCCATTTTCAATTCAGCTACACACCCACCTTCACCCCCTATGTAACACCGGAATTTACTAGGCAGAGCTTGTGTTTATTTTTATGCCTACAGCTAATGGTAACTGTGGTATATATATATATATATATATATATATATATATATATATATATAATCCAAAAGTCCAGAAAGAAATCTTCCTTACGACACAAGAGTTTTATTTAAAAAACCTGTCGTAGTTTGAGAGCTCAATGTTTGCTCTTAATGTTAGAGTCATAGAGCAAATAAATAAGTAAATTCGTCTGGTGACGAACTTTGAATATGTCTTTCTTTTTCCTAATCTGTCAAAATAATGGATACATTTAAGAGATACATTTTTTGCTGACAGAGTTTTTTTTTTTTTTTTTGTGGCAGAAGTGAAACTACAACATAATTTTTTTTTTTGCAACATCAAGGATTTCATATCACAGGACTATAAAATAAAAAAAAAAAAAAAATAAAAATCTGTTTTCAAATGCCTTTAAAGTTATAAAGAATTCATCATTCGCATCTGATGAGTCGGGAGAGTTAGACTATTTGTCTAAGCTCCCTGAAATGGACTATAATACTAAATCTCTAAGTCTTTTGTTATTTCTTTACTATATATATATATATATATATATATATATATATATATATATATATAGAGAGAGAGAGAGAGAGAGAGGGGGGATTAGAAATTAAAAAAATAACCACGACAAGCAAATTCGGCGAATATCGTGTGCGACGTGTGGAACACTGGACACTCGTTGTGTAACGGTTGTCGTCATAGAAACAAGAAAGTTGTTTTTTTAAAAAAAAGGGTCAGTCAATTAGTTTAGCAACCGGCCAAGCACCAAGGAATGAATTTAATTTTAGGGCTACCGAAACCACCCTCATCAAATGTGTGTGTGTGGGTTACGGTTTTGAAACGATAGATCTTTCCTTCATTAACTCGAGAAGTAAGAAGTAAAACACTTCTTAAAGGGTAATCAAGATATTTTACAAGCACGTGACTGAATTTGAGGAGCTCATGGAGTAGTGGTTATCGTCATAGAATATGGACTCAGCTACACTCTTATTTACCCATAGCTGGGGGAGAACGAATTGATTAATTCCTTTTAACTATAGTATTTGCACGAAGTTAAACGCAAACGTACTATTCAACGAATTATCTCGTATAACTCGTATCGCAAATTCCATTTCGTACGACCATAACCGTTACGCTAAAGGCGTCTTCGCATATCAAATTAGATAACAGATTCTTCCAGATTTTTAATCCACTGTAAAGTTTTATCAATTCAAACTTTCTTTAAAAAGATCAGTGACAATTTCTGCTCAAGGGCAAAACCAGATGAGCCGGCCATTTCTAGTGATTCCGATCAACACCGGTTTCAGAAGTGTGTCTTCCTATTAGACTAGACTGCGTCTAGTAAATGTCTGTAAAAATCGAATATTATATATATATATATATATATATATGAGTATATATAAAAAGATATGAAAACACCACAAAATGTTGTTAAAGTGAAAACATTTTATAACATAGCTGATATTGAACAATATTTCGATTTTCATAAAATCATACCGTCGGATTCATTTCCTTTCTTTTAAATGTCTGTGGCCGTACGGGTAAGAGGATTGGCGAACGTAAGTTCATTCGGGAACCCGGCCAGAGGTAGCTGTTAAACGGTATAACGACACTGATGAGAGGTGATACCTCAAAACACGTGTCTGTGGATTACTTTATTATATGCTCCCAAATTTGGTTGAGCACTTTAATTAGAAGGGATTTAATTGCAAAATTCACCGTATTCGGCGTTCAGCTAAGCCTCCCTTTGTTTACATAAAGTTTGAGTCCTTTAGTGAATTCATTTCCGTTTAGAAATGTAGCGATTTAATAGTCTCTATATTTTGACAGCTGCCTGTGGCCGTACGGGTAAGAGGATTGGCGAACGAAAGTTTATTCGGGTCTCGAACCCGGCCAGAGGTAGCTGTTAAACGGTATAACCACACTGATGAGAGGTGATACCTCGAAACACGTGTCTGTGGATTACTTTATATATATATATATATATATATATATATATATATATAGAGAGAGAGAGAGAGAGAGAGAGAGAGAGAGAGAGATGTAGATATTCTGTTCAAAAAATTTTAAGCCTCGTCCAAATGCTTTATGATGGCTAGAGCCTCTGTTTTGTCAATTTTTAGATTTGTCGCACACCTCTGACAACACAAAAAAATAAGAATATTTATTTAAGAACCGCCCTTATTTCTAGGCGGGGCTTAGCACTTTTTGAATTACCCTCATGTGCACACACACACACACACACACACACACACACACATATATATATATATAATATATATATATATATGTGTGTGTGTGTGTGTGTGTGTGCAAGGTGTGAATTTTATTGAACTTTCACTATTCATGGTCTCCACCAATCTTTCTTTATACATGGACGTGCGCTCGGTCGTTGTACAAACAAACATACAGGCGTACAGACAGACATAATCTTCATTTTAAATATAGATAGTGGTATCCGTCTATCTATCTATCCCTCCATCTCGTGGTAGCATTATCAAATTAGACGGCTTGCCAAATTAAATGATAAAGCACAGAGTAAAGATTCAACGACGTTTCTGGTTGAAGAGGCACAACTTTAGCACGACGTCTAAATAGCCGGACAGTAAAAGCTCTTTTGGTTATTTGCCGTATCGAACTCATCTCTTTTCTAAATGATGGATTTGATCCTGCACTTGATTCACTTTAGAGCTGGTTTCTGGCCTTTATAAATTCTGCTAATTAGATGGATCAATGGTTTCTCAACTTTGAGACGATAATACGTCGTGAGTGAGGCTTGGTTGAACCGTCGCCAGTGACCAGTCGTGCAACATCTGGTGGCGACAAGATGCGATCGCTGATAAATGGGAGAGAAATCAGTTTTAATAAATCCGATCGCATGTCCAGAAAGATTCGGTCTTTCATGTTATTCCTTGGAGTAATGCGAGCCGGGATCATCTGGAATGGCTGGCAGGGATGGTAATTAGACGCCAGAAATGATTCTAGGCACGGCGGAGTGCCAAAACCGACACTAAAATAAATATAGATATGTAAGGACTGATATATACATTCGGGTTAGCTCAGTCGGTAGAGCGTTCGGCTAGAAACCACAAGGTTCCTAGTTCGATACCGGTCCTCGACAACTCAGCGTATGAGTAGCACATGGATCTGTGCGGTAAAGTAAGGAGCTGATGGTAGGTGTGGCGCTCCACCTCAGACACCAAAACAATCTCCTTGGTCTATCGCTATTGAAAAGGGGATAGACTCCCTCGCTGACTGGCTGATACCGACTTTAGGCCGCCCCGACGACTTATATATATATATATATATGTGTGTGTGTGTGTGTGTTTTATATGTGTATATATATATATATATATGTCTATTTATAGTGTATATATTGTTCGGGCTTTGGTGTGAAGAATTAGGAATAGAATATCAGAAACTCGTTTTATATTATATATATATATATATATATATATATATATATATATATATATATATGTACGGACTGAGATAGATAGATGGATAGATGTGTTGAAATTGGGATAGGATAGATAGATATATAGATAGATAGATAGATATGTATGTAAAGAGTTATGGGTGGATATGTAAAGTTGGATAGATATATAGATATGTTGAAACTGAGATAGAGGGACAGAGAGATATATAGTCATGTAGTGACTGAAATAGATACCTATGTAGACTTACATATGTGGATGCTGCAATAGATAGATATGTCGATACGGAGATAGATATCTAACTACATATCTATCAATCTTTCTCATTATCTACATATCCATCTATCTATCCCAGTCCTTATAAATCTATATTTCAGTCTCTACATATCAAAGCGTCTATTTATTTCAGTCTATCTTCTTATCTATCTCAGTATCTACATATCTGACTATGTTTCTCTCTCTCTCTCTCTCTCTCTCTCTCTCTCTATATATATATATATATATATATATATATATATATAAAGAACAGTTGGTGTGTATGTATGCATGTACGTATGTCCGAAGGAAACTACAAAAATAAAACAATTGACGACAAAGTAAATATGTTGCACATTCACTATCACCAGAGTTTGCTTTTCGTGCAAAAATAATGATTTAATTCATATTCGTGAACATATTTAAAAATTAGGATTTGAATCGTAAGAGACAGAAAAATCATTTGTGGTGTTCGTGATAAAAGCATAAACAAATCTATCATCATATCGTGCTCGTATATATCCTTCTTTCTTTCTTTCTTTCTTTCTTTCTATCATCCTGTTTATATCAATCTCAGTTCATATCTGTCTGTATATCTATCTATAGATTATTTTCTGATTTCTAAGCATTACTGTATCTCTACTGACAATCGGACACTCGTACCCCCCCCCTTCACTCTACAAAGGCACCACACTGACCAACATACAATAAGTATAACCTTCTTCTATTCTTCTTCCTTCTTCTTTCTCTTTTTTCCTTCTTCTCTTCTTCTTTCTCTTCTTTCTCTTCTTTCTCTTTTCCTTCCTTCTCTTCTTCTTTCTCTTCTTCCTTCCTTCTTTCTCTTCTTCCTTCCTTCTCTTCTTCCTTCCTTCTCTTCTTCATTCCTTCTTTCTCTTCTTCATTCCTTCTTTCTCTTCTTTTCCTTCTTTCTCTTCTTCATTCCTTCTCTTCTTCTTCATCTTTTTCCTTCTTCTTCTCTTCTTCATCCTTCTCTCTTCTTCATCCTTCCTTCTCTTCTTCCTTCCTTCTCTTCTTCTTTATCCTTCCTTCACTTCTTTCTCTTCTTCTAGTTTAAGTCTCTTTGCACGATTAATATAAAATTTATTTCCGCTTTCGCGAACATAAAATAAACTCTCCTTCGTGCACTGAAAAGCTTTCGATTTTCTGGCGACCAACAAACAGGTTCCACATATTAAGACGAAGCTCTGATTCTTAAATGCCTGCACCATCATCAGGTCGTACTGGCAGGACGGATATCCATGACAATCTCTCACCAGTCGTCCCTATCGGTTCTCTGTGCAGCATCCAGAATCAGCACAGAGCTGATAGCTGTAGGTCCTTGATGGACTGCCTACACTGGCGTGCCCATGTGTGGGTGTCCACAGGAGACCGGCCTTGCTTCTTCAGCAGTGGCCAACATGTCTTTTTCGTCTGACTCGGATGGTTTGTGTGATAGGGGGCAAGTGGCCGTACAGCTGTTTTTGTGGGGTGTTATTTACACGATGTGTTTAAGACAGCACACAGCATTTTTTTGCAATTCAATTCCAACTTATTCTCTTGGCGCTTTGTTAGGATCCAAGTGGTGCAGCCAAACAGTAGCACTGATACAACTACGGCATGGAAAAATGTCGCTTTAGCTTATCAGTGAGGTCAGCCTTCGATATGATTGATATAAATTATTGCTGTCCATGCATTCCCTATGCATACATTAATATCGCTTTCTGTGGACGAGATATTACTACCTAGGTACGTGAACTGGTGCATTGATTTTAGAGGCTTACTATCATGTATGAAGATGCCTCCATCTTGTTTAAGACACATGGACTCACCAGACTTCACAAAGAAACCGATGTTCTTGTTACATTCTTTAGGCTATGTAGCAGCGATTCGGCTTCTGCTTGTGCATTTGAAAGAAGTACCAGATCATCTGTGTAGTCTGCTCCGTAATAGTCTCTGTAGGATATCGCCTGTGTCCTGCCTTTTTTTAGGGTGAAGTCTTTTCTTTTATGGGATCTAGTGACGTTCGAAGTACGTTGTCAAGGCATATTATAAATATATTGCAGGACCTGTGGATATACCACAGTATGATAATTTAATTTTTACAACGTTTGATATGTTTAAAACCTATTGCAAATAGTTCAATATGTAAAAAGTATAACAATCTTGATTTATCTCTTTTTTCCTTCTTTTTATCTTTTCATTATATTCGATTGAAACAGATTAGAGTTATCGCTTCCACACGCACAGTCCCTCTTTAACTTTCCTCTACTCTCTTTCTTATATATTTACCCGTGTAGCATTCGTTTTTTTCTTCCTTTTCTTTCTTTATAATAAGAACGGAATGGTCTATCATTTAGCTGAGTTGACGACACTCATAAGAAAAAAGAATTCTGCTGATAAGCAACATCAAATAATCGGGATTTACATTTTTGCATTTCATCTTGGGCGATTTGGGCGTTCTCGTGTTTAACCAGAGGGCCGAAACTGTAGTCGAAACTGTTTTTCGAACATTGGCCATCACAGTCAAAGAAGGCGCTGTGCTAGAATATAACTTGAGGGCACGAGAGATATAAAGTCTTCCGAGACTGCAATGCCGAAGATTCGATTGCCCAAAGGAAAAACAAGCAGAGAATAAATGAAGCCAAACTCGTACTGTTATTCTGCATGCCTTTAGCCATCAAAATCTTATTACTCTCAATAATTCGCACCCGCCCTCATCCAGATATGAAATACTAAGGGCGATGTACTTTGCATATCATTTTAGAAATATACGCTTACGATTCGAGTTGTCATTTTTGGACTAGTTGAATGCAGTTTTACAGTGGAAAACTGCACATATTATTAATGCATTTAATGTCATGAAATATGTGTTATACATCTCTTAGAAATAAAGATTCACATTGTATATGGTGACCGCCCTGTCGGTGGGGCGTTAGAATGCACCGACTGCACCTCTGCAGAGGGGTAAGACTCTCCCAATGGGGCCACCTGTTGGCCGTGGGTGGCGACCCGTGATGCTTAAGGATAGAGCCCAGGTGGATGAGCAGTTCATGACATGCAATACTCCACTTTGGCCCTATCTTGGGCTAGACGGGCGGTCGGAGAGGCCCCCTCCGATCAATCGGTTGGTTACGTCAAACCCTAGCACCTATATGATTTTCCCAACCCTATTGCCCTTATGACAAGCCCCAACCCCTTTTTATCATATGGGTGCTAGAAGGCGGTGGCTGCGGGTATACATGTCCTGGGAATGACGTTAAACTCTATCTGATGGTGAGGTTCCAGTTGTGGAGGTTTGGGGAATGTGGAGCACCCCTTCATCACCATTGCTCCCTGGTCCACTCTGACCCGGAGTAGTAGTACCTGTTAGGGTCCCATCTATGGGTTAAATAGAAAAATGTATTTATAAAAAAAATGTATTATCCATTAAGAATTGATTTATTTCAAAACTTTATCGGCATTAAATGACCCACTGAGGTTGATATGCCGTAAGACAAAACAAACCAAACTAGTATATGGTGAAAATAATTTGCATAATAATTTTAACAAAATTAGGTTTAATAAATAATTATTTGCTGTTATTGACTTCTAATACAATCATGTTATTCTCAAACGTATTAAAAGCAATCCTATGCATAATTTTGTATAGAAATCAATTAAAATAGTATTAAAATAAGTGAAAGATTTTTATATTCGTTCTTATTTAGTTTCATTAGTCTTTGTAATATTATCATAATGTGTGTCCATCTGTAATCAAAACTAGGCAACCACCAACGTCATACTTCCCTTAGCTATTTACGTTATATTCTAAATGGTTATAAAATAATCATTATTTAATCTTAATTAGGATCTTACTTATTAACAATGTCTCTATTAAGGTCTAGCTGAGATAGATTTGCCATAAAACAGCTCATATTATTAATGCGATATGTGTTATATATTATTACGTAATAAATGTTTACATAGTATATGGTGTGAATAATTTGCATACAGGTTTTCACAAAACTGTGTTTAATAAATAATTTCTTAGTGTTCTTGATTTCTAATATCATTGCTTTATTCTCAAACGTATTAAAAGTAATCTTTTTTGTGCTAGAATTTAATTTTATTGGTCTGTTTGATTCAATATAGTGTTTAGGTATATTAAAACTTAAATACTTGTGCCCGGTATTTTTACTATAAAAATGCATTTGAAATGATTTTTTACTATAAAAATACATTGCAAATGATTTTTTTACAATAAAAATGCATTGCAAATGATTTTTTACTATAAAAATACTTTGCAAATGATTTTTTTTACAATAAAAATGCATTGAAAATGATTTTTACTATAAAAATGCATTGGAAATGATTTTTTACAATAAAAATGTATTGAAAATGATTTTTACTATAAAATGCATAGCAAATGATTTTTACTATAAAAATGCATTGCAAATGATTTTTACTATAACAATGCATTGGAAATGATTTTTACTATAACAATGCATTGAAAATGATTTTTTACTATAAAATGCATAGCAAATGATTTTTACTATACAATACATAGCAAATTATTTTTACTATAAAAATGCAAGGGAAATTGGAAACCTCGTTTTTCCTGATCAGAGTTTAATCCGTTTCCTTTATTGTTTGATTCAAAATTTGTATAATAAAGATAAGCTTTTACTGTCCATTAATTGTATATAATCAGACGTTTTTATCATCCATTGTTTTACAAACATGGCTTTTGTCCAACAGAAATTTCTAACTTTTCTTCATTTCAATTAATATCACTAACAAGAATATACGCCCTCCGGGCCTAAGTATTTAAGTTTTAATGTAATGATTTATACTAAATCAGAAATACTAACGAAATTAAGTTAGAAAGCATATAAATATATTACACTTATCTAAATTATATTTTAATTGCTTTCTACATAAAATCATTCATAGGATTGATTTTAATACGTTGAAAAATAAAACAATAATATTAGAAATCAATAACACCAAGTAATTATTTATCAAACCCTTTTTTTGTTAAAACCAGTATGCAAATTAATCACACCACATTATGTAAACCTTTATTTCTTAGCGATACATAAGACACATTGCAGGATTTTAAACGCACTAATAACATGGGCTGTTTTGAGTAAAATCTAACTCGGATTTTGGTAGAGACCTTGGTATAATAAATAAAATTTATTATATGCTATGTATTAATGATTTTAACTATAAATCAAATACTAACGCAATTCATGAGGGAACTGTGACGTAAGCAGTGACGTAGTTTCGGTTACAGGCAGATACTAAATCTCCATTATAATAAGATATAATCAGACGCTTTTGTCATCTATTGTTTTTCAAGAAATTTTCTTCCTTTTGATTAACATCATTTACGCCTTCCTCGTAAGTAGAACAATATATTTAATCTTCCTAAGAAATCTATATATTAATACTCGTGTTCGTTAAAAGTAAGACCGTTATCATCTTGCAACACCCTCTGGTTAAAGCGAGACCGTTCAAAAAATAAGAATTCGACGGACAAGCAACACCAGATAATCAGGATTTATATTTTTGCATTTGATCTTGGACGGTCTCATTTTTAACCAAAATGATAACGCTCGGAAGATTAGGGAACAAGTGTATTAATATATAGATGTTTTAGTAAGACGGGCGACTGCGTGCAATATAGCTTCCAAAAAGAAGAATACTGAAACAGAGGAATTTATAAACGTTTTTAGAAAGAGTTGAAAGTAAAGAATAATGCCTAACTTTAGATTTCTATAATCTTCCTTTTTGACGGTCAAAAGGGTCACTAGAATTATCAGAAAAACTGAATATTTTGTGATAAGAATAATGGGCGGTTTTAGGGGGGGGAGAGAGGAAGGCTAACCCTCTTAGCTTTTCTAGGCTTCAGATTATAAAGCTGTTAGTGTAAGAAGCTTAAACAGCCGGACAAAAAGCTCAAAGTGGCTAAGGATACATATTTACCAACACCTCCGCACGCGCAGGAGGTGACGAGGTCAAGTTCTCAAGCGGAGTTTTAACAGGTTTGAATTCATAGTCTCCTAGACTGGTTGCCTAACCCAGTCTGTCCAACTATCTACTCATAGCTGGAGGGAGAGTAGTTGGATTCATAACTTTGCCAAGGGTATTAGCGCTATGTAAAATGCAAACAGCCTCGTCTATGATTTGAACTCTCGTTGACGAATCCATTTCCTACGAATTTTGATGTACACATAGATTTATATAAGGATTTTTTTCAAATCCCTAAGAGAGCTCAATTTATGATAATTGATATATTTACACTTTCAATAAGAAAGAAAAACTTAAATAAACCGTCATTTGGCTATTATAAATTTATTTCGACCAGAACTCAATAGATAAGCCTTGTCTCATCAGACAGCCAACTAATAAACTCACACACACATATATATCTATCTATATATTATATATATATATTATATCTGTAATCCTGCGACGGGATACACGACAAATATAGGTTAAGTGGCTGCGCTTGAATTACCATTACCATTGACTAGATGATTTGGCATTCTCCGTTTGTGGCATGGGCTGGTGGCCCAGGTGTAGAGTCTCCGCTCTTCACTCTGTGGTCTGCTGGTTCAATCTCTAGTGGCGGAGATTGTGGTATGCACTGCTGATGAGACCAAAGGAGGTCAAAACAGCTGTCCAGTACTCCAGATGTCGCAAATGGTGTTTGCTGAGTTGTCTGGTCATGGTAATATAATTACATTATCAATATTATATATATATATATATATATATATATATATATAATCATAGCTCTTAATAAATCTATCTATATTTACGTCAATTTAAATTAAATCAAAACTATGAAGCTAAAGAATTTAAGTTGCAAATTTGATTAGAAATTGATTCTCCATTTAAAAGGATTTTAATGCAATTGATCTCATAAAAATCTGTTCACCATTCATTTTTGTTGTGTTACGATAATATATAAAAAAATCAAACCATAGAAACTAACATTAGAGAATAAGTAGATTAAATGAATCATTATACATGCTATGCTCTGATAACATATTCAGTGTGCCTAGTATAGAATAGAACTCTGTATAAGCTTTGTAAATAACATAACAACCTTAGCAAATAAGTATATCACGGAATAATGGTTAGCATACTGCTCTCCAGAAGTTGTTCAAGTTATAATTTCGATCCACTCTATGTTGTGTAACTCGCTTGGCTCCTTTAGTTAACCCTAAACCATCAAGGGGTGGTAGTATTCTTGGTTTTTATTTCTACATTTTAGCTGTAGAAAGAAAGTTTTAGAGTCATCAATAGACAGTTTTGTATAAAACTGTAGTTTAAATAAAGTAAAGGCCGAAAATGGCTTACCTTAACAGGAAGAGAGGAAAAGGTTGAACGTGAGCGAATATTTTATATATATGTAAGTAAAGTAAGTAAAGTAAAGTCGTCGGCCTACTATGTATGTATCATTAAGAAATAAATGTTTACATAGTAAAAAAAAGTAAAGTCGTCGGGGCGGCCTAATGTCGGTATCAGCCAGTCAGCGAGGGAGTATATCCCCTTTTCAATAGCGCTAGACCAAGGAGATTGTTTTGGCGTCTGAGGTGGAGCGCCACACCTACCATCAGCTCCTTACTTTACCGCACAGATCCCTGTGCTACTCATATGCTAAGTTGGCGAGGACCGGTATCAAACTAGGAACCTTGTGGTTTCTAGCCGAACGCTCTGCCGACTGAGCTAACCAGTAATGAAGACGATTATGGAAACATGATCGGAGTGACGACATGTATAAAAGTTTAAGGAAAGAGACCGTTTTTAAACAACTGCAAACGTGAGCTAATTTCAAAGAGAGAGAGAGAGAAAGAGAGAGAGAGAGAGAGAAGAGAGAGAGAGAGAGAGAGAGAGAGAGAGAGAGAGGCTGTCAAGGAGAGAAACTATTAAAGAGAAATTCTGTTTATGGCGACAAAAACTTATGTTTTTTAAAAAATTGGTGAAAAGTCTTTAATAGTAAGTTTGGTTGGTTGGAATGTGAAGTACCCCTTCATCAGCATTACTCCCAGATCCACTCAAATCCGGAGTGGTGGTACCTGTTAGCGTTCTGTGTTTGTGTTAAATTGAACAAAAAGTGTTTTTAAAACGTGTTTAAAAAATTGAGTTTCACAAAAGAAAAACCCCAAAAAACCCCCAACAAAACAAAACAAAGAGTACCCATCAAGAATGAATAGAACAAAACGTTATCAGCATAAAATGACCCAACAAGAGTTGACATGCCGTAAAATACCAACCAACCCAGAAACTGTTGAAAATTTAATAAATTAGTTTTACATTTTTTTCTGAAATAGAATAATGAAACTATTGTTTAACTTAATGATTGTTGAAATTTCATTGAATCTTTGATATGCACTAATGAAAAAGACATACTAGCAGGACCTGTAGAATGGTAGCATATCTTAGAATCCCATCTACGGGTTAAACAGAACAAAAGCAGTTCTAAAAATGTGTTTAAAAATTGAGTTTGATAAAAAAAAAGAGTATCCATCAAGAATGAATAAAACAAAACGTCTTCGGTACAAAATGACTTTTCTAATCAAATCCACTCTGGGAGACTGGAGACCAGCCTTAAGGAAGTCCAGAAAAGAACAAGTCATTGTGTCCCGATTAAGCGTGTGTCACACAAGACTAACGCACTCCTATATACTCAAACAAGAACAACAACCACAGTGTGAAACATGTCAAACACATTTGACTGTTAAACACTTGGTCATAGAATGCAGGGTATTTGCTCACATCAGAAATGCAACCAATCTGAAAGATCTACTTGAAAATGTCAGCATGGAAGACATTCTGTCCTTTTTGAAGGAAATAAAATTATACCATAGAATATATGTTACACACTGGACCCGTCAAAGAACACAAACACTTGTATTTAGGAAAATGTAAGATGAGATGTTTATTCCCTCGGTTGTGTACAGCTGAGAGTCGTTGGCAGGGTTACGCAACGTGGAGCCTTTGGGAGTTCTTTTCAAGTGATCTCGAACCTGATCGTCGTCTGTCTAATCGATGTCTACGGGCTTCTTTTATTGTAGTCTGACCCCAGTAGACACGCCTCTTCGCCCACGCAGGCTGTTTTCATTGGCTATGGCTACGCCTACAGATTTCTGCACCGAAATCATGTCAAATATTCACCTGCATTTCTAGGTGCAAAAGGTCAGGTCAGGGCCACATCCTGTTTTAGTATCCAGGCTTCACCTGACCCCCATGCACTTCATATTCAGCCTGGTCATTGGGTGCACTGATCAGACAATATATTACATACAGACATGAACCTACTCAATAACATAAACTTATTCCCCAATGATGCTAACACATTGTTAAAACCAATTACTACAAAAGTCTAAATATAGATACACAATATATATTACTTCCTAACTGCTAGGCATGACATAACCCCAGATGCGTTGATATGCCGTAAAATCCAACCAATCAACTACATGACAATTAGGAAATGTGTAATAAAAGTATGTTGACAAACAGATCTAAGCTCTCTGTTACACCGTACCCATCTTCATTTATATCAATTTTGTTCACAGGAGACTTTTTAATACCATATGCCCTCCTCAGATTCCCTACGATTGGCTGTCCATGTTAAGAGAAGCACTCTTTATTCTTGAAAGGACACATGTGAGCAAGATGACTGTCACAATGGTAACGCGCCTGTTCCACTGGCAAACTGTGTATAGAAAGCCTCAGAGTCAGCTGCCAGCGCACCTTGAATATAGCCATTGATATTTGGAAAGCTTCTTCAACCAGTGTCAATTCTCTTTCACCGAGTAGCGGCTATTTAATCTTCTCATATCTCAACCCCTTCCCCACCAGCCAGTCTCTTAAATTTATATCGAGCTTGTCTCTGAAATTACAATTCTAGGACAATCTTCAGAGTGCTGTGACGTATGGGTTGATAGTTTCATCGTCTCTCTTGTCCCTTGAATAGAAGAGAAAACGCTTTCATTGGTAGGGTGAGTAGACCTTTCTATCAACTAACGTAAATCATCAAATGTGCGTTTATTTGGTCTCCTATCAGCTAAACCATGCAAAACTGGATAATTCTTCGCTCCCCATTCTAAACAATAAAACCGAACGTTGCTTACCTTAATCGATGATATCCTTGACAGTTAAGTAAAATTTCCATCTTTAAACGTATTTTTTTTCCAATTTTCTTTAATGTTTCCGCCATGTTGTCAATGATTCGTTTGCTTTAATCCACGCTAGTCTGGTTTATTCGATAATCATCAAGAACTCATCAAATCCCAAACAACCATTTGAAAGTGTGCAGCAATTACTGCATACGTCCATTTTCCTCGTCGTTAATTTAATGTATTGATTTTATAATGAGAACAAGACTACTTCTTATTGGATCGAGGTCAACTATACTACTCCAACCCAGAACAATAAAAAAAATACTCCCCCCTCCACAAAAAACAACAACAACAAGGGGCATAACTCCATTTCGTAAAATAAGGAGAGATAAACAAATCAGTTCTTAAAGAATATTTCAGAACAGTTAGAATCTTAAAAGATTAAAGAATATTCTGTTGGAGGCAAATATAATCTTATTATAATGGAGATTGAGTGTTTTTCTGTCAGTAACCGAAACTATATTACTACTCAAGTCACAATTCCCTTAGTTATTTACGTCACATTCACCGTGATTTTATTTTTTATATAAACCCCAATTATCAATAAAATTGTTTTGCATTATTATTACTGTTGGTCATATCTGTATACGAATAACATGCAATTGTATTTATATATACAACAAAATGGCGGTTTACAGTATGAACGGGAAGGCTAATTTACATATTGATATTAAAAAATTGATTTTAATAAATATGTGTTTAGTATTATTGATTTCTAATTATTTGGTTTTAACTTAATGAATATGAGCAAAGGTCTTGTGAATACATCTTAAAAGAAATTCATTGACAAGAAGACATAATTATAATTTTATTCTTTACTTCCTATTTTAACTGAATAGTTTAAATTAGGAAAATTTAGCAATGAAAGACGAGATGAAAGAGTAAGCTTCAGTTGTTCTATTTTTCGATTATACCCCCCTGTCTGAAATCTTTTTATCTGCATTCTTATTTAGTTTCATTAGCCTTTCTAATTTAATATAACATTTTATTACATTAAAACTTAAATACTTGCACCCGGAGGGTGCATATATTTGCTAGTTGAGAATAATGATACTGAAATTGTGTTCGAAGCTAAAATAATCTTGCTGTTACGTTTAATTAGGGATTAAATTGAATTAGACATGTAAATATATCAATTGTTAAGGCGTACGGCATAATTAAACGATGCATCTAGGTTCAAGAAAGTCTTAAATGAGCCATCCAAAGGGAATTTAATTGAAACCTATATTCTCTCTCAATTCAATGGTATCGTTAAAATTTCACGTGGTTTTTAACCACCCTCTATTAAAATTATACAAAACTCGAAAAAAAGATTGAAATTTAACGTCATTTTCCCTGTATTATCAAGAGAAAAAAAAGAAAGAAAAAGAAATCACATGTAAAAAGTATTTGTCAACAGTTTTTAAAAGGGAAGATTTATATTAATTAAGATCTGTTTATGTCAAAATGGCACATTTTTGCAGCTTTTTTCTCTCTTGAAGATGTACTCTTTTTAATGTGATCTATTTGATTGATATAATTAAGAAATTCATGTAAGTTTAGGCTCTTTCCTGAAGGAAAAAAAATAATCAAGTGACAATTTTGATTTAAAAAAATAAAAGTTTAAAGAAAGGGGGAGGTGCTGTTGTACCAATATTTTTCGCTGAATCTAAACTATGGTGATGCCATTTTACAAAATGTAACTGAATTTGATTTAAGTTTTCTGTTTTGATATTATTTTTCTGATTTCTTGTTTCTTTTTTGTAATTTTTGTTTCTTGTGCGTATAAAGTAAGAAAGACATAGTCACCGTCTCTTTCAGATATCCAGAATGGAATTGCAAATGCCTACCAATTTGGTCTATCTATATAATATGTCCAAGGGCAGATCACTCTGTTTTACCTATACAGGGTGGAGACACGTGGTGTAATGGTCTTAGGTTGTCGACCTGAGTTCAAATCTTGGGAGAGCCTGTTTGCATTTCACATAAGGCTAATACCCTTGGGAAAGGTAGGAATCCAACTACTCGCCTTTCAGCTATGGGTAAATAGTAGGGCTCTTCAACCTTGGCTAGGTATCGAAAGAAAGTCATGTTTCATCAAAAAATTGAATATTTCTATCAAATACATATATCTGGTTTACCTTACCAAAGTTAAAGAACCCAGTCTGTCCTATTTACCCATAGCTGGTGGATGGAAGAGGAGACGAGTTCATACCTTTTCAAACGGCATTAATGCAAAGTGAAACGCAAACAGCCTCATCCAGGATTTGAACCCGAGTATCGGATTCAGTTTCCATACGACGATAACCACTATGTCTGGTTAATTATTTACCTAGAGCTATAAGGAAAATAAATGTATATCTTTCTCCAAGGGCTTGAAGTGAAACGTAAACTGCCTCATCCAGGATTTGAACTCGAGTATCGGATTCAGTTTCCATACGACGATAAACACTATGTCTGGTTAATTATTTACCTATAGCTATGGGGAAAATATATTTATATCTTTCTCCTAGGACATTAACTCGAAGTGAAACGCAAACTGCCTCATCCAGGATTTGAACCCGGGTCACTGATTCCATTTCCTACGACGATAATCGTTACGTTAAGCGCGCCTCTCTACCCAATCCACTTTGTCACGGACAGGATGCAACACAAAGTCAGTTTTAAGCGCAGTAAACCTGGTTTGAATTCAGAGTTTTTCGACTGACGTACCAAGACTAAAGATCCCAATCTGCGCTACTATTTACCCATAGCTGTAGGGAGAACAGATGGATTAATTCCTTTTAAAAATGGTATTAGAGCGAAGTGAAAAACAAACGGATTCACCCAGGATTTGAACTCGTATCGCCAATTCCTTTTCGTACGACCATAACCGTTACGCTAAAGGCGTCTTCGCATATCATGCTAAATAACAGATTCTTCCAGATTTTTAATCCACTGTAAAGTTTTATCAATTCAAACTTTCTTTAAAAAGATCAGTGACAATTTCTGCTCAAGGGCAAAATCAGATGAGCCGGCCATTTCTAGTGATTCCGATCAGCACCGGTTTCATAAGTGTGTCTTCCTATTAGACTAGACTGCGTCTAGTAAATGTCTGTAAACATCGATTATATATATATATATATATATATATTTACCAAACCCTCCGCACGAGCTGGATGTGACACAAGGTCAATTTCTTAAGCGGAGTTCAACAGGTTTGAATCCAGAGTTTTCCTTCTCCTAGACTGGAACCCAGTTTGCCCTACTATTTACCCATAGCTGGAAAGAGAGTAGGATTCATACCTTTCCCAAGGGTATTAGCGCTAAGTGAAATGCAATTACCACGTCCAGGATTTGAACTCGGGACGACGAGTCCATTTCCCATGACTTTAACCATTACACCACGCGCTATATATATATATATATATATATATATATATATATATATATATATATATATATATATATATATATATATATATATATATATATATATATATATATATATATATATATATATATATATATATATATATATATATATATATATATATATATATATATATATATATATATCCTTCTCCGTTAAGTCACCCCTTTATATATAATCATAAAAGGAACATCCTATACATTCGAAAACCCTCACACAATATTCAAAATAAATCTTGACTGCACCTCAAAAATGTAATTTACATAATAGAAAGTGTATTAGCGGTATGTGTGCATATATGTCTATATATTTACCAACCCCTCCACAGGAACAGGATGTGACACAAGGTCATTTTCTTAAGAGGAGTTTAGCTGGTTTGAATTCAAAGATTTCCTTCTCCTAGACTGGTTACCCAGCCAAGGTTGAATAGCCAAGTCTGTCCTAGAGCTGGTAATTGAATTTATACCTTTCCCAATGGGATTAGCGTTATGTGAAATACAAACAACCTCGTCCAGGATGTGAACTCGGGTCGACGAGTCCATTTGCTATGCTTTTAACCATTACACCATGCACTTCCAACATATACATATATGTGCATGTGTGTATGCATGTGCGTGTACGTATGTGTGTGTGTGTGTGTGTGTGTGGTGTGTGTTTTCACAGATCAGTGTGAGCCACACGAACTGAACTGGTCACGTGATTACTAGGTTTGCATTGTGCATCCGAAAATGACGAGTCTTACTTTTTCTTACCGGCAAAAGCACGTTCGGATTCTCTCTCTACAAACCCAGCCCCACCCCAACCCACTTACTGTCCCCAACGACAAACCTATCCCATCACCACTCCCGCCGCCACCGCCACCGCCGCCGCCGCCGCCTATTTGACGCAGGTGGATGAAATCGACATTCAGGTGTTTGCTTACGTCGTGACGACTGATAACTCTTTCTATTATAGAAAGCAAGTCGCACCTGTTGTCAAGCGCATGACAGTACGATTTGAAAAATACGTCACAACAATTACAGTCAAATGACATCTATTCGAAATCACCTAGATAATCTGCAAAAAAAAAAAAAAAAACCAACAAAAAACAACAAACCCAGAACAAAAAGAAAAAGAAAAAAAAAAACAAAAACGGGGCTGTTATACTAGAATCGTCCCGGATCCCTGTCCTTAATCGCGCTATGCCACTTGCTATCTTTCTTTGCCGGTTACCGGTGTAAAAATGTACCTCCTCAGAAATTTACCGTTTTTTCTCATTGATATACCTTTTATCGGGAATATAATTTAGATATTTTTTTATTCATAAGGGATATAGTTAAAATTATTATCAATATATATATATATATATATATATATATATATATACTGAAGAGACTTGATAAGTCGAAACACGTGTCTGTGGATGACCCAATATATACTCCCTATACCCTAGGGTTGAGCACTCTGGGGGGGGGGATCTCGCTGACGGCCGCCAACTCAAGCGTAAACGCAACGCTCTTCTAAGGAATGGAGCACTCTGTGACGGCCTTTACACACAAAGCGATGTGTGTATTAAAACAGTTAAAATCCCTTCCCATTCTATAAGTGAAGACAGCCTAATGGTTAAGGTGCCGGACTGACACCCAACCGATCGGATTTCAATTCCGGCTGTTGGTAGCTTACAAAATGTCTAGCCACACTGAAGAGACTTGATAAGTCGAAACACGTGTCTGTGGATGACCTATATATATATATATATATATATCGCAGTGACGATTAAAATCCAGAAATAGTAAATAAATATAAAAACAAATACTTCGGGACTTTTAGCATTAAAAGGTGTAAAAGTTCTCAATAAAAAGCTAAATATACGATTAAAAGCGAATGGCTTAAAACAGACCGAATCTTTCGTGAAACTCGACTCAGTCTGTTTTAAACCATTCGCTATATATATATATATATATAATATTAATACTGTCGTTCATTAATCTTCCGAACGTTCTTATCTTGCAACACCACCTAGTTAATCAGACTGTCCAAATGGTCCAAGATGAAATGCAAAAATGTAAATCCTGATTATCTGGTGTCTTTATCCACCGAATTCTTTTGGTGTCATCTCAGGTAAATAATGAACCATTTCGCTTTTATAACAAAGAAAGAAAGACAAGGAAAAGGGCATGCTACACAGAAAAATATAATAAGAAACAAACAAACAAAGAGAGTAGGGAAAAGACAGAGAGAGGGAGTGAGCGTGTAGAAGCGATAACGTTAATCTGTTTCAATTGAATACAATGAAAAGATGAAAAAAAGTGAAAGAAAGAAAAAAAGAGTGTGTATGTGTGTGTGTGAGAGAGAGAGAGAGAGAGAGAGAGAGAGAGAGAGAGAGAGAGAGAGAGAGAGAGAGAGAGAGAGAGAGAGTTTAATCAATATAATATATATATATATATATATATATATATATATATATATATAAATATATAATATGTTAAATATATATTTAAAGTTATCAGTCAAATTTTCCATTTCAAATTGTTTTATTTTTATTTTTATTTTTATTTTTTATAAATTTGATGATTTTACTTACTTATGGTACAAACTCACTGGCATTGAATTTTTAACTGCCACCCCTCAGGCAATATCTTTCAAAAATTAATTTTTACACTACGTTTTTCCTTTTTTATTTTTTTATTTTTGCTAGTTAAAAATAATTTCTTTCTTTTTACTTAATAAACTGTACAGACTTTTTTTTTTAACACGATGTTAGACGATGTAAAATAAATGAATGTTAACTCATGTCTCGTCACCCACTTGTTATTTTAATTTAATTTATTTATTCCTTTTCACTTTTTTGTTTAGAAAAAGAAGCCTTCCTCATTTTTTTTTTCGTCTACCTCTGACCAAACTAAAGCAGGTTTATTTTTACGATCTGAAAAGTCAGAGGTTTCTTAATCAATTCCCTGGCTCATAAAAGAAAAGGAAAAAAAATAAGTTGGCAATGTGCTACTCTGTTTTTAGATTCAGTGCTCAATTTGCTGAGTGTGTTTACAAAAGGTCACACCCTGCTGTTAAAGATCTGGGAGAAGTTCGTATATTTTCTAAAAGTAAATTGCATAATGGTATCTATTTTTTACTGTTAAATAATACAGAAACTTTATTTCGCATCAAATTAAATATCTTATTATAAGATTCGGTGTCTGTTTGTCTGTAACCGAAACTACCCTAATTAATACACAATTATATGGTTTCAAATAACTATTCCTATTTAACAGTTATATGGTTTCAAATAACTATTCCTATTTAACAGTTATATGGTTTCAAATAACTATTCCTATTTAACAGTTATATGGTTTCAAATAACTATTCTTATTTAACAGTTATATGGTTTCAAATAACTATTCCTATTTAACAGTTATATGGTTTCAAATAACTATTCCTATTTAACAGTTATATGGTTTCAAATATTCCCATCCAATTTTGTCCATCCAGCGGTGTTGAAATAGGTAGTGAGCAAGTCTTGCAAGTTGAATAGTAAGTTTGATCCTCACTGGATTCCCCATACTTGATGCCTTGTGTTACATCCAACCCATGGTTAGGTAAATACCTACTTACGATCCGGCTCCAATTCTAAAAAACAAAAAACAAAAAACTGCTCTTCAATTCGAACAATCTACAAACAGATCTATTCGATCTATAGATATGACACTAATTATACACACACATCGGGTCCGAATGGACCTGGAATTAAGGGCAACGAAGGGGTACTCCACACTCAACTGGAACCTCAACACTAGATGTAAGTAAAGTAAAGTCGACGGGATGGCCTAATGTCGGTATCAGCCATACAGCAAGGGAGTCTATCCCCTTTTCACTAGCGCCAGACCAAGGATATTGTTTTAGCGTTTAAGGCGGAACGCCACACCTACCATCAGCTTCTCACTTTATATTGGTGAGGGTCGGTATCGAACCAGGAACCTTGAGGTTCCCAGCTGAACACTTTACCGACTGAGCTAAACCGGCCCTTACTTTTGTATAATATCTTTTGGTTGTTTTTTTTTAACTCTCTGCAGTGGATGTTGTCGGCATATTCTAACCCCCACCGACAGTATATATTTTTATATCTATCTAATTATTATATTCCTCTATCCATCTATCTGAATGTGCAGTGCATCAGCTAAGCTTATTTATGCTTATGATTCAAATTGTAGGAAACCGAGTGAGTTTAAACACGTATAGCTCACATATCCGTTAACTTAATGGGATCATCCTTGCTCCATTACTGTCAGCTTTTGCCAGACTTAATAAATACCTGTACTATAGATATCTATCAACCCCTCCGCACGCGTAGGATGTGACACAAGATCAAGTTCTTAAACAGAGTTTGAATTGAGTTTTCCTTCTCTAAGACTGGTTACCTAGACAAGGCTAAAGAGCCTAGTCTGTCCTACTATTTACTCATAGCAGGAGGATAGGTGGATGCATACCTTTTCCAACTGTATTAGTGCTATGGGAAATGCAAACTGCCACGTCCAGGATTTGAACTCGGGTCGACGAGTCCATTTCCTACGACTCTAACCATTACACCAGTGCCTCCACACCACACATAACTGTAATATCAACGTTTTACCTAAATTATAAACTTAAAATTTCTCACATGTATTTTTTTATTTTTCTTACCCCCCAAAAAAACGCCCCCCCCAAAAAAAAATTGAACGTAAAGTGCTATCATTCGGCCAATCAGATTCAAAGGATTCAAATTGTGGGGGAACAGACTGAGTTTGAACACATATGACTCACCTATCCGTTAGCTGAATGGGCGCTTCCTTGCTCCATTACATTTTGCTAGACTTAGTAAATAACTGTAAGTAAAGTAGAGTCGTCGGGCAGGGGGTGGGTGTCTAAAGTTGGTATCAGCCAGACAGCGAGGGACTCTATCCCCTTTTCACTAGCGCTAGACCAAGATTGTTTTTTTTTTCGTCTAGGTTGGAGCGGCACACTTTACCGCACAGATCGCTGAGTTGGCGAGATCAGGTACCAAACCAGGAACCTTGTGGTTTCCAGGGGGACACTCTATCGACTGAGCTAAACCCGCCCAAAGCATTTTTTTAACCGAAATTATAAACTAAAAAATTCTAATACATGTATTGGTTCATTTCTCTTACACCGACCCCCCCACCCCCCCAAAAAAAAAAAAACCCAAAAAATTTGAACGTAATGTTCTATCATTCTGCCAATCAAATTTTGTATTGTACCAAGGTTCTTTTGAAAACCCGGAATCAATAAAAGATGAAATAGCCAGGAGGACGAAACTGTTTCAATAGAGCACCATTCATGAAATCACAGCTTTTTTCTTTCTTCGTGGATTGAGTGCCTTTCAACATTTCCAGAGACAATACCATTGAAAAGTTTGAAGAAAAAAAAAGTTACGTCTTGTCCGCCATATTACTTCTCTCTGGAAAAGGCGAGTTAGTGTATTAATCATAATAGGTTGTCGGCCATGACAGTCATCACATTTATTGTATTCATTTAGGAAAGTAGTGGCAGTGACCCGGTGACTTCTCGTCATCATCTGCCGCGTTTTCTTTCGGCGCGCGTCGAACTAAGCGGCGACAAATTTGATGATAAAAACGGAAAGTAATAAACTAGAAAGTCACAAAGTGAAGTTTCGAGAAGATTCTTCCATTTTCATGCACTGGGGAATGTCACCGGCAACACGGTGTGCAAACACCTTTGACTCTTTTGGGCTTTCTTAGTGCTGACAACCAAAGGAAAACTTAATTTAGTAGAAACAGACATCTCATTATAATAGAGATTCGGAGTTTGTCTGTCTGTCTGTCTGCAACCGAAACTAAGTCGCTGCTTACGTCAAAATAACCCCCAGTAAGTGCGTGAGTTTATCAATGAGTATTTAAGTAGTTGTCGAAATCATTAATACTAATTGATAACAAAAACTAATAAATCTTATTTAACACCGGACCTCGCCGACTCAGCGTATGAGTAGCACAGGGATCTGTGCGGTAAAGTGAGGAGCTGATGGTAGGTGTGGCGCTCCACCTCAAACGCAAAAAATATCTCCCTGGTATAACGCTAGTGAAAAGGAGATAGACCCCTTCACTGTCTGGCTGATACCGGCAATAGGCCACTCCGTCGACTTTACTTATTATAACGATGCCTGTACAAAAAATGTGATAGATTTGTCTCAAAACAGCCCGAGTTATTAGTGCGTTTAAAACCCTGCAATATGTCTGAGAAATAAAGGTTTACATAATATATGATGTGGTTAATTTGCATACTGGTTTTAACAAAACCGGGTTTAATAAATTATTACTTAGTATTATTGATCTCTAATATCATTTTATTCACCAACTAATTCCTAGGAATGATTTTTTATAGAAGGCAATTAGAATATGCTTAAAATAAGTGTAATCTTTTTATATACGTTCTTATTTAATTTCGATAGTCTTTCTAATTTGATATCTTTCATTACATTAAAACTTAAATACTCACGCCTGGGGTCGTATATTTTTGATAGTTTTGATAATTCATCATTTGTTATATGAATAGAATACGGCATATATGAACTTGGATTAAAAGGATTATGTCTAGCTGAATGTTAAAATTTTTTTCCCTAGTTCCCAACAAGCACACCAGGTAGGGCAACAAATATGCCTGTTGCTGGAAAAACAGTTAAAAATAAAGCTCAATGGGAATGGGAAGGTAGAATACGTAGATAAAAAAGAAATAAGTTCTCTCCCATGGACTAATTTAGCAATTGCTATAAGTTTTAATAGTTATTTCTGTGACCATACATGTTCATACAAATTTGGTCGACAAAGACTAAAATCTATGCATAGGGGTTGGAGAAGTGGAGTCAAATGCCACTGACCAACAGGAAATGACCCCCGGAGACCAAATTAACAGCCAATTCAGAATGGCCATTGCGGTTTCCTTCCTTTAGTTGGAGGCCGTGGTGTAATGGGTAGAATCGTAGAAAACGGACTCGTCGACCCGAGTTCAAATCCTGGATGAAGCTACAGTTCACATAGCGCTAATACCCTTGGGAAAGGTATGCCTCCAATTACTCTCCCTACAGCTATGGGTAAATAGTAGGGCAGACTGGAATCTTCAACCTTGGTTAGGCAACCAGTCTACGAGAAGGAAAACTCTGAATTCAAACCTGTTAAACTCTGCTTGAAGTGGTCACTACTAAAATAGGCTCAGTCCTAATTAGTGGTCTTAAAAAAGGGAATGTTTAATGAACTCTGATACGAAAATAGAAAGCGAATTGTCATTGAACTTATTTTCAATTATGTACAATTTCTTTTTATCTTTTTAAAAATGTTCTGCCTTTTACCAATGAGGTAAATAACAGGATGCGTGGTGGAGGAATTTGACACGACGAGGTTTTTTTTTCTGGTGTTTACTATTTATTTTTTATTTACTCCATTGTGAAGTGTCCTTTATTTCTTTTTCTATTATATCTTATTATAATAGACATTATGTGTCTGTCTGTAACCGAAACTACTTCACCACAAACGTCACAATTTCCTTAGTTATTTACATCATATTCTCAATGGTTATAAAAAAATCATTATTTAATTTAATTAGCATCTTATTTATTAACAATGTCTCTATTAAGGTCTAGCCGAGGTCTAGTCGAGATAGATTTGCCTCAAAACAGCCCATGTTATTAATGTGTTCAAAATCCTACTATGTGTGTATCATTAAGAAATAAATGTTTACATAGTATATGGTGTTGATAATTTGACAAAACCGTATTTAATATATAATAACTTGGCGTTATAGTATTCTAATATTATTGTTTGAATTCTCAAACGTATTTAAAGCAATCCCGTGTATAATTCTGTATTGAAATCAATTTGAATAAAATTAAAATAAGTATAATATTTTGTTTGTTTTCGTATTTAATTTCATTCGTCTTTCTGATTCGATATGATATTTAATTCAGCCCTGTCGAATGGGGCTTTGCAATACACCGACTGCAAATCTGCAGAAAGGTAAGACCCCCCTCCAATGGGACCACCTATTTGCCGTGGGTGGCTACTCGTGATGCTTAAGGGATTGAATCCCTCTGGCTGAGCACTCCATGGTATGTAACATTCCATTTTGGCCCTTACTTAGGCTAGACGATCAATCAGCTAGTCATGACAAGTCCTAGCATCTATACGATTGTCCCAACCCAATTGCTCTTATGGCAAGCCCCTGCCAATTATATAATACATGTGCTAGAAGTGGGTGGCTGAGTGTCTCATTGTCCAGGTATAACGTTAAACTATCAGATGATGAAGTTCCTGTAATAGTACCTGTTAGCGTACCAACTATGGGTTGAATAGAAAAAAAATGAGTTTGAAAAATGTCTTCGGCATTAAATGACCCAATGAATTGACACGGAGTAAAATCCAACCAACCAACCAGCCAACCAACCAACCAAATAATATTTAATAGTTTTAAAACTTAAATAATTGTGCCTAGAGGGCGCATATTTTTTGCTTAGTTGTGATAAGTAATTGAAAGTTACCTCCCCTATTTTATGATTACCTCCCCTTTGGAACACTCTCTAGGGAATACTAGACTATATAAACTCATAATAAGTGTACCAATTATTCTAAGTAGAAATAAAGCTTTCGTGTATTGGTGTTATCGTTTGCCACTACACCAGTTCTTCTTAATTCTTTGAAAAGAACATTACGGCCAATAATGAAATAATCAAGAAGGATCTTTTTCGGGACAACAAAACACAAATGAAATCTGATGATACGTCAAATTTCTATCACTCCTTCTTTTCTTCTCTTCCCCCCCTCCCTCCATCCTCTCTTTCCTTCCTCCTCTCTTTCCTTCTTGCGCTGTTCTTCTTTCTCTTTGTTTTACCGGAAGATACTGCAAATTATCCACATGCGCGGTATTCTTGTGCGCATTTGATAGCCTCGGCTCATCTCACGTGACATCGCAGCATGAAGTCACTGCTAGAAACCGGATGCACAACTTGAAATTAGAGAGGTCGATATTGTCTGTGACTGACAGGGAATCAAAACAAGGAGAGAGAGAGAGAGAGAGAGAGAGAGAGAGAGAGAGAGAGAGAGAGAGAGAGAGAGAGAGAGAGAATATGATAGTTATAGTGAGAGTGAGATAGAGTGTGTGTATGTGTGTGTGAGAGATATATGAGAAAAAAGCAGCCATTTAATAAGCGTTGCTTGGTTTAGAATAAGGTCAGATATATTGACCACCCGGTGAGAATCGAACTCTCTAATCATGTTCTGTTAAATTAGCCTGCAAACCATTACTAAATTCGAATTACCCGATAAAGGAAACTGCTGAGAGAGAGAGAGAGAGAGAGAGAGAGAGAGAGAGAGAGAGAGAGATGTTAACACATCTGGGGTGTTCAGAGGTTAGGGAATCCCGTTCATTGTACATTTATATTTACATTTTTGTCTAGTTTAATTGTTTCTGAATTTTCTTTTATACAATTATGTGATATTCAGTATTTCTATCTAATATAATTTACACACAGTTGTATGGTTTAAAGTATTCCTATTTGATACTAATGATTAATTTCAAGTAATTATTTCTAGTTAATGATAATCATTTGACCTGGTCGTCATCCGTAAAACAACTGACCACAAGTATGCGACACCATGTGACGTTCGAAATCACGACTTAGTAGTAAATGAGAAAGCGAGACCACCCCGTTCACTACAATCAAGTCCTCATAGAGTCATATCCTATCAGTTAATTATTATCAACTATAAATAAATAAATAATTACATAAGGCAAATAAGTATTTCATAATCACCCCCTTGAGGAGGAATTTTAACGATCCTGTGTCTAGGCTGAACAGAGTGATCTGCCCTTGACCACATCTAAAATATAAATAATCATGGTGGTAGACATTTAGAATTTTAAGCTTGACGTCTAAACACCACAGACCACGTCTTTCGCACTTTATACAGACTAAGTTTAATAAATATCCATACTAAAAATACTTAAAATAGAAGCTCTTGAGTTATGTATACCCGCCTCTCCGGGCGGGGATCCAGTAGCTTCGGCCCTGGACCGTGGTTACAATTAACACCGTGGATCCCAGGGGTCTATCCCCCCAGGTAATATATGCCCCCTCCTTTTAAAGGGACAGGGTTAGGTTTATTTCCGGTGCCTGAGGTGCCCCCTTGCGGGGGAATGCCGACAGGATCAACGCATTTTTTTGCACCCGTCACCCATGATTCTCGGCTTGTGGGTGGTCCCACATTAATAGGGCCTTGTGCTTAACCTGACACGTGGGGTACGTGGTAAATATAGTATCTAAATTGCATCCAGTTCCAGAATGAACCTGGGAGTAATGACAATAAAGGAGTATCCTACACTCTCCAGGTCTCCTGAACAGATGAAGTTTACTCATACCTAGGACACCCCGTTAGCAGGAGTCTTGCCGCTTTGCAAGAGATACAGCCAGCGTATTTTAAGCCACACCGACAGGTAGTTCGTAATTTCTACAAACGAAAGATATCAGTGTTCGGGCCCATTGAAAAGCCAAGATTTCGTATTCAGAGTTTCATAGCAGGCTTAAGGTTTCTATCCCCACCCGAACCCGGAAGCCTGGCGTAACACAATCACCAAAATGCCATACACACCACTTGTACCCTAACGAAACGCCTTGAGAATAAAATAGATGGGAGCTGCACAAGAATGCTGCGTGCGATTTTGAACAAGTCGTAGAAACAGCAACCAACAAGGAAGCAACTGTACGGTCACTTGCTCCCTATCTCACAAACCATCCGAGTGAGACGAACAAGACATGCAGGACACTGTTGGAGAAGTAAGGACGAACTCATAAGCGACATTCTCCTGTGGAAACCAGCACACGGACATGCTAATGTGGGCCGCCCAGCAAGGACCTACATTGACCAGCTCTGTGCTGAGACTGGATGTTGCGCAGAGGACACCCCGGGACAATGAATGATAGAGAAGGTTGGCGAGAGATTGTCATAGATATCCGTGCTAATTGCGCGACACAATGATGAAGAAGAAGAATGAGAAAAACCGTCTTTCTTTAAAGAAACCGTATAGCCTAATCACGCGTTGGCGTTGTAACGTTAGTCACCTTAAAGCGACTTGTGAAGAGGCAGAGGAGAGTGAGAAAGGGGAGGAGAAGGAGAAAGAAGAAAGGAGAGGAGAAGGAAGAAAGAAGAAAGTTTCCAGTTTCGTCGTCCGCAAGGTGAAATAAGAGCGGACGTAAGTGGGGGGGGACATTGGAGATTGTTTCCATAATACAGAATTCGAAATTATCTTGATATTCGGCAAATGTCTGAGGTGTGCTGATGATGGGGGGGGGGCGTTGAGTAATGGGCTACATAGTTATTGGGTTCGAAATCTGATCGCCTCTTCTGAAATATATCCTTGTAAATACGTCATATGACGATGGTATATTTCTGATACATGCATGTATATACAGTTCCGTGTGTCAGCAAAATGAAATATGGATAAAACAACACAAAAAAAAACAGAAAGAAAATTTTACGAAGCTTTACCTAGGTTGGTACAAGGCCAGATGCATGAGGTATATAGTCAGAACCGATGGTTGGTTTGATTTTACGGCATGTCAACCCATTGGATCATTTGTTTGAATAAACCAAGTTGAATAAAGAAAATCCCATTTCATATATTTACATCAGCCCAATAACAGCCGTAAGGTGACCTCGTCATATAGGTTATTATGTCAGAGCAGCCAAAAGAAAGCCACGTTTTCAATTATGCAATGTCAATCAGAGATAACAGAGCAGTTGCGATTGTGGACTGGTTCTTAGAATTTTGATACACTTATTTTTTTTTTAGAAGAATCTTTATTTGATTAATTTTCGGATGAATGGGGATTTTGAGATGAGCAAGATAAAATATTATTCCAACATGGCGAATCTGTGTTTATTGTATGACGATCAGTTGAGTGCATTTGCCATTTTAAAGTTTCTGGAAGATGTTCGGAATATCAATTCGAAATTCGAAATTTAAGAAAAAAAATTTATCCAGTTGGAGAGACTTCAACTCTTCACTGACAGTTATTAAAAAAAATAAAATAAAAATAATCAAATCAAAACAAATCTCACAAAAAAACAGCATTTTTTACTCAGAACGAACCGAGCATCGTGTTACAAAGAAAAGTCTCGAGAATGGCAACTCGAAAAAATATCAAGCTACTCTCACGGCCAAATCTCCTGACATGAAACTAATTGAATACTAGAAGCGGCTTACCAGCATCGGCTAGGTAGAATGAGTAAAAGGTGTATTGATTAGCTTACTTTTGAGATTTACAAATGCTGGACATTTTTAAGCAAAATTTTAATGCTATTTCTATGTATATTTTAATTTTTGAATATCTTCGAATATAAATCAAATCTTCATATTTTTTGCACAAAAAGCAACCAGTGTTATTTAATGTGTATATATATATTTACTTTGTCGTTAATTGTTTTATTTTCGTAGTTTCATCTGGACATACATACATAGCAATAGCATAATCTTTACAGATCATTGCCGTCCCTCACAATCGCACAACTCCACCACCAGAACCCTTCCTTTCATGAGCCCTCAAATGACTCACCAAACCTGCTGCAGATCCACAAAGTTTGATGACATTGAAAAGACTTCCTTCCCGTTGAATGAGATGATTCAGATGAATCAGATGATAAAATGTGATGCTTATGCACCACCAAATATCTCTTAAGGCCAGAATCCGACTTACAGACCTTGCCACAGATAGCACAAGACACAATGTTTGCTCCTGGAATCTGCATGGATTGACCCAGGTGAGACTTCCTATGATTGACATATCCAGCCTTAGAAAGCAAAAATACATACATACATACATACATACATACTGCTCTTTATATATTTATATATGTCGGGTAATTTTGGTTGGTTGGATGACTTTTTGGGCTTTACGGCATGTCAACCCATATTGGGTCATTTTATGCCGAAGACATTTTTGTTTTATTCATTCTTGATGGGTAATCAATTTTTTCCAACACATTTGGTTCTATCTAACCCATAGCTGGGACCCTAACAGGTACTACCACTCCAGGTTAGAGTGGACCTGGGAGCAATTTTGATGAAGGGGTACTCCACATTCCCAGACCTCAAGAACTGGAACCTCACCATCAATAGAGTTTAACATCATACCAGGACATGAAACCCCTCAGCCACCGCCTTCTAGCAGATATATGATAAAAAGACTTGGGGTTTCCATACGGCAATAGGCTCGGGGCGAGCAAATAGGTATTAGGGCTTGACGTGGCAAGCCGATTGATCGAAGGGGGGCTCCGACCGCCCGTCTAGCCTAAATAAGGTCCAAAGTAGAGTGTTGCATGTCATGGACTGCTCAGCCACCAGGATTCCGTCCTTGAGCTTCACGGGACACAACCCACGGCCAACTGGTAACCCTTTGGTGTGTGTGTGTGTGTGTGGGTCTTACCCCTCTCCAGAGTTGCAATCGGTGTATTCAAAAGCCCCAACCGACAGGGTTGGTAATTCTGAATCCTGAATTTAAAAAAAATAAACGTTCAAGAAAAAGGTTTACAAAGGCAATTTGCTCTGTATTTTGAATATGCAGCCGGGTGGAGAATTTAATTTTCAGGCATTAATTTCTTTAAAAATTTCGGATTCTGATCATTTCTTACGCACCCAATCTTATTATAATGAAGATTATATAACTGTCTGTAACCGAAATTAAGTCACCACTGACGTCACGATTTCCATTGTCATTTAAGTTACATTCTCAGCAATTAAGAAATTGTCATTAATTAAGATTGAATAAATCTTAATTCTTATTTATTATCGATCTCTCTATTAAAGACTAGCTCAGTTAGATTTGCCGCAAAATTGCCAATATTATTAATGCATTTAAAATCTTAAGATATGTATTATATATCGCTGAGAAACAAAGATTTACATAGTATGTGTTGGGAATGATATTAATAATGATTAAAAAATGTGTTTAATAAATAATTATTTGCTGTTACTGATTTCTAATACTATCTTGTTAAACGTATTAAACCAATGCTATTTATAATTTTTATATAGAAATCAATATGTAGAGAGAGAGAGAGAGAGAGAGAGAGAGAGAGAGAGAGAGAGAGAGAGAGAGATTATATGGGTGCCATATTTATAAGTAAACTGTGGTCAATATCATGGATATAACATTTATGTCTACGTGAAGATACAGTGGACATTGAGTTAAATGCGTTTGGTTAATGACAGGTTCTTGTCTATGTGATGTTCAGACCATATATATAATTGAATAATCACGACAAGCAAACTCGGCGAATGCCACGTGCGACGTGCGGAACACTGGACAGCTGTTTCGATCTAATTAGGTCTCATCAGCAGTGTATACCTCGATCTCCCCCCGACAGAGATCGAACCGGAGAACCCAGAACTGCCTTCATGCTGGGAGGTCGTAACTCCATGCTGGGAAGTCGTGACTCCGTGAGGTAACCGTGTCCTCTGTGATGTTGTGGGTGCAGCGACACGACACACCAGGTTATAGTAGTGGCGCATTTATCATTGAAAAGTTGATTTGGCGAGTTTCGTGCGTGGCGTGGGCCAGTGGCCTAGGGGCAGAGTCTCTGGTTCTGGGTTCTCCAGTTCGATCTCTGTCGGGGGGAGATCGAGGTATATACTGCTGATGAAAGCTAATTAGGTCGAAACAGCAGTTCAGTGTTCCACACGTCGCATTCGCCAAGTTTGCTTGTCGTGATTATTCAATTACATCAAATTTTCTCTCTCTCTCTCTCTATATATATATTGAATAGACTAGATGAGTTGTTGCCGGGAATGTTTCTATTTAGGACCTTCTTTGTCGTCTATAAGCTTACAAATGCACACACAGAGATTATATACATATATATATATAGCGTCCGACTTTGAACAAAAAGGTTCCTGGTTCGATACCGATCCTCGACAATTGAGTGTATGAGTAGCACAGGGATCTGTGCGGTAAAGTAAAGAGCTGATGGCAGGTGTGTCGCTCCGTCTCTGATGCCAAAACAATCTCCTTGGTTGAGCGCCAGTGAAAAGGGGATATATTTAGGCCAACCCGACGACTTTAATTATATATATATATATATATATATATATATATATATATATATATATACTTCCATAAAAGTCAAAAACTTAAAATATTGCTCTGTATGAAATTATGTAATTGTCATGCATTCAGCTCTCTGAGGACTTGAATCTTCTTATATGTCTATGGGTGTTCATTACACACACACACACACACACACACATATATATATATATATTTTTTTTTTTTGAAGATGACTGGCAAAACAGTCGAAAGCGCTCGGGAAATTAGTATGCAAAATATCATGAATCAACTCGATCCAGATTCAAAAAGGATAGCCAGAAGACTGGAAAAATATCTATACAAAAAATGGTAAAAGAATACTCCGTGTTGTTCAATAACACATGTCTTGAGAATATATATATATATATATATATATAAGATTACGTTAAGGAAAAAACATGCTTAGATGTGTTGGCGCCAAATGTACGCCTACAATCGAGTATGCAAGTTAAGAACTCTACTTTTCATTCTTTGAATGACAAAACGTCAGGAACAATATAATTCTGACAATTATGAACAATACAATGGTAGTTTCATTGAATACACGACCACTCAGCCTCTTTGTCATATATTTTCATTAATACGCAAAAGTGAGTAAATTTAGGATTGGTAGGTATGATAACTGGATTAAATAAAGAAGTTATCTAAAAAAACCAACGATAATAGTCAATAGATAATAGACAAGGCGTGGTGCAATGGTTAGCGAGATTTTGTTGCTCACCATTATTATTGAGTAGTGAGAGGAAAATTAAACAAAATTGATAATTGCTTGAAGCATTGTTAAGTATATTGTTATGACGTCTAAAACAAAAACCACACAAGACCGCGTCCATTTCAGAAAAAGTCTCTGATGATAAAGCTTCTTTGAAATCGATAAGACTGAACATCATTTTATTTTCATACGCATTGTAATTGCTTTATTAACATAAATAAATAATAAACAAAATTGATTTTCCTTTTAACTTAAACTAAACGGACCTCACAAAAAAACAAAACAAAAAGAAAAAGAAAAAAAGGCAAAAGTTTTAAAAAGCAAGATTCTCAAATCTATCCTTTCAAATAACCCATTTCATTTGTGTTATAGGTGATATAACCTATGGACAATAATGGAATGCACCGACGGCTACTATAAGTAACAGGAACAACTGTGGCTTGACGGGAAGCAAATGCGAGTCAGCTCAAAACTATATTGGTCGGACGCAATCTCCACTTTCTTTGATGTACATTTCTACTCTTTTGTTCAATACATTTGTCTACATTGTTACCCGTCGTGTTTGTCTTATTTTGACCCCTTAAAACCCCACAACAATTTGTTTGGGTTTAACCCGTTTGAACGCGCTCTCTTTCATAGATCGCTGAACAAATGAATCTGGCCGTTAGAAAGGGTTAATTCGATTCCGTCAACCTCCGAAATAAAGAAACTCTCACACGTTGTTGATGTGGAAGAACGTGTCTCTCTCGAGCGGGTCTGGGGAATTATCTGATAAGGTCGAGTGACAAGTGCTACCGGCCATCGTGTATGTCTATTGTGTAACAGATTCTTCAGAAGTATCAGATGATTGCAGAGTCATTTTCAAGTTCACAGCCTCTCGGGTGCTAGCAATTAGAAAAAAATAAAAACAAACAAAAACAAAACACCCCTACCCCATAAAATACTCATAAATTGCTCATGTTCTAGTTAAAAGCCAACATATATGATACATATACACATGATTGTATATTTACCTTGACATAGGAGCTTCGGCTCCTGTGTTTGTAAGATATATAATATTAGCGTGATCCCGGGGGCCATTCCCCAGGCAACACCTGCCTTCCTTGATTTAGAACGACAGGCCTGGGTTTATTACCCAGTGCCCGAGGCGCCTCAAAATAAGAATGCCTAAGAGATACACGCAAATTTTAACACTGGCCACGGCATGAGCTTCGGTTCGTATGTCGCTCCCTACGTAAATAGGACTTTTTGTTCAATTGATGTCAGTAATAACTACACATTATTATGTTAATAGAATTAAAAAGTAATAACTACACATTATTATGTTAATAGAATTAAAAAGTAATAACTACACATTATTATGTTAATAGAATTAAAAAGTAATAAACATTATTATGTTAATAGAATTAAAAGTAATAACTACACATTATTATGTTAATAGAATTAAAAGTAATAACTACACATTATTATGTTAATAGTTCGCTAATAGTTTTGAAAAAAGTAACTACACATTATTATGTTATAGAATTAAAAGTAATAACTACACATTATTATGTTAATAGAATTAAAAGTAATAACTATACATTATTATGTTAATAGAATTAAAAGTAATAACTATACATTATTATGTTAATAGTTTGCTAATAGTTTTCAAAAAAGTAATAACTACACATTATTATGTTAATAGAATTAAAAAGTAATAACTACACATTATTATGTTAATAGAATTAAAAAGTAATAACTTTACATTATTATGTTAATAGAATTAAAAGTAATAACTACACATTATTATGTTAATAGAATTAAAAGTAATAACTACACATTATTATGTTAGTTTGCTAATAGTTTTCAAAAAATGTTAAATTCATACTGTTGGATTAACTTCCATTTACTTCCCATTATTATGTATACAGAAATTCAAGATTAGGGCGTTCTTTTACACATTAAACTTTTCTTTAGTAACATTGAGTTTTATCAAGCTCTGCTTGTGAGCATTTGAGTACTCTAATTCATTTCTTAAGTTGGAAAATTGGAAAAAATATTACCATCTTTATTTAAACCGAATGAAAGTTTTGGGGCTTGCGTGCCCCTGTTCCAAAGAAACGGTGGTAAAGGCCATTATAAGAAGCGACCGTTTGGCGCCTTGGAACCTGTGTGAGAAAATCGAATAATAATAAATAAAATAATAATATAATAATAATAATAATAATAATAAAAGAACTAACGGAGAAACAAGCCATAAGGACCAATAAACAGAAATATGAAGTCAATATATCAAATTGTGGACTAACTTGTACAGTTTTATGGAAAATAGCAAATGTCTATTAATTCGTAATAATACCCGAGTCTCGTGTCATACAAAGACATCGGAAACATTTTCCATGTTGAGTTCTGCTAAATTGCGAAAATATGTCGGACTTTATGGGAAGCTTTGACTATTCTATAGCTTTGTCTACGAGTGGGCGACCATAAAACATTAAACAAAAAAGAAATGGAAAATAATCTGGTGGCTTGAGATCCGTCCTCCAAGTGAAGTGGGGTTAGGAGTTCGAGATGATATTTACAATAAAGACCGAGGAGCCTTCTCACACTCAAAAATAAAAGCAATATAAAGACATTGTATTTTGTGTCCATCTATACATACACAAAGTATCGAGATTTGTTGTACTTTTTGACACACCTTGTATTCTGGAAATAAATTCCATTCATTCTTTATTTCTATCTTGATAAATACTGCTTTAAACTTGGTACTTTTTGACACACCTTGTATTCTAAAAAAGGAATGAATTTAACGTTATTTTTTCTGAATAGAAAGGTGTGTCGAAAAGTACAAAAAAACCTCGATACTTTTTTGACACACCTTGTATAAAGGGCTATTGGTGTGTATGTATATATGTGTATATGTCAGGAAGAAGCTACGAAAATAAAACAAATGACGACAAAGTAAATATATACACACATTAAATATCACCAGTTCTTGCTTTTTGTGCAAAAGTTATAAGGATTTGATTTATATTCAAAGATATTTAAAAATTAAAATATACATAGAAATAACATTGGAATTCTACTTAAATATTTATAGCACTTTTAAATCTCAAAAGTAAACGAACCAATACTCCCCCCCTCTACCCAGGTGATGCTGGGTAGCCGCTTATAGTAGACAGATAAATAAGAACCGACTTCATGAAGAGTCTCTCTGATAGTTTAAGATTCTATAAGAAAATTTTTAAAGTAAATCTTACATCCTTTTTGTAAAAGCATATCAATAATGGCGTAATGACTAACGTGCTCCGCCCTGTTGGCTGGGGCGTTAGAATGCACCGACTGCACCTCTGCAGAGGGGTAAGACTCCCCCAATGGGGCCACCTGTTGGCAGTGGGTGGCGACCCGTGATGCTTAAGGATAGAGCCCAGGTGGATGAGCAGTTCATGACATGCAATACTCCACTTTGGCCCTATCTTGGGCTAGACGGGCGGTCGGAGAGGCCCCCTCCGATCAATCGGCTGGTCACATCAAGCCCTAGCACCTATATGATTTTCCCAACCCTATTGCCCTTATGGCAAGCCCCATCCCTTTTTATCATATGGGTGCTAGAAGGCGGTGGCTGCGGATCTACATGTCCTGGGAATGACGTTAAACTCTATCTGATGGTGAGGTTCCAGTTTTGGAGGTTTGGGGAATTTGGAGCACCCCTTCATCACCATTGCTCCCTGGTCTACTCTGACCCGGAGTGGTAGTACCTGTTAGGGTCCCATCTATGGGTTAAATAGAAAAATGTATTTATGAAAAAATTGTATTATTCATTAAGAATTGATTTATTTCAAAACTTTATCGGCATTAAATGACCCACTGAGGTTGATATGCCGTAAAACAAAACAAATTAACGTGTTGAACTGCGATATCATAGTAAGCGAGTTCGAACCCCCGACGCGCTATTACGTTCACTTTCGAAATAATACCCTTGTGAAAAGTATGTACTCACTCATCCTTCATTTATGGGCTAAATAGCACTACTACTGTTCCTCTAAAAGCATTGAATAACCCACGAATGTTGATATACCATAAAACTAAAGAATCCATAATATATATATATATATATATATATATATTATATATACAAAGTGTGTCAAAAAAGTATCGAGATTTTTTGTACTCTTTGACACACCTTGTATTTTGAAAAAATAACGTTTCATTCATTCTTCATTTCTATCTTGGTAAATAGAGCTTTAAATTTGGCACTTTTTTGACACGCCATGTATTCTAAAAAAAAAAGAAATGAATGGAACGTTCTTTATTTCAGAATATAAGGTATGTCAAAATACAAAAAATCACGCTACGGTTTTGACACACCTTGTATATAAGTTAAGGTAGCATGAACATGGAGTCAACAGTGCCTGGTTACTGACAGTTTCTCACCTATGCGATATTCTGACCAAGCATTTAGATATAAATGGTCTATGATATTAACGACTATTTACTTATAAATATTGCACCCATATTTTATATATATATATATATATATATATATATATATATATTGTGCCATATTTATAAGTAAATAGTGGTCAATATTATTGATAGAGCATGTATATCTAAATTAGGGTAGCGTGGACGAAGTCAACGGTGCTTGGCAACTGACAGTTTCTCCCTTAAACGATTTTCAAACCATACTTAGTTGGAAAAGTTTGGTGTGAAAATCGCATAGGCGAGAAACTGTCAATTACTAAGCGCCGTTAACTTCGTGTCCACGCTACCCTAACTTATACATAAGTTAGGGTAGCGTGAAAATGAAGTCAACGGCGCTTGGTAACTGACAGTTTCTCGCTTATATATATATATATATATATATATATATATATATATATATATATATATATATACTAGAAGCGGACACCCGGCATCGCCAAGGTAGAGGGTAGATTTTTTTAAAGTTAGTTCTGCGGATCCATTATTACTCAATCATGAGTTAAACTCCCCATGCAAAAAAAAAAGACCTTGCATTGATCCAGCCACTCTGAAAATAAACGTTGATGTCGACTATCTAAAATATTAAATGCAAACAAATATTCCATTCTGTTATCATTTAAATTTTATTTTTTAATCCTTTTCACAAATATAAATCAAATCTTTATTATTTGTGCTCAAAAACCAAGCCCTGGTGATATTTTATGTGTATATATATTTACTTTGTCGTTAACTGTTTTAGTTTCGAAGTTTCCTCCGGACATACACACAACTATCATATATATTTTGGAGGATATGTGCTTAATTGAAGTTATACCTAATTTTTGAAAATTAATTAGTTAATAATTAATGAATTTAGGCGGGCATATATGTTCAAATGTAAGGCTAAACAGATCGAGAAAATGTCAATCCCTGAATGTACATTTCGACCAGGGATTGGCATTTTCTCGATCTGTTTAGCCTTACATTTGAACATATATGCCCGCCTAAATTCATTAATTATTAACTAATTAATTTTCAAAAATTAGGTCTGACTTCAATTAAGCACATATCCTCCAAAAATTGTCGGCTAAAAGCCATATCAAATAAAAACAATGTTTATTTACGTACTTTCATATATATATATATATATATATATATATATATATATATATAAACAAACATGAGTGAGAAGTAATAAAATTACTAAGTGTAAAATAAAGAACAAACAAGAATGAGAGAGAGAGAGAGAGAGAGAGAGAGAGAGAGAGAGAGAGAGAGAGAGAGAGAGAGAGAGAGAGAGAGAGGGGTGAAGATAAAGACTCAATTAAATGATTACAAAACGTGATAAGAAGGAGAGAAGTAGGATGAAGAGGGAAGTAGTGTGAAGAGAAGACGAAGAGAGAATATAAATCATGAAAATATGCCGCAAATGATTATTAAAATGCTTTTGAATTGGAAGAAAGAATAAATAAAAGATTACACTTTCTAAGTCAAAGGTAAAAAGGAAATTGGAACAAAAAAATTCAAATTCGTGATTATCTCCCTTTACTCACCAGGGGGTTGCTATTGAATTTTTTTTTATTATTGAAAACCTAACGGTTTTGTCAATAAATATCACAGTTTAATGTAACACTCACGATATTTGTAATATCGCTAATAGTTAATTATGCGAAAAGTCAAATCTGCTTTGATTTCAATATGTGTGCCGGATGTTGAATAGTTTATTTAAAGCATTTTTGACATTTTCCCATCTCAATCGTTAGAACAGCGATCTTGTGAGGTAGAGGCTCGTTTTGTATCAGCAAAACAAGCTCAGTCGGTAGAGTGTTCGGCTCTAAACCTCAAGGTTCCTGGTTCGATACAGGCCCTCGCCAACTCAGCGTATGAGTAGCACAGGGATCTGTGCGGTAAAGTAAGGAGCTGATGGTAGGTGTGGCGCTCCACCTCAGATGCTAAAATAATCTCCTTGGTCCAGCGTTAGTGAAAAGGGGATTGACTCCCTCGCTGTATGACTGATACCGACTTTAGGCCACCCCGACGACTTTACTTTACTTACTTTACATATGATAATGGAGAGCGCTCGTTATGTAATGGTTATTGTTGTACGAAATGGGTACGGCAACCTGAGTTCAACTCCTGAACGGGGCTGTTTGGATTTCACATACCCTTGGGAATGGTAGGGCATCAGATCATAGTGTAAAAGTCAATATTTTATTTAAAGTAATTTTAAATAGAATATTTCGGTACATGTAAACAATGCCTGATCGAAACACGTGTGAACTAAATAACAGCAATAAATTTCATCCTACCCATAGTATATGTATTTTCTTCCAATCATTTGTTCAACAGATCTGTCGAATTCATTTCCATTATATATATATATATATATATATATATATATATATATATATGTGTGTGTGTGTGTGTGTGTGATGCTGAATTGGACCCTCATTTCTGGGTGCCGTTTAATATTAAAGCCAGGACATAATCTTTGATTAAGGGTCTTACTCCTCTGCTGAGGAAGCAGTCAATGTATTCTATGTATTTACCCATACTGACAGAAAGTGACACAAGGTCAGCTTTTATGAGTACAACTAGTTTGAATCCATATATTTCCTTCTCCTAGACTGGTTGCCTAATAGAAGCTAAAGAACCCAGCCTGTTCGACTATATGCCTAGAGCTGGGGGAGAAAAGATGGATTCATGCCTTTTCTAAGGGCATTAGCGCAAAATGAAATGCAAATGGCCTCGTCCTATCATTGAACTCGCCGATTCCATTTCCACCGAGAATACTGCTAAGCCCCCAGAGAAGGGGGACTCGTTGGAAACTTAGAGCAACACAATTTTCTCGTTCTTCATTTAGTTGATAATTTAAAAGCCTCAATCCTATAAGTTGGTTGGATTTTATGGTATGTCAATCCTTATTGGGTTATTTCATGCCGAAGAAGTTTTGTTTTATTGATTCTTGATGAGTATTCAATTTTTTAAGCGCATTTTTTTCTATTTAACCCATAGATGGGATCCTAACATGTACTACCTCTCTGGGTCAGAGTGAACCTGGGAGTAATGGCGATGAAAGAATACTCTATACTCCGCAGAGATCCATAATTACTCTTCACCATTAGATGCAGTTTAACGTCATTCCCATGACAATAAGACCCTCAGGCACCGCCTTCTAGCACATATATGATATGATAAAAAGGATTGATGGGGTTATCATAAGGGCAATAGGGTTGGGACAATTATATAGCTGCTAGGGCTTGACGTGACCAACTGATTCATCGGATGAAGCCAAAGTGGAGTGTTCCACGTCATGGACTGCTCAGCCACCAGGAATCCGTCATTAAGCATCATAGGTTACCACCCACGGCCAACAGGTGAACCCATTGGGCGGATCTTACTCCTCTGCAGAGGTGCTGTCGGCGTATTCTACAGCCCGAGCTGACAATGGTGTGCTGAGTTTCTGCCATTCTCTTACTTGCAACTTCGTTTCATGCTGAAATGTCGCATTGTGTTTAAATTAAAAGCGAGTATATCATCCTAGCCACATGCTAATATCAAATTTGTTTTCCAAAGTTAAAAAAAGGGTAAAATAGAAAGAAAACAAAATCTTGATAATGTTTACACAATACACGAATCCTGAATACGCCAGTCGTTCGTCTCATGGAGTTTAAGTTAAGTAAAAAGCGACATGTTATTGTAACAAAGTTAAATTAAATGAGACGTTATCGACTAAGAGTCGATCTCGTCACCACAGTTGGTCCTTGTAGACCATCCTACCATCCAAGCGAATTAAATTACCTGTGACAGTTGCTTATAAATATATGTTACCTGTAAGTCTCCTAAAGATGAAGTCAGCCAAAAGAAACACACACACACACACACACACACACACACATATATATATATATATATATATATATATATATATATATATATATATATATATATATATATATATATATATATATTTGGGCAGCATTCTTTCATTTATACATGTAGAATTAAACAAAAGACACATCTGTTTAACAATTTTATTTTTGATCTTTTCGAGTTTTCTCACCAACTTTTTAATATTTGGGTGGAATTCGTGGATAAGTACACCAAAGTTCAGGTCCCGAGTACTTAAAGAACCCCCCCAAACCCCCCCCCCAAAAAAAAATCTGGAATACATCACCCCTGATGATGGCACTTCGAAGTGCCGAAAGTACTCGGGACCTGAACTTTGGTGGACTTATCCACGAATTCCACCCAAATATTAAAAAGTTGACCAGAAAACTCGAAAAGATTAAAAATAAAATTGTTAAACAGGAGATGTGTCTTTTGTTTAATTATATATATATATATATATTAAAACCTACGAAAACTGGTCTACAAACGCATTGAGCTCTTTCATATTCATCGATAACCTCGACTTCTTCGGTTAATTATTTTATCGACAGTCAAAGTTGCGACGCGCTCGATATTTCACCTTCTCCGTTAACCCCCCTCTCTTCACACACACACACACACACACACACACACACACACACACACATACATACATACACACACACACATATATATATATATCTTGATATAATGGAGATTCGGTGTCTGTTTGCTACCAAAACCATGTCACTGCTTACGTCACAACACCCTCAGGAATTGCATAAGTTTATCAATGAGTATTTAATTTATAGTCAAAATCATTAATACACAGAATAAATCTTATTTATTAACGAGTTCTCTATGAAGATCTGAGTTATATTTTCCTCAAAACAACCCATGTTATTACTGCGTTTGAAATCCTGCAATGTGTCTTATATATCACTAAGAAATACAGATTTACATATATGGTGTGGTTATTTTGCATACTAGTAAAAAACAAAACGGGTTTAATAAATAATTACTGGTGTTATTGATTTCTAATATTATTGTTTTATTCTCGAATGTAATAAGACCAATCCTCTGAATGATTCAATAAAGAAACCAACTAAAATAAAATTAAAATAAGTGTAATCTTTTTATATGCTTTCTTATTTAATTTCGTTAGTCTTTCTAATTTAATATATTTCATTGCATTAAATACTTACGACTTTCAACTTCTACGTATTCATAGTTCAGTAGTATAGTGGCAAAAGTTAGGCAATATATTTCAATGTTATAGTAACGCACAGGCTTTTGGGTTAAGGCAATTTTGCGCCCCCGGAACTGCACCCCGAGGCAGCTGCTCCGCCACTGCAATGACCATTCGTGTGTCATGAATAAGGCACTATACATCTGGTGGTGAGGCTCAAAGACTGGAGCTCTGAGGAGCGTGGACTACCCCTACATTGCCATTACTCCCAGGTCCACTTGGAGTAATATCTGTTAGGATTCTATCTATGAGTTAAATAGTAGGAAAAAATAGGAATAATTCATATCTTGGAGATAAAATTGTTTGAGGGTTATGATCTATATATTAATACTCTTGTTCCTTACCCTCTGTGTAGAATGTCATTTTTCTTACCTTTCTTTCTTTATAAAAAATAGAATGGTCCATTATTTAGCTGAGGTGATAATACTCATTAGAAATAAGAATTCGGCGGATAAGAAACAATCAGACAATCAGGTTTTCTTATTTTTGCATTTCATCTTTTAGGGCGGTCCCATTTCTAGCCAGAGGGTGTTGCAAGATGATAATGGACGGAAGATTAAAGTACAAGTATATATATATATATATATATATATATATATATATATATATATATATATTTATTTATATATATTAAAACTGTTTAAATAGATCAATTTTGATTATTTTGACAGCTGTCTAAGCGTACATTTAAAAATGTCAACATTTGCGTTTTTGTGTTGATTAATTCTATCATTCAAGAAGAAAATAAATATCATTATTTTGTTACAGCGGGTCGTCTAAATATATATATATATATATATATAGTCTATTTTCATGTGTATATATTATATCTCTATATATGTTATATATATATATATATATATATATATATATATATATGGGAAAAAATATTTAGGGCTCCCGATTACATTCAATTTCGGACTAATACCGGTAAAGTATGAAGTCCTCATCCATCCAACTATGAAATAATACCAATACTGTTCTTTTGCAAGAATGGCATTAAATAAACCAAGAATATTGATATGCCATTAAAATAAAGAAACTATATATATATATATATATATATATATATATATATATATATATATATATATATATGTGTATGTGCGCATGCGCGTATTTCTGTTTATCCAACCGTTGTACCACGGACAGGATGCGACACAAGGTTAATTTTAAAGTAGAGTGCAACGGGTTTGAATTCAGAGTTTTTCTTCTAGACCGGTGCCTTTACCAAGGCTACAGAACCCAGTCTGTCCTACTATTTATCCATACCCGGCGGTTGTAATCGTTTCATGCCTATGTCAAAGGCTTTAGTGTGAAGTAAAACGAAAACAACCTAATCCAGGATTTGAGCTCGTGTCACCCACTCCATTTATAACGATAATAACCGTTTCGTTATGCATGCCTCCATCTCCCAAATATACGCGTATGTAACTCGTGTCGTCGTGTCCATATCCATTCATTGAACTGTGTATTTATCTGAAAAACCCAAGTGCCCACGAAAAGCAAGCATATCCACGTAATACTCCGAATTGACCAATGACGGAAACAATACCTTTACCAATTGTACTACATATACAGAAAAGAAAAATGGTTATGAAATCTGTTTATAGTGAAGATAACTCGTTAGTAAGTGGCGATGTTGTATTAGGTATTGTTTGTTACAAAAGGCTTTGTTCTCAATTGACAATGTGTTCGAGGTTTGAAGTAAAAGTTGGAAATAATTACAATGTAATATTTTAAAGATAACATTGTTTTTTTTTCTTTCTTTCTTTTCTCCTTTTGTAAGAAAGTTAAAGTCAAAAGAACAATAGGAATCTAACGTCGAAATCAATAACTCAAAGAGAAAATATGACGGAAAATTGTTCAGCTCGAGAAGAGTTGCTTTTGAAAAAATTATTTTTAAAAATAATTCATTTGTTTACGACTTGTGTTTTTTAGAAAGTGACATTAACCAATACGTGCCGATAAATCCAACGACAATTTTCATTAATTCCGACATATTTTCTTTCCCGTTTGATGTACAATTCCGCTTTGTTTGCTTCTTTTTCCATTCGCCTGTGGCATCCCATCGATATTCGATTGCGGCATCCCACTTGAAAAGAAGCACAGATTAGAATGACCAGTTTTCACAATGTTTTTGCACAAGTAAAAAAAAACTTGCATAGAGAGACTTATAAACTATACACTATACTTATAAACTAACCGTTGGAATCACCAAACTTTTGGGCCGGATAATTGAAAAAATAACGAGCGCGGGCCACATTATTATTGTGTAGCCAGAATGAAAGCTCTGAGAAAAAGATGTAAAACGAAAGTTATCTTTCCATGTTATATTCAAGGATAAGCGGTATAAGATGCACAAAAACAAATTTAACCAACATATTTATTTTCAAAACATTATCAAAGAACGTAACATTAGCAGAAAGGTTTAGTGAGATTTGGGAAACTGAAGTTTGCCTTTTAAGATATCGTCAATGTTTGGTTTGGAATTACAACATCCAATCAAGAGAATTGCTTTCAAATGTTTATCAGTCAATTTCGTTCGATGGGTTGATTCCATAGTCAAGTCCATGAGGATTTAGTAAGCTTAACATGATATTTAAATTTAAATGGTATCAGAACGTCTCGCGTTCCGTACGTTTTAACAAACAAATTCAAGTACAGTCGACGGGCCAGATAAAATGTCTTCGCCGGTCGGATCCATGAATTCTATGAATGTCTGATAGTTGGTAAGGTCGAAACCTTTGGGAAATTTAAAAAAAATGCTTCTTGAAGATTGCACGTCAAACGCGAAACTTTATTTCCTTGTAATTACGCTAATTAAAAAACAAACAAACCAAATGACTTGAGTAACAACATTTAAAATTAGTAAAATAAAATTTAATTTGTTATTTTTAGCAAGCCTTTAAGGGGTCCAATAATACCTGATAAGTTGCGATATTGAAAAGTTTGATTAAATTTGAAAAGTTTTGTACGTTAAAACTTACTGAAAACACATTAAAATCAACCTCCATCTCCAATCGGATTAAAAAATGCTGGAATTATTACGAATGAAAGATATTTTTGCAGGATGAGCGCGAATACAGACCCCCCCTATATATATATATATAAAAGTAAGTAAAGTAAAGTCGACGGGGCGGCCTTAAGTCGGTATCAGCCAGTCAGCGACGGAGTCTATCCCCTTTTCAATAGCGCTAGACCAAGGAGATTGTTTTAGCATCTGAGGTGGAACGCCACACCTACCATCAGCTCCTTACTTTACCGCACAGATCCCTGTGCTACTCATACGCTGAGTTGGGGAAGGCCGGTTTCGAACTAGGAACCTTGTTGTTCTAGCCGACAGAAACTACCTACCTCGGTTTCTGCGTATGCAAATTATTTGTATCAAATAGGAATACTTGATAAATATAACTAGTGTACCATTTGTTTGGCTCACGATTCACACAACAGTATTTGATTTAGTCGAGTCGTTGAGTTTTTTGTGATATAAGGTGTGTGCTAGATGCCCGCTCTTACTTATAGGCCAGAATCATGTGATCTAACTCTTGGCCAATCACTGGCAGTACTCTGAGGTTGATACAATACTTAACTGACCCTACTGATCATAATTACGTTGGAATTCTTTGACGACGGACATGGGATTAAAACACTGGACCTTTACCAATACGCAGGATAGGACTTATACGCTTACCAAAGGATTCCATAACACAGGATTTTCTTTAAGCCCTTTTCAACTGGCCAAGGATGGCATTTAATAACTTTAAAAGTGTACCATTTGTCTATTTAGTAGATAAAACATATTTTGCTGCCCATTGTTATTGGTCAACAATCTTCATGTTACTGACTTCCTTGTTCAACCTTTCTATATAATCAAAATAATAATCCCGGCTCAACTAGTGTACCCTTTGTTTGGCTCACGATTCACACAACAGTATTTGATTTAGTCGAGTAATGTACCATTTGTCTATTTAGTAGATAAAAACATGTTTTGTTGCCCACTGTTATTGGTCAACAATCTTCGTGTTACTGATTTCCTTGTTCAACCTTTCTATATAATCAAAATAATAATCCCGACTCGACTGTTACTTGAGAAAACAAATTCTTTTCTCAAAAAAAGAAATAATCAATAAACCCAATTTTAAGCAAAACAAGTTAAAAATATCTTTTCAAAGTTGTTGTCGGAGATCATAGGATATAATTTCTGTCATTAAGTAAAATTGTCGAGCTGACATTTTAAGTATTCACCAATGGAAAATGACAAGTAAAAATCCGTTCGAAAATTTTGTTTTGACAAGAGAAAAGTTGCAATGTTTATCTGAACTATGAGCGTAATCGTTCGCGAAGTATTTGCAGCTAAACGTAGTCAGACACAAGGCATCAACATTAATATCACCCCACTCCAACCTGTCCTTCGGGTCGGAGGTCCAGTGTGCTTCGGCCACTGGACCGGCGTGTTTGAATTAATAGCGTCGATCCCAGGGGGCTATCCCCCCAGGCAATACCTGCCCCCTTGATTTAAGGGGACAGGGCTGGATTTATTGCCCAGCGCCTGAGGCGCCCCCTTGAGGGGGAATGCCGAAGGGATCGACGCAATTTTTGTTCTTTCCCACCCATGAGCTTCGGCTTGAGGGTGGGCCCACATTAAAACGAGGCCTTGTGCCCAGCCCATACAAGTGGGGTATGAGGCAAATACCCACAAGGCATTAATATATGCTTCTCCAAAAAACAATTTTTAAATCTATCCACAACATCTGGCTATTCGTCGAATCATCGAAGGAGTAGGCGCAAAAAATTCAAGGCAACACTCTTGTTTATAGATTTCTCCAATGCGTTCGATTTTATCATCATGATCATCATTAAATCACGCTGATGGCACGGATTTTTATGACTTTCATCCTTCCCTGTCGGTCATTAAGATAATTAATAAATTAATTATATAAAGAACAATAATTCAATAAGAAAGAAAACCTCAATAAACAGTCATTTGGCTTTTATGAATTTATTTCGACCGGTAACACCCTAATTGAGCCCAGTCTCGTCAGATAGTTATCACAAAACGGAGAAGAAAATATACTAATTTGATAATCTAATTATCTTTTGTTTTTATCATATATATATATATTTACCACCCCCTCTGCACGAGCAGGATGTGACACAAGGTCAATTTCTTAAGCGGAGTACAACAGGTTTGAATTCAGAGATTTCCTTTTCCTAGACCGATTACCTAACCAAGGTTAAAGAGCCCAGTCTGCCCTACTATTTACTATTTATAGTCTATTTCAGGGAGCTCGCTGAAATAGACTATAATGATATATATATATATATATATATATATATATATATATATAACCAATTAGTATGATCTTAAGGATAGGAGAATATTCTTCAAAATCCCCACATATTTGTAATCATATAAAAGAAAATAAAGGTGTTAAAGTTAATATTCGAATCTGGTGCATATGGCACATCAGAGGCAAAAATATTAAAATGGACGACATTAATGGCTTCCGATTTCTGTGAAACATATCTCGACTGGCGGGAATCAATTGGAACCCGTTTGGTCTCAAATCTTGACAGCCGACGGTGGAGAGAACGTCGTTTCGATTCGGTAATAAGATTTGAGAAACGCTTTTATGTGGTCCGAATCGAAATGACACTTTCGTTTTAAGAGCGGGAACAGAAAGTCGTTCGAGACGCCCCAAATATACATAAATGGTAACGTCTATTCTGTGCAATTGGGCTGTTGCAAATTGGATCAAGATTCTTAAACATGTTCGCGGGCAGATAAAGCAAATGTTTCTTAAAATCTATAAAATAGATCATGCACATATCAGTATTTAATTCTCTTTTTTTATTATCAATTCTACTCCATCGTTCCTTTCTCTTCTTTTATTCAACTTTCTCTGATTTTCATTTGGGAGATCTTATTCCGTCAGATATACTTCTTTGTAGATACTTCAAATTGGTATAAATAATTTCCTTTTACTTCATTTGGTTTTGTTTGTTTTACTGTATATCAACCCTTTTCGGGTCATTTAATGCCGAAACGAGTCATTTTGATAAAAAAGTTTCTATGTTTCAAGTTCTTAATATCTTCAAATTGGTATAAATTATTTTCATCGATTTATTTGGTTTGGTTTATTTGTTTTAGGGAATATCAACCTTTTTCAGACATTTAATGGCGAAACAAGTCATTTAAAAAAATCCTACTCCACCGTTTCTTTTCCTTCTTTTATTCCCCCCCTCTCTCTCTATCTATCTCTGTCTCTCTCTCTGTAGATCTTATTTCGCCAGATATCCTTTGTAGAATGTTTCAAACATTCCTTCTTGATTGGTGTAATTGAGAGTTACCTCCCCTACTTTATGATTACCTCCACCTTTGTGAACTCTCTAGGGAATACTAGACTATATAAACTCTTAGTAAAGTGTACCAATTATTCTAAGTAGAATAAAGCTTTCCAAAGTGTATCGGTGTTATCGTTTGTCATTACAATTGGATGGTTAATATTGAAATAGGAACCTTTATCCATAAATAAGCAAATATAAAATGTGGCCGCAAATGTAATGATACGGGTTCGAACCTGTGTCAACGTGAAAGGAAATTATTTAAAAAAATGTTTACTTTGGTTTCTTTGTTAACTCTTTGCCTTCCAAATTTCCCCCGCGGTGTAACAAATTTTCTTAGTATATTTTACCTGTATGATGGGATATTTCCAAATTGACTATCTATTCATCTCGGAACTCATTCTATTCAAATAAATGTCTATTATTATTGTAAACCAAGTGACACTTGCGAGAGCTGCTTCCAGCGGCTTACAGCTGGGTCGCAGTGGTGGGTACACTCTGTGAGTGGTTTAGAGTCGGCAAAGAGTTATGTCGCATATCGACCTTTTTGGGTTATGTAATGCCAAAGCACTCCTTTTAGGAGAACAGTAGTGGTACTATTTAACCTATAGATGGAGGATGAGGGGATTCATACGTTTCCCAATGATATCAATCCGAAAGTGAAAATAACTGCGCGACTGGGCATAAAATTGCTGAGAGAGAGAGAGAGAGAGAGAGAGAGAGAGAGAGAGAGAGAGAGAGAGAGAGAGAGAGAGATCAATGAAAAGAGAAAAAAAGTATGTGATGTAACTTCTTAATAATATTCAATATAAAAGTGGAAAAAATCTTAGCATTCTATAGCCGTTAATAGCATTCTATTTTAAAACTACATGATGTAATTTATGTTTCAAATTATATACACATATACATATATACATATACAGAGAGAGAGAGAGAGAGAGAGAGAGAGAGCGAGAGAGAGAGAGAGAGAGAGAGAGAGAGAGAAAAAGAGAAAAATATGGGGCAATCTCGAGCTTGAAAAAGCTTGGGAAATGCCATAAATTATCAGGAAATATCATAAATAATTAGCTACACGTTGACTGAAAATGATGTGCCATTAGCGCGGGAAAATACATCGTTAACCAATCACAGATCTCCACACGAAACCATTCATCTTTTATTATTTTTTTTAGTTTTTTAGTTAATCAGCTAATTATACATTCATTTCATTTCCGAATATTAAACACTAACGTTTTCACTTGGCAGCCATGGTTAGTTATAATCATTATTAATGGCGCTATTACCATCTCCTGAATCTCAGTCAGTGGCCCGGGATTTGTCAGATCGGATTTCATTCAATCTGGCTATTTAAAAAAACAAAAAAAACCAAACCAAAAACAAAATAAAAACAAAATAAAAATAAAAACAAAAACGACTTCATTCCACCTACCGGTACCACCATCATTTAATCCGCACTGTTTTATGTGTGTGTGTGCGTGTGTGTGGGTGGGTGTGCGCGCGCATGCGCATCGCGAATGAGTTACTATGCATCGCTCGTTCATATGGAACGATACGGAAATATCTGTCTCAAGTGTATAAACTCGTTAGTCGCTGATTGATTAATTGGAGGCTTTACGAGTTTGTAGAGTTAACATCTCAAACAGCAATCAGTCGATAATCTGACAGATACAGTAAGGCGGGGGAGTGAATAAAGGAGGATATGGGTTGCATCTAACAGGCATGCGCAGTGGAAGAAATGGTCTCATCTGGTAAGGAACAACATCTATATATTAATACGACTAGTAAAAGAACACCCTCCGGGCGGTGTAAAAATTTATTTAAAAAAAATATTGCCTTAGTGGTGTGGAGTTAAAAATTCAATGTCAAAGGGTTTCATTATAAGTTAGTAAAAACATAAAATTTATTAAAGGAGTAAATAAAATAAAACAATTTAAGAATGAAGCTTAGTTCTATCCCCATCAAATAAAATGTTGCGCGCATCTATTATTTTGAATATTTTACTCATATTTTTTTTTTAGACCAAATCATAAATATTCATCTATTTTTAAAAAATTAGTTAACTTCTTGTTACTGACAAAAAAAAAAAAAACTGCGAAAGAAAAAATGATTTAAAAAATTGATTACAAATTTCGCAAAAACATTTTCCATTTAAAAAAAATTTCATAGTTTATATAGTTTATATATTTAAATGCTATATAGTTTATTTATTACAATGGAAAGTAGTCAAACTTTAAATTTTAAGGAACAGCTTTTATTTATTTGTATTAATATTAATTGTTCTTTATTCTATGTATTGACGATTTTGGTGATTATGACGTAAACAGTAACGTAGTTTTGGTTACAGACAAATAGAGACCGAATCTCCATTATTAATTGAATTATTTCTTAATGTTCCGACCATCTGCTTAAAATTGAGACCGTCAAAATCGTCCAAGATTATCTGGTGTCACTTATTTACCGAATTCTAATTTCTTATGAGTGTCGTCACCTGAGCTAAATAATGAACCATTCCATTTTTTATTAAAGAAAGAAAAGGAAGAAACAGGACATACTACACAGAAAAAATATAATAAGGTGAAAGATAGACAGAGAGGACAAGCGCACGGAAAAAATGAGAGTTAAATCAAGATTATTATTATGCATTTTACTTATTGAACTCTTTAGCAATAGCTCTTAAGTAAACATATCTAACGTTGTATTACTTAAATTATCAAGTTGTAATATATCCACAGGTCCTGCTGGTTTAAAAGAATCTTTGGCATTAGTATTGACTAGCACGGATACTCAGCGTTGCTCAGGTAAGACACCTCCCGAAAAACACAAAATAAAAAAAAAAAGAGACAATATAATTTCAAGAAGTCTGTTCAGATCTATCTATCTATCCCAATCCGTTCAGATCTATCTATCTATCTATCTATCCCAATCCGTTCAGATCTATCTATCTATCTATCTATCTATCTATCTATCCCAATCCGTTCAGATCTATCTATCTATCTATCTATCCCAATCCGTTCAGATCTATCTATCAATCTCTATCATGTGACGGGAATTGTGATTTTTCATTCATAAGAAAAAACATGAGACATAAATACCCATTCGCTCATTTTTAAGTGTAGTGAACTAAAACCGACGCCTGTCCCCGTGAAGAGTATATTAAGTTAAGAACAAATAAACATATTTCAACATTGTTTACCTTGCGGTCCAATCATGACATTAATATCTGGTGCTTTCTCGGGTTTCTCTCCCTTATCTACTGACCCAAAAACCCTATTGATATAGTCAGGATTTTTACATTAAATAACAAAAATCTTAGTAAATAAAAAGAATTTATTCTACAGTTGTCAATTTTATGAATTTCTCAAAAATAAAAAGATTAAAGTGAATATATTTAAGTAGGTTGACTGGTTTTTACGGCATTTTAATCCATTGGGTCATCTTATGCCGAATACGTTTTAGTTTTATTCATTCTTGATGGGTCAAGCCCAAACCCCTTTTTATCATATGGATGCTAGCCGGCGGTGGCTGCGGGTCTATATGTCCTGGGAATGACGTTAAACTATCTGATGGTGAGGTTCCAGTTTTGGAGGTCTGGGGAATGTGGAGCACCCCTTCATCACCATTGCTCCCTGGTCCACTCTGACCCGGAGTGGTAGTACCTGTTAGGGTCCCATCTATGGGTTAAATAGAAAAATGTATTTATAAAAAAATTGTATTATCCATTAAGAATTGATTTACTTCAAAACTTTATCGGCATTAAATGACCCACTGAGGTTGATATGCCGTAAAACAAAACAAACCAATCTTGATGGGTACTCATTTTTTAAACACATTTTAAATTCATTCTTTCCCCATTTAACCTAAATATGGGACCCTAACAGGTACTACCTATCGAATTTAGTTGTATACTGTTGGTTTGGACAACAACAACTGGCTAAGCACAACTGAACTAATGCCCAAGATTGCTGGTTCTTATGGAACAAGAATAGTCCATTCATATATTTGGGTTCTTCTATTCCTTGAGCCCTGATTAGCTGCTTGGTTTCTATGATGTTATGAGGCTTCATAAATACGCTGGAATTCTGCCATTGGATTGAAACAAAGTTAGATCTGTATTGAGTTACAGCTACTTTTTACCATGTCTTACCAATTCGATGGTAATTGGAACTTAGTATGATTATTCTACACTACCACTCTGGGTTATAGTGGACCTGGGAGTAATGGTGATGAAGGAGTATTCCATATTCCCCAGAGCTGCAGAATTGGAACCTCACCATCAGATAGAGTTTAACGTCATACCCATGATACTAAGACCCTCAGCTACAGCCTTCTAGCATATCTATGAAAAAAAAGATTGGGGCTTGCCGTAAGAACAATAGGGTTGGAACAATATAGGTGTTAGGGCTTGATATGACCAGCCGATTGATCGGAAAGGGGGCCTCTCCGACCGCCCCTCAAACCTAAGTAATGGAGCGTTGTATTTCATGGACTGCACAGCCACTAGGGTTCCACTCTTAAACATCATGGATCGCCACCCACAGCCAAAAGGTAACCTCACTGGCATCTGCAGAGGTGCAGTTGGTTTATTTTACAGCCCCAGCCGACAGGGCCGGAGAAAGAATAGATTTATATCTGAAAGGAAACAAGCTCCATTGATACGTGGGTGAGTCAAAAGTTTTGCAATAGGTGTTAGTTTACGGCGGGTAACCCACGTGACCGAAGCTATTCAAGCAGTGTACAATACTCGCTGTGTGTATCGCGGAAGCTGGTGCGCAAACATGTTGTGCATGGCTAATATATATAAGACCATAGCATATTTCTAAAAATGGAACTGTTCTTAAACTACCAAAAAGTAAGGCATCCTACGAACACCTCAATAAATTAAAAAAGTAAACAAGTATTTTTTTGATAGAATTTCCTTTGAAAAATGTTAAAATCATTCATTTGCAACTTGAGTAATAAAATTATCTAGACTAGCAAATATATGCACCCTCCGGGTGCAAGTATTTAAGTTGTAATGTAATAAAATATTATATTAAATTAGAAAGACTAATGAAACTAAATAAGAACGCAGATAAAAAGGTTTGAAACAGAAGGGGGTATAATCGAAAGATAAAACAACTGAAACTTACTCTTCCATCACTCACGTCTTTCATTGCTAAAATTTCCTAATTTAACTACTTAGTTAAAATAGGAAGTAAAGAATAAAATTACATTTATTTCTTCTTATTAATAGATTTCTTTTAAGATTTATCCCCGAGATTTTTGCCCCTATTCATTAAGATAAAACCAAACCATGAGAAATCAATAATACCAAGCAAATATTTATTAAAATAAAATTTTGAATATCAATATGTAAATTAGCCTTCCCGTTCACACTGTAAACCGCTATTTTATTGAATATATAAATACAATTGCATGTTATTAGTACGTAGATAAGGCCCGCGTTGATTCTAGGGAGTTATCCCTCAGACTATACCTGCTCCCTTGATTTAAAGGGGCAGGGCTGGGTTTATTGTCCAATACCTGAGGCGCCCCCTTGAGGGTGAATGCGACAGGATCAACGCATTTTTCGCGTCCGCCACCCATGAACTTCAGTTCGTGGGTAGTCCCACATTAATAGAGCCTTGTGCCTAACCCGTGCACGAGGGGTACGTGGTAAATACGTAGTATGTAGATAAGACCAACAGTATTAATAATGTAAACAATCTTATTAATAAAACATTTAAATTCGAAAAATTACCAGATTTTGAAAAAGTTTTTAAGACTGTCATTTTTATCAGGTGTATCTTAATATATATATATATATATATATATATATATATATATATATACTCTTGATCCTTAATCTTACGACAGTTATCACCTTGCTACACCCTCTGCTTAAAAATGAGACCGTCCAAATCATCCAAGATGAAATGCAAAAATGTAAATCCTGATTATCTGGTATTATTTATCCGTCGAATTCTCATTTCTTATGAGCGTCGTCACCTAACAGCTAAATAATGAACCATTCCGTTTTTATTATAAAGAAAGGGAAAAAAAGGGACATGCTACACAGAAAAAAATATAACAAGAAAGATAAGAGTAGGGGAAGATGGATGGATAGATAGATAGATAGAGAGAGAGAGAGAGAGAAGAGAGAGAGGGGGTGAGCGCACAGAAATAATGATGCTAATTTGTTTAAATCAAAACATGATGAAAATATGAAAAAAGGAAATAAAAAAGAGAGAGAGAGAGAGAGAGAGAGAGAGAGAGAGAGAGAGAGAGAGAGAGAGAGAGAGAGAGAGAGAGAGTTAAATCAAATTATTATGCTTTTTATATATTGAACTATTTGGCAAAAGCTCTTTAATAAACATATCAAACTTTGTAATAATTCAATTATCATTTAAGAAAGGCAGAAAAAATGACATACTACACAGAAAAAATATAATAAGAAAGAAAGGAAGAGAATAGGAGAAAATAGACAATGGGGGGTGAGCATGCGGAAGCGGGAACGCTAATTTGTTTTAATCGAACATAATGAAAAGAAAGAAACAGAGGAAAAAAACAGAGTGTGTGTGTGTGTGAGAGAGAGAGAGAGAGAGAGAGAGAGAGAGAGAGAGAGAGAGAGGAGAGAGAGAGAGAGAGTTAAATCAGGATTATTATGTTTTTTATATACTGAACAATTATTTAGCAATAACTCTTAATTAAACATGTCAGACGTTGCAATAATTGAATTATCATACTGTGGTATATCCACAGGTCCTGCAAGTATATGTGAAATTCACTAGATGACAAGTTATTTTCTTCTTTCAACGTTGTTTACCTTACGGTCCAAACATGACATTAATATCTGGGTCTTTCTCGGGTTTCTCTCCCTTATCTACTGACCCGAACACCTTGGGCCTACTGCTACCTAAATCAAAGCCTCCCGATGCCAAACACAGAAATTTTCTCTTCGTCTCCAGTTTCTATTGTTTCAAGCTTTGGCCTCCCCCCTCCCCCATGCAGAAATCCACATCCACCCATTGACATGCACCACCCCGTGTCTGTTTATGTGTGCGTGCGTGAGGGTGCTGAAATTGAACACCGTTAGGGTATATAGTAGACTTTAATCGAAATAGATAACAAGAAACAAAAAAAATCCCGGTCTGTAGGCACAGTGAATATAACCTATTTTAAATAAAGACGAGAAGAATTTTAATATATATATATATTATATATATATATATATATATATATGAGTATGAAAAGGTGGAATGAAAACATCACACAATGCTGTTAAAGAGAAAACAATTTATAATATAATCATAGCTGATACTGATCAATATTTCGATTTTACAAAAATCATCATCAGAGCTCATTCACTCCGTGGTGTTTGGGTCGGAGAAAAATGTCAAATCCTATATATATATATATATATATATATATATATATATATATATTATATATAAACGTATTTTGAATAAAGACTAAAGGACTTGTGGATATACCACAGTATGATAATTTAATTATTGCAACGTTTGATATGTTTACTTAAGAGCTATTGCTAAATAATTCAATATGTAAAAAGAGTAATAATATTGATTTAAAGCTCACTTTTTTCTTTCCTTTTTCATCTTTTCATTATGTTCGATAAAAAAGATTAGCGTTATCGCTTCCGCGATCACCCTCTCAACCCCAACTCTATGTGCTAGAAGGCTGATAGTTTAACGTCATACCCAGGACACTAAAACTATCTGATGGTTAAGTTCCATTTCTGGAGCTCTGGGGTATGTGAAGTACCCCTTCATCCCAATTACTCCAAGGTCCACTCTGACCCGGAGTGGTAGTACCTATTAAATGTCCCATCTATGGGTTAAAAAGAAAAATAATGAGTTTAAAATGTGTTTAAAACATTTAGTTTAAGCAAAAGTGAGTACCCATCAAGAATGAATCAAACAAATGTCTTCGGCATAAAATAACCCGAAAAGGGTTGACATGCCATAAGATCCAACCAACCAACCAACTATTGTTTCTACTCGGAATCTTCGTGTCCAGTTTTGATCCTTTAAAACATTTAATTTCCTTTGAGTTGTTGGAATTGTTTTGGGCGAAGTTGTCACGCCATGTTTCTTGGGAATATTTCATTAAGCGCCATCTTGGTCGCATTTTGGAGATTTTCGCGCGCAAGGAAGTTTCATGAAAAGACAATTCACGAATGCCTTGGAGACTGGTAGGAAATCAGGATTAAGTTTAATGCCTTCTTGCTTTATTTATCTATTTTTTTTCTCTCCAGTAAACCTTAGTTTTCTGAACGACTATTTTCTATTTCTTTTCTAAAAATTTATTCAATTGTTTTGGAACTGGCGCTTTTACTCAGGCGCTAAGAAGCCAACTCAGGAAAGATAACTGCCGAAAATTTCTAAGAGGTTTTTTGTTTTTACATGAATTAAAACATTGAATTTTCAAGAAATTTATACTTCGTACTAAGTGTATGAGGGCCTCTCTTAAGGTGTTCTTTTTATTTCTCTTTTTACCAGTTGGTTAGTATTTGTTTATGCCTATTCCTACACACAGTCATATTAACCTGCCCTTCTCTCTCTCCCCCTCTCCATTATTTATACTAGAAGAAGCAAAATATGCGCCCCCTGAGCGCAAGTATTTAGGTTTTAATGCAATAATATATTATATTAAATTACAAAGACTAACGAAACTAAATAAGGACGAATATAAAATATTACACTTATTTTAATCGTCAAGCCCTAGCACCTATAGGATTTTCCCAATCCTATTGCCCTTATGGAAGCCCCAATCCCTTTTTATCATATGGGTGCTAGAAGGCGGTGGATGCGGGTCTACATGTCCTGGGAATGACGTTAAACTCTATCTGATGGTGAGGTTCCAGTTTTGGAGGTTTGGGAATGTGGAGCACCCCTTCATCACCATTGCTCCCTGGTCCACTCTGCCCCGGAGTGGTAGTACCTGTTAGGGTCCCATCTATGGGTTAAATAGAAAAAATGTATTTATAAAAAAATTGTATTATCCATTAAGAATTGATTTATTTCAAAACTTCATCGGCATTAAATGACCCACTGAGGTTGATATGCCGTAAAACAAAAACAAACCAAACCAAACTTATTTTAATGTTATTCTAATTGATTTCTATATAAAATTATATATAGGATTGCTTTTAATACGTTCGAGAATAACATGATAATATTAGAAATCAGTAACAGCAAATAATTATTTGTTAAACCCAGTTTTGTTAAAATCATTATGCAAATTATTCCTACTATATACTATCTAAATCTTTATTTCTTAGAGATATATAACACATATTTCAAGATTTTGAATGCATTGATAATATGGGCAGTTTTGCAGCAAATCTAACTCAGCTGGATTTTAATAGACAAATCGTTGATAAATAAGATGCTAATCAATATCAAATAATGACTATTTCGTAATCGATGAGAATATAACAAATAACTAAGAAAATTGTGACGTAGTTTGGGTTACAGAGAGTTACATAATCTCCACCATAGTAATATATATATATATATATATATATATATATATATATATATAATATAATATTTTTCTTTGGTGCGGTACCAAGTTTCTTGGTACAAGGTGATTCTAGGTGGGTCCTAATTCTCTACCAGTAGTTTGTTGTAGAGTTCAGGTTCCGTATGAGAGCTCAATGTTTAATTATTGTAAACAGAGCAAAGTTATTTGAGAATAAAAGGCCTTAAATACAATGGGTATCGTGGTTATGGACCATTTCCACTCGCGAGTATGCTCACGAGCTTCTTCAGACCACTGATATATTTCATTTAGACAGGCACATGGCCAAACTCATTTTATATTCATACATTTCACCTCCCTCATTCAGGGGTGGTCACATTGCATTATTTCTTTTCAAGTGTCTTTTTTATTATTATTTTTTTTTCATCCTTTGCCTGGTTGGCGTTTTTTTTTTTTTAAAGTGTCTGCCTAGTCTCTTTGGTAAATTCCTAAGTTTATTTTGACTGACCAACAGGATTTTAATTTATGGTCTAGATGCCGTTTCGCTCTAATTGGGTCAAGTGGGAAGCAGGAAGGTATGTCTTTTTTCTCAGCGGGTGGGGGTATCTGAGTTTACTTTATTATGGCTACCAGCCTTTTATCTTTCTTGGAGTATCTAGTGTGTCTTATTCATTAAAGCATGTTTTTCCACCGCCAACCAGGCAAAGGATGAAAAAAAAAAAAGAAAAAATTTCCACCAATAAAAAAAAACACTTGAAAAGAAATAATGCAATGTGACCACCCCTGAATGAGGGAGGTGAAATGTATGAATATAAAATGAGTTTGGCCATGTGCCTGTCTAAATAAAATATATCAGTGGTCTGAAGAAGCTCGTGAGCATACTCGCGAGTGGAAATGGTCCATAACCACGATACCCATGGTATTTAAGGCCTTTTATTCCCAAATATATATATATCTATATATATAATATATATATATATATAATATATATATAATATATATATATATATATATATGCGTGTGTGTTTTAAATAAGTGAAGAGAAAAAAGGGGTGAGTGTTTGGAGGGGGGTAAAACATTTTATAGTAAGAGTTGTGTAGTTAAAGTTTTAATTATTATGGTTTTATTATTGAAATTGATTATTATAATGATTTATTATTATTATTATTATTACAAATGTGTACTAGTAATTGATTATTACAATGATTTTTTATTATTGTTATTATTACAATTGTGTACTAGTAATTATTTAAAAATATTTAAAAAATCATTATAATAATCAATTACTAGTACACATTTGTAATAATAATAATAAAAATTCATCATAATAATCAATTTCAATAATAAAACAATTATAATTAAAATTTTAACTACACAACTCTTACTATAGAATTTTTCAATTCTGTTTCTACAATAACCGCCTAAAACGGTACTCCATATATATATATATATATATATATATATTATATATATATATATATATATTGTTCAAATAAATATTGTTCAGTATCGTGGATAGAGCATGTATATCTAAGTTAGGATAAACATAAAGTCAATGGCACTCAGTTTCTGTCGGTTTCTCACCCAGGCGAGTTGGTTCGAAAATCGAATAGGCAAGAGACTGTCATAAACAAGCGCCATTGACTTCATGTCTACCCTACACTAACTTGTAGAAAATAACACGAGATATTCCAAAACGATGAGTTTATTCTTGATGGCAAAGTCGACGTTATAACGTTTCAGTTTTTCAATAAAACTTCATCTGAACTTGAGGTGGACGTCATGATGTGCGGTAACCCATTTATATATATATACAGGGTGTTCGGGAGAAATTTGACATTTATATTTGGTTATTTTTCTCCGTAGGTTGGAGGTATTGACGCACACTACGTATCATTTAAAAGCTTGGACGCTTCTTCATTCATATACATGATGACAGAAATGGATGACTGGAACCCACCTGAATCATGGAAGAGAATAACTTGTATCATGATGATCTGCGCCGGCCTTCAAAATAAGGAGATTATGGTTGCTGCCCAATGCTCCCCGAACACTGTAAAAACAATCAGGCATGAACTGGAGAATTGCAATGGAGACTACGACGCTGTAGCTAGAAGAAAGCAACATAACAGACGATCTGATTGCGTTCGCACAACAAGATTCCATGAAAATCTACAGGAAAAAGTGTTGGAGGACCCTCAGATGCCTATGCGGAGTTGCTAAACACTGTAGTCAAGCCCTGGATAACAAGATAGCCAATGGTAGGCCATATGTATGGCAGCATGATTCGGCCCCCTGCTACACCTCTGAGAAAAGTCAAAAATGATTGTCAGTGAATTTTTACGATTACACCAGTCCTAATGCGTGGCCTCCGAATTCCCCAGATCTTAACCCTATGGATTATTATGTATGTGGCACTGTTGAGAAAGACACCAATCGCTGTGCCAGTACTACAAAAGCCAAGTTAATCGACAGAATTAAGGTAGTTTTTGAGATCCTTCCCAGGGAAACTGTAACATCTGCTTGCCCCATATTCCGGAGCAGGATTGAGGCTGTGATCGTCGCTAATAGCAGTTATTTTGAATGAATCTTGCTGACAGTAGTCATTTCCGTGCCTGTTGAATTTCTTTACAATCCATTAAATTTTGTAGTTACGAAACACTTTTTCTTTTTCCTTATGAAACTGTCAAATTTCTTCCGATTACCCTGTAATAAATATATTATATATATAATATATATATATATAATATATATAAAATTCTGTTCATATCTATCAATCTTTCTATTTATCTATGCCTGTCTACATTTATATTTCTAGCTATCTTGTAAAATTACGTTGTATAAATAAAAATTCGTTTTGCTTTTCATGAAACAAAATGGAGATTTCTATTTTTCATCAAGCAAGAGAATAATTCCCTTTGAGAATTATTCCTAAATGTCTTCTCCCATTGGAATTACTTTAATTTTATGTGCCTTTCAAACTCTTTAATGTGTTCAACGCACAATTCTGCTGTAAGTCATTTGCCAAGACACGCACCACGTCTGTTGACAAGATTCTTGATATAACCAATTTTTATGAAAAGAAAGAGACACCTTACTCTACGTTACAATTAGAATATTTCCTCACCCCGATTATACTGATACGACAGTCATTTGCCAGACTGGGGCTAGAAGAAGCGAATATGAAATTTGCTTTTGTATTTTCATGTCTTTGTTCGATACCAGTGCGCGAGTACTCATACACACTCGCTAACACAGGCACACATATTCATTGTTTTGTGCGCACACACTCTTTCGCTACTTTGATACGAGTGTTATTTAAAGATTTATTTTGATAATATTCATAAGGTGAAGATCTGTAAAAGACTCGGAATGAAAAGTAGGATCGAACAGTTTCCAACAAGGGTGATAAATCTAATTCACTTGTTTTTATACGTCAAAAATGAAATTATCATATAGTCCAATAGAACGTCGTGGTATCATTGTCAATTGTATTTTACAGTAACTTACGACGGCTTATAGATGGTGTTTTAAACAGAACTAGCAAGAGCTGTAGATGTTATTTTATAATAGTATAAGGTTATGTTAGACCTATAGATTAGGGAACCGCATTAATTATATGTTCAGCCCTATCGACCGGGGCTTTAGAATACACCGTCTGCATTTCTGCTGTGGGGCCACCTGTTGTTACGATTCTCGTGGTCATTGGGTAAGAGCTCTTTACAGTAGAGTTCCTTTGAGTTAAGCAGAGTCCTTGGTTGTTCCTTTGGGTTAAGCAAAATCATTGGTTGTTCCTTTGTGTTAAGCAAACTCCTTGGTTGTTCCTTTTGTTAAGCAAAATCCTTGGTTGTTCTTTCGTGTTAAGCAAAATCCTTGGTTGCTCCTTCATGTTAAGCAAAATCCTTGGTTGTTCCTTCTTGTTAAGCAAAATCCTTGGTTGTTCCTTCTTGTTAAGCAAAATCCTTGGTTGTTCCTTCGTGTTAAGCAAAATCCTTGTGTTGTTCCTTTGGGTTAAGCAAAATCCTTGTGTTGTTCCTTTGGCAAAATTCCTTGTGTTGTTCCTTGGCAAAATCCTTGTTGTTCCTTTGGATTAAGCAAAATCCTTGTGTTGTTCCTTTGGATTAAGCAAAACCCTTGTGTTGTTCCTTTGGATTAAGCAAAATCCTTGTTGTTGTTCCCTTGGTTGTTCCTTGTGTAAGCAAAATCCTTGGTTGTTCCTTTGTGTTAAGCAGAGTCCTTGTGTTGCTGATCCGTTCGTCCATGTCCAATACGAGCAACTGAACACCTTTCAAGATCGGCGATTAAATTGTTAACTAACCACGTATTCGAGCGTGTTGATTGGCTGATTGAATCCATTCTGCCATGCAGAGTCTATAAGATTAAGTGGTGGGCTCCAGTACACCTTATATTATCAAAATATGGGCGCTTCACGTGTTGTAATGGTTAGCAAGCTAGAATCGCAGACTATTGTTAATGAGTTCGGTTCTCATCGGGCACCCCATCCTTCTGGCCTTGAACCACATTAAACTAAGCTTAGTAAATAACTATTTTATCAAAATATTCCAACACCTGTTGGGCGGGGGTGGCGACCCGTGATGCTTAAGGATGATAGTAGTAAAAAAAGCTGTTAAACTCCGCTTAAACTTCAAAGAAATTTACATCAGGAAAACTAAAATAAGTATAAATATCTCCTGGGTCCAGTATCATTTACATTATTAATTGTAACACAACGGGTAAGTCATCTGTAATTAAAAAATAATATTAGTCTGTTTGAACACTTGCATTCATCATTCATGCTTAAAAAAAAACAGTATTTTTATTTTTTGCAACACAAATATACGAAGCATACGTGAAACTCTTTCTACTCAATATATACATCTTATTATAATGGAGATTGTGGGTTTGTCTATCTGTAACCGAAACTATATTACTATACAAGTCACAATTCCTTTAGTTATTTACATCATATTCTCCATGATTTTATTTTTATTTAAACCTCAATATTAATAAAATTGTTTTACATTACTTACACTGTGACCATATCTACATACTAATAACATGCAATTGTATTTATATATACAACAAAATAGAGGTTTACAGTGTGAATAGGAAGGCTAATTGCATATTGATCTTTAAAAATTGATTTTAATAAATATATGCTTAGTATTATTGATTTCTAATTGTTTGGTTAATCTTATTGAATATGAGCAAAAATCTCTTCAATAAATCTTAAAAGAATCCCTTAACAAGAAGAAATAACTGCAATATTATTCTTTACTTCCTATTTAACTAAACAGTTTAAATTAGGAAAATTTACCACTTAAAGACGGGAGTAACGGAAAATGATGGAAGTGTTAGTTTCAAATTGTTTCTATTTCAATCATACCCCCTCTGTTCAAAATCTTTTATCTACATTCTTATTTAATTCATTAGCCTTTCTAATTTAATATCATATTTTATTATAAAATTTAACTAAAATACTTGCACCCGAAGGGTGCATATATTTGCTAGTATATATAATATAATCTTATTATAATAGCGATTATGTAAGTGTTTGTAACCGAAACTATGTCACCACTGACGTCACGGTTCCATTAGTTATTTAAGTAATATTCTCAAATAGTCATTATTTAATCTTAATTAGCATCTTATTTATTAACGATCTTATTTATCAACGATTTGTCTATAAAAATCTAGCTGAGTTTGGCTTGCCGCAAATCTGCTCATATTATTAATGCATTTATAATCCTGAAATATGTGTTATATATCTCTAAGAAATAAAGATTTACATCGTATATGGTGTGGATAATTCACAATGATTTTAACATTAAAAGAAGTCTAACATTTTTTAATCGTTCTTATTTAGTTTCATCAGTCTTTCTAATTTAATATAATAATTTATTGCATTAAACCCTAAATACTTGCGCCCAGTGGGCGCATACTTTTGCTAGTATAATATACATAAATATACTCATCAGATATATGTTTAAATGTTCTGTAAATTTCCGATGCACTTTTAACGCTTTCTCGACCTCTGTTGGATTTGGGCCTGTGAATTAACGATTTTATTTTGATATCTTAAATTCACTTTTTAATTAAAATTATTTCGGCAACTTTTTTTATAATAGGATTCAAAATGTTTTTTTTCTAAGTATACTTCTGGATTTGTATTCTGTTAATCAATTTAAGAGCACAGCTGATGTTTTACAAAAGTTAATTTATTTTTTTTACATTTGCTATCTTATCAGAGGAGCTGAAAAATTAATTAAACTTTTAAATATTAAGTCTCATCTCTGAACCCTCTTCCCAAGAAAAAAATATTATAAAATTTATTGCTGTAATTTTAATTTGTAGAATTCAATTAATAGGACCAAGTTCTTTTCCGAAATATTTTTGCTTCATCTCGTATTGATCATGAAGTGATGTTAATTCACAAAACTTAAAGAAAAGGATTCAGCATTCTTTTAGTAAGATGCATTTAAACTAATTTAACGTTTTTAAAATCTTGAAAACAATAGTTGTATACAGTCCAATCTGCAAACAAAAAATAAAAATATAATTCTCTATATATAATTATACATACTCGGTGTTTCAGGAAGTTGACATATATACAGTAAATTGACTTATCTATCTAACAATCAATTTCAGTCTGTTTCTATCTATTTATCTATCTATCCATCCCTGCCTGTCCCTATCTATCTATCCCTGTCTGTCCCTATCTATCTATCTATCTATCTAT
>CM042137.1:122636922-122676922 GCA_023376005.1 Doryteuthis pealeii | reverse complement strand
ATATCTAAAATGGCTGCTACATTGAATATCTGACTGGTTGACATACACACACACACACACACACACACACACACACACACACACACACACACGTACATACATACACAAAAATAACAGCTTATGACAGCAACAGTAAGAGCTGGTAATATCACTGTCACTCATACACACACACACACACACACACACACACACACACACATATCGACTGCTGGTGTTTTCACACATAGAAAAGACACGTGTTGGTGTATTCTTTCTCTTTCACGTTCCCACCTTCTGCCCTTTTTTTTTGCGTGTGAGAGCATTGGCATTGGCGCATGCGCAGTAATGATTTGTATGAATGGCGCTTGCAGTGTGACTGACACGGAAGACAGAGAAAAGGCCGAGGCGTCAATAGGAAGTGGGAATGAATGGGGGGACAAGGGGAGAAATAGAAAAAAAGAAGGGTCCACATGAAAGGTTGACATATCGATTGCCACATTTACATGAGGAGCCAATCGTTTGTGTCCCTCTCAACAAAGTCGCATGATATCCCCGATATAGTTGGTGGTTCGCTTACTGTCAACTGCAGCACGCTTCAGCCTAGCCTTTTAATGATCCGGCCAAGTGCGCACACGTACACGCACACGTATACACACTCACATACATACATACACTTTCCCTTTCATTATTTTCCAATTATGCCTGTATTTTTTTTTATTCCTCTCTCTAAATGACACACACATTTCCTCCCCTTCACCATCTCACGTTTTCCTTCTACTTTTCCCCTTGATTTCCCTCTCATCATTTCCCCTGCGTTTAATCCCCCTCTCTCTATTGAATAGATATATCGAGATATACAGTACCGCCCATAAATAAGCATACCCTTCAAAATTATATATACAAGATTATTTTCTAACTCAAAGATTTGTATTATAATACTGTTGTTCCTTAATTGTACGACCGTCATCATCTTGCAACACTCTCTGGTTAAAAATGAGACCGCCCAAATCGTCGAAGATGAAATGCAAAATGTAAATTCTGATTATCTGGTGTCATTTATCCACCGAATTATTATTTCTTATGAGCGTCGTCACCTCAGCTAAATAATGGAAAATTCTGTTTTTATTATAAAGAAAGAAAGGGAAGAAAAAGGAATGTTACACAGAATCAATATAAGAAAGAAAGAGTGTAGGGGAGAGATAAAAAGAGTGGATGTGCGCGTTGAAGCGATAACGATAATCTATTTCAATTGGAGATATTGAAAAGATGAAAAGAAGGAAAGAAAAAAAAAAAGAGTGCAAAAGAGTTAAATCAAGATTATCATACTTTTTACATAAAAAAACACGTTGTAATAAATTAACATACTGTGATATATACACAGGTCCTACTAGTTATTTATATCATTGTTATTGTTATTATTATTAATAATCTGACATGTCTTATCTTGTCTTCTATCTTTTTTATTATTATTATTATTATTATTATTTATTATTTATTCCTTTTGAGCTTTTCACATCAGCATTAGCTGATGGTATTTCATTGGAGTCTGAGTGACAACAAGTCTCCTCAGGTCTCCAGGACACTTCTGAGTATTCTGGTAGATTGCAGCAGTGCAGTATTCTGAATTCTTCTTCCTCTGATTTCCAGATTTTCCAGGCTTTTTTCCAAACTTTTTAGGACCGTTCCAAGTGCACCAACTACAATTGGTATCACTTTGACTTTCATATTCTATAGCTCTTTCAATTCTCTGGCAAGGTCCAGGTATTTGTCCATCTTTTCGTTTTCCTTCATCTTCACACTGTGATTAGCTGGAACTGCAAAATCCACCAGTTGACAAGTTCTTTCTTTTTTTGTTAATCAATACCTGGTCTGGTATTCTTGATGGGATAAGGTGATCCGTTTTTATCTCAAAGTCCTAGAAAATTTTATGCGTTTCATTCTTAAGAACAGCTTCTGGTTTATGCATATACCATTTTTTGTGTGGTTAAAATTTAATTTTTTATCATTGTTATTATTATTATTATTAATCTGACATGTCTTATCTTGTCTTTTATATCATTGTTATTATTATTATTATTATTATTATTATTAATCTGTCTTTTATATCATTGTTATTATTATTATTATTATTATTATCAATCTGACATCTCTTATCTTGTCTTTTATATCATTGTTATTATTATTATTATTATTATTATTATTATTATCATCTGACATCTCTTATCTTGTCTTTTATTCATTGTTATTATTATTATTATTATTATTATTATTATTATTATATTATGTTATTATTATCTATGACATGTCTTATCTCGTCTTTTATCTTAGCTTCCTCACTACTCGCCATTCTCTATGCAATTGCATGTCAACAATCTCACTATCCAGCTTTTCAGTTGCCAATAAAATACAAAAGAAACAAATCAAATTCTTGCTTCTCTTTTATAACTCTTACTTGTCGATTAATGATAATCTATAGAATCCCCACCAAATGATGGAAAAGGCTTTTCTCAGCCTTGATATTGAATTGATGCTACAATGGAGTTCGATAAAGCATCACACACACACACACACACACACACACACACACACACACACACACACACACACACACACACACACACATATATACATATATATATATATATTTACCAACCCCTTCAAACGAGTAGGGTGTGACACAAAGTCAATTCTTTGAACGGAGTTTAACAGGTTTGAATTCAGAGCTTTCCTTCTGCTAGACTGGTTACCTAACCAAGGTTAAAGTGTACATTGTGCCTTACTATTTATCCATAGCTGGAGGGAGAACATTCGGAGGCTCTTGTAGTGTAATGATTATCATCGTAGGAAATTAATAATAAAAGTTACAATATCAGCCCTACACTTTTATCTGAATCTCTTATTGACCAAATTAACAGAATCTATAGTTATAATTTTTGATAAAAGTTACAGTTTCATTCTAACCTATTTTTTAAATCCAACACACACAAACACATATGAGCACAACACGGCACACACACAACACATACATAACACACACACACACATATATATATCACACGCACACAGCAAACAAGTCAAGGTAATGTACAAAAAAAAAATCACCCGTGTCCCAAAAACACACGTACACACACACACACACACACAACTTCTTACAAGCGAAGTTAACGCCCGCCCATCTAGCATAACTAAGGGTTTAAGTGGAGTGTTGCATGTCATGGACTGCTCATCCACCAGGATTCCGTCCTTAAATATCATGTTTCACCACATACGGCTAACAGGTAGCCCCATTGGGGGTCTTATACCTCTGCAGAGGAGCAGTCGGTGTATTCTAAAGACCCAGATAACAGGGCTAACTAATACAAGTTGTAGATAAAATGTTGTGAATTTAGTTGGAAGGACACGTTATGATAAGATATAATAGCTTGTAGTAACATTCCAGAACAAGTGTCGCCTTGTCGGCTGGGGCTTAGAATATACCGACTGCACCTCTACAGAGAATATGACCCCTTCTATAAATGATTTACAGTTATATATAAACTAATCTAATACTAAATAAGGACCAAAGTAGAGTGTCGCATGTTATGGACAACTCAGCTACCAGGATTTCATTCATAAGCATCACGGGTCGCCGACCACGGCCAACAGGTAGACCCATGGAGACTTACTCCACTGCAGAGGTTCAATCGTTTATTCGAAAGCCCCAACCGATAGGACTGATCTTTTTTTAATTAATATATTGTTCGTTGGCACTGTAGGTTTTCTAGACGTTAGAATGTCTATTTGTAGGTAAGGATTCGTCTCCCCGAATGTAGGCGTCTCTTACTCTGTTAACTGAGCTCTGAACATTGCGTACAGTGGAGCCGTGTCGATGCAGGTTCGTCTGCCTCTCAGTAATAGTGATCCATATATATATATATATATATTATATATAGCATCAGGCTTCCTAAATGTCAATCTTTGACATATTTCATATATATATATATATATATATATATATATGAAAATATGTCAAAGATTGACATTTAGAAAGCCGATGCTAAAGCGTTTTGGTTTTAATTAAACCATCAACGGGGCTCAACTGGTTTAATAGTCATAAATAATATGAAAAGAAAATTGTGGAAACAAGAAAAATGTATTACAAAACACCACGCAATGATAGCGTCCCCATTCAAATAGTGATGACGAAACACCAATCCCAGAAATCGTTGATTTTAGAAAATCTAAAGTTCATATATATATATATATGTATATATATATATATATATATATGAATAACAAAACCGCACCTTACCATTTTTAGGCACACTTATTATAAACAATAACAACATTTCAGAATTTAAAGTTTATCATAAGAATACCAACAAAAATGACTACATCCATTTTTATTCCCACCATAACAATAAGATAAAAAGTGGTACCATATTAGGTTTCTTTCTTAGAGCACATAGGATATGCAATAAGAAATATTTAGAAGAGGAATTTGATATTATTGAAAAGTATTTTCTTAAATTACAATACCCTTTAAACTTCATACACCGTGCTAAAAAAGGCATAAAATACACAATAGAAAAAATAACACTACATCTCCCAATAACACACAACATTACAACAATAACGACTCTGATAGGTACATCATACTTCCTAATAATCCTATCACTGATAAAATAAATAGAAACCTAAAAAAGATAGGTATTAAAACAGTTACTCACTCCACTAAAACAATCAAAAACATTTTAAAGAATAAAAATAATCATAAACACACACATTCCGAAGCTGGAGACTACACAATAGATTGCTTAAATTGTAACAACAAATATGTGGGAGAGACTTCTAGATCTTTATCTAAACGGTTATCTGAACATAGATATCATATCAAACGAGGTTTTCTAAACAACGCTCTAGCTAAACATATTTTAGACAATAACCATACCTTTGATTTTAAAGGTGCCAAAATATTAACTCACATACACAATAGAACACTACGTAGAATTATGGAATCTTGCGTTATTCTCACCCATCAAACCATCCCCCAAAGACAAGGCTTTTTTAATATATCCCCTTATTTAGTGACACTTGTAGCCCTTCACATAACCATTTCCGACATATACTTCCTAACAAATTTAAATTTCACATCATCCCCAAAAAACCTTACACCATTCTCACTTTTTTACTTTATATATAAGAAAAAAAAAAAAAAAAAAAAATTAAAAAAATATATATTTTCTAAAAATCCGTTGCAGGCCTACTGTCAACGGGTTAATACTCACCCAGTTTCAAAAAGAGAATTTGTCTGTTGTCGAATTTGAAATATGTCTTTTTTTTTCATAAACTGTTACAATAAGATATACATGACTGTCGCTGACCGAGAAACGCTGTGCTTATATTTGAAACTACCGCATAACTTTTTTGCAACATCAATGTTTTCGTCTCCTCTCTCGATGAGTCTGGAGTAAAAACAAGCTCTGAATATGATTTTTATAAATCGAAATATTGTTCAATATTAGCTATGAATATGATATAACATGTTTTCACTTTAACAGCACATTGTGTTGTTTTCATATCCTTTTATCTATACTCATATATATATATATATATATATATATATATATATATATATATATAATATATATATGTGTGTGTGTGTGTGTGTGTGTGTGTGCTATAGACCTCTATATATGTCGACACAAAAGTTCTTTGAAACAGTCTTTAGAATTTTTTGTGTATTTTAAATTTTCCATGGCTTCCAAGATTATGTATATGTCTTATTCTTAACTATGTATCGGTGTATGTAAATTGTGTATATATTCACTCCAATTTTAACTTATGGAGTGCTCAACCACCAGGATTTCATCCTTAAGCATCACGGATTGCTACCCGCGGCCAACAGGCGGCCATTGGGTGGTAGGGGTCTTGCCTCTCTGCAAAGCTGTATCATTGCATGTTCGTCTACCTCTCAGTAATAGTGATCCATATCGATTGACATGTCTAGTTGTTATTCAACATTGGAGTTAAACTCAGAGGTCAAAGCTATCTCCCAGATTTCAATAAAATATACATGCTTACATGTTCATATGTATTTACCAACCCCTTTGAATGACCTATCTAATTCTATAATTATCTATTTAATTCTGTTTATATCTATCGATCTAATTCTTTCCATACCTATCTTATTCTGTCCATATCTATCCCTCTAATTCCGTCCATATCTATCTTATTCTGTCCATATCTATCCTCTAATTCAGTCCATATCTATCTTATTCTGTCCATATCTATCCTTCTAATTCTGTTAATACTGGTCTATACATCTTATTCTATCCATATCTATCTACCCATCTAATTATGTTTATATCTATTTATACTGTCCATATCTGTTCACACTGGTCTATACATCTTATTTTGTCCATATCTCCCTATGCATCTAATTCTGTTCTATCAAGTCATATAAATAACGCTCTCATTCGGCGAAAGTGCGGCTGAGCTGGGACGAGACGGGAGACACCGGGGAGAAACAGATAATACAAAAGAGAGAAAGTTAAAAGAAAAAAGAGGAAGATTCAACTTGTAAAACCTAGCCATAACCTATGGGTACCGGATGGGACACATATTTGAAGAAGGGTGGCGAATGTATTGGTAAAAAGACTCAGATGAAAACGAGACGAGAATATTGATCCCAGGAATATATATATATATATATATATATATATTGTAATAGTTATAGATATGGTTATCACTAGTCGATAACTCCTGGCCGAAATACGTGTTAGTAAATCTATTGTATCCATTCAGCATTTTCTTTCTTTTATTTATTTTTCCTTTCAACACACAATATATATATATATATATATATATATATATATACACGCACATATACACACAATATATATATATACACACACAATATACACACATATACACACACATATAACACAATAATATATATACATACACACAATATACACACAATATATATATACACACAATATACACACAATATATATATATACACAATATATATATATACACACAATATATACACAATATATATATATACACACAATATATATATATATATATATATATATATATATATATATAATATATTAGGTAATCTATTTATAATATTAGGATTTCACGTGTCTTTTTAAAACTCATCCATATTAAAATTCAAGAAAACTTGAAAAAATGAATGAAACTTAACGTAATTTTTGCTCTATTATGAAGAAGGAGGTACTTAAAGAATCACATGTAAAAAAATGTTCACTGTCTTTAAAACGGGAGAATTTTATTAAATTAGAATAGAGTGGCCGTCAAAATGGCGCATTTTTGCATTTTGCTCCCTCTCTTGGTTATGGTTAGCAGCTTTCCGTCTACGAGAGACGATGGAGCAGTGTCAAAGTTTTTTGTTTTTTCTTTGAACTACATAGCCTGGGTGTATTCGCATGGAGGATAAGCTGTTGCCCATGCAGCAAATCTCTCTCTTGAAGATGTGCATTTTTTTTAACTTGATTTATTTCATTGGTATAATTGCGAAATCCCTAGAAATGTTTTTATATGTAAGTATGGTAAAATTAAGATGAGTGACAATTTACAATATTAAAAGTTAAAAGATAGACGGAGGTGCTGTCGTACCATATTTTTGGCCATACCTTTATGTATATATATTGTGTCTGTGTTTGGGTAAATAAAGTGGAGCTTTCGATTCCAAAATCATGCCTTACACCAGAGACATCATCTGATGAATAATTTGTTAGTGGCACACCTGACATTCCAGAATATATATATATATATATATATATATATATATATATATATGTGTGTGTGTGTGTGTGTGTGCTTATGAAGAGTTGTAGAAGTAGTATTACTTGCATGATCTACAGAAGAGTTAGAGTTAACAAAATAAATAAAAAATAATTACCAGTCATTGTTGCTATTACAAACTCAGGGCTAAAAATCTATATATTAATACTCTTGTTCCTTGATATTCCGACCGATATCATCTTGCAACACCCTCTGGTTAAAAATGAGACCGACTAAATCATCCAGGATGAAATCCAAAAATGCAAATCCTGATAATCTGGCGTTACTTATCTGCCGAATTCTTATTTCTTATAAGTGTGGGCACCTCAGCTAAATCATGGACCATTCCGTTTTTATTATAAAGAAAGAAAGGGAAGAAAAAGGTCATGTTACAAGGGAAAATAGTATTTTTTAAAAAGTAAGGGAAATTAGAGAGAGGGATGAGCGCGCGGAAGCGATAACTCTAATCTGTTTACATCGAAAATAATGAGAGAGAGAGAGAGAGAGAGAGAGAGAGAGAGAGAGAGAGAGAGAGATCAGTATTATACATTTTACATATTGAACTATTTATTTATTATAAAGAAAGAAAGGGAAGAAAAGGGACATGTTACACAGACACAGAGTAGGAGTACGTTTCGATCGAACATAATGAAAAGATGAAAAGAAGGAAGAAAGAAAAGAGTTAAATCAAGATAATTATACTTTTTACATATTGAACTATCTAGCAATAGCTCTTAATTAAACATATAGAACGTTGTAATAATCAATTTATCATACTGAGGTATACCCACTGGTCTCGTTATAAAAATAAGATACGATAACATAAAAATATTTACATTCATATTTTCCCCAATTCTAGTGATTCTTTAAACATTGTTGCTTTTTGGTCCCTTAACAAAATCTTCAAAAATTTTCCAAAAATAATAATTTCTTTTTTTTTCGAGAATTCATTCGAATTTTCAAATATTCCCGCGTAAAATTGAATTTTTTGAAAGTGTCGAATCTGGGCAGACTTTTGTGTAATAGTTTGATTAATTCTAAAAATAGATTTTCATAGTTTTACGTAAATTTTAGATAAAAATGTTATTGGATTTAGTTTCATCTCTCTTAGAAACGTTTACTGCAGCTTTACAAAATGATGCGTTTTCTTCCATAGTCTTTAGCAAAACAAATTAATATTTGTGGTTTAAAATATCTTATTTCTATTGAGAGAGATTTTGGTTGGTTGGTTGGTTGGCTGGATGTTAAAGCATTTCAACTCTTGTATTATTCTATGTCGAAGACGTTTTTGTTTTATTGATTCTTGTTGGATTATGGAAAACACGGATAGGCTTCAGAAAGCTTTATTCTACTTAGAATAATGTTACAGTTTACTGAGAGCTTATATACACTTAGAAACACCAAAGAGTTCCCAAAAGGGGAAGTAATAATAAAATAGGGGAGGTAACTCTCAATTACTTATTACAAAAAGATTAACAAAATTACAATGTAATGATAAACAAAAACACGGATAGGCTTCAGAAAGCTTTATTCTACTTAGAATAATGTTACAGTTTACTGAGAGCTTATATACTCTTAGAAACACCAAAGAGTTCCCAAAGGGGAAGTAATAATAAATAGGGGAGGTAACTCTCAATTACTTATTACAAAAAGATTAACAAAATTACAATGTAATGATAAACGAAAACACGGATAGGCTTCAGAAAGCTTTATTCTACTTAGAATAATGTTACAGTTTACTGAGAGCTTATATACTCTAAGAAACACCAAAGAGTTCCCAAAGGGGGAAGTAATAATAAAATAGGGGAGGTAACTCTCAATTACTTATTACAAAAAGATTTAAAAAATTACAATGTAATGATAAACGAAAACACGGATAGGCTTCAGAAAGCTTTATTCTACTTAGAATAATGTTACAGTTTACTGAGAGTTTATATACACTTAGAAACACCAAAAAGTTCCCAAAAGGGGAAGTAATAATAAAATAGGGGAGGTGACTCTCAATTACTTATCCCAAAAAGATTTACAAAATTACAATGTAATGATAAACGAAAACACGGATAGGCTTAAGAAAGCTTTATTCTACTTATAATAATGTTACAGTTTACTGAGAGTTTATATACACTTAGAAACACCAAAGAGTTCCCAAAAGGGGAAGTAATAATAAAATAGGGGAGGTAACTCTCAATTACTTATCCCAAAAAGATTTACAAAATTACAATGTAATGATAAATAAAAACACGTATAGGCTTAAGAAAGCTTTATTCTACTTAGAATAATGTTACAGTTTACTGAGAGTTTATATACTCTTAGAAACACCAAAAATTTCCCAAAAGGGGAAGTAATAATAAAATAGGGGAGGTGACTCTAAATTACTTATCCCAAAAAGATTTACAAAATTACAATGTAATGATAAATAAAAACACGTATAGGCTTAAGAAATAATGTTACAGTTTACTGAGAGCTTATATACACTTAGAAACATAAAGAGTTCCCCAAATGGGAGGTAATAATAAAATAGGGGAGATAACTCTCAATTACTTATTACAGTTGGGTATTTAAAATTTTAAAACTCATATTTCAACTCATTTTAAACAAAAATCTGTCTAACCTATAGATGTGACCCTAACAGGTACTACCACTCCGAGTCGGAGTAGACCTGAGAGTAATGGCGATAAAGGGGTTATCCACACTCATCAGAATTGGAATCTCACCACTAAATGCAGTTTAACATCATACCCAGACCACTAAGACTCTCAACCAACGCTGATGATAAAAGGGATGGGGGTGCTTAATAGAGCAATACGGTCGAAACAGTCATATAGCTGCTAGGGCTTGAGGTGTCCAGCCTCCAGATTGGAAGAGGCCTATCCGATCAGAGATTCTTGAAAGAACAGACGAATAAATTAGAATTCCTTTTACAAACTAGCAAGAATTTGCATTTTAATGTAATGAAATATATTTTATTAGATGGACTAGAGAAATTAAATAAGAACGCATATGAAAAAATACTTATTTCCATTATATTGTAATTGGTTTCTATTTAAAATCATTCATAGGATTGATTTTAATACTTTGGAGAATAAAAAAAATAATATTAGAGATAAATAACACCAAGTAATTATTAAATCCGGTTTTGTTGGAACCAGTTTGAAAATTAACCACACCATATATTATGTGAGATATAAGACACATTGCATAACTTTAAAAGCGCTAACAACATGCTCTGTTTTGTGGTAAATCTACCTCGTATTTTCATAGAGACATCCTCAATAAATTTGTTCTATGTATTAATGATTTTGACTATGAATTAAATACTCATTGATAAACTTACGCAGTTCCTTAGTGTATTGTGACGTAAGCAACTGGTTAGTTTCGGTTACAGACAGACAGGCAACAAATCTCCATTATAAGATATATATCTGATACAAAGTATTTCTTTAAGTATTTCGATTTCGAAGAGGTTTTAGACTACAGTTTAGGATTTTGCTAATAAATGGTTTTAAAAGAAGTAGGCTGTGTAGAGTGATAAGTAACCAGAGAGAGAGAGAGAGAGAGAGAGAGAGAGAGAGAGAGAGAGAGAGAGAGAGAGAGAGAGAGAGAGAGAGAGAGAGAAAAATAAAATAAAAATAATAATATTGCTTTTTCTGTGCCCTTTGTGATTGTACGCTCTGTCCAGTATCAAATAACACAGTTATTTCCGTTATTTCTAGAAATTATTTTTTCTTCCCACAAAAGGTGTTTGACTATAATCTCACATGGTTTAAGTAAGCGGAATACAAAAGCTTATATAAACTGAATATGGTTTTCATGTTTAGAAATAAGGCATTTTTTTATTCGATGAAAACTTATTTATTTCTTCCAGCTGCTTAGAATATTCAGTTCATACGAAGGTGAGTCAATAACTATTTACTCTGTAGTTGATATATATATATAACTTGCTATAATCATAAGACTACACAATATTATTGTTAGAACTTTGTTTAGAAATTACGTAGGCGAGCAATTGACAGTTTTCAAGCATCGTTTACTTTATACCGTTGCTTATATATATATACATATATATATATATATATATATATATATATATATATATATGTGTGTGTGTGTGTGTGTGTGTGTGTGTGAAGATAGGAGGGTTGGAGTATGACAGTATGAGGTAAGGTAAAAGGAAAAGTGGACAAAAAATAATGACTCAAACAAGTTGGAGAGAAATATTTCGTTCCGCTTTACGCGAGGAACTTCATCAGTCTGTTTATTCAAAACAAGGTACGTACATTTGTATTTATAGAAGAGAAAGTTTGTGAAGATTTGGTTGGTCACAAACTTTCCCTCCCCTGAATTTCATTACCAACTCACTTTGTCTTCTATAAATACAAATGGACGTACCTTGTTTTAAATAAATAGACTGATGAAGTTCCTCGCGTAAAACGGAACGAAATATTTCTATTCTACTTCTACTTGTTTGAGTCAATATTTTTTGTCCACTTTTCTTTTTACCTTACTATATATATATAAGGATCTAAAGGAATCAGAAACTACGTACCTAGGTTTCACCTGAATGGCACATAGGATAATTCTAACTGTAGGAGGTTGGTGCAAACCTCTTTTATTATGGGAGTAAGAATAAGAGTGAATAAAAATTAGTATAAAAAGATTATGTGATAACTATGTTCTAATGGCTAAAGAGACATGTCTTTTTACGTCAGCCTGCGTTTAGAATTTCAGTTATCCGATTTAGTAATATAGATAACTATGGCGAGTTTTTCCCCATATATATATATATATATATATATATATATATATATATATATATATAGAATGAATAGAGAATGAAGAGAAAAGTATTGGCATATAAAGGTGCTCAATGCTAATATAGCAGAGCAGATTTACAATCAATACTATATTACATTATGGATATTAATCTTGTTACTATTAGTTTCATGCTTACACAATCCTCAGACAAGAGTCAAATGGTCGAGATTTTTAAAAACCAGTAGTTTTTTTAGCGTTTATATAAACGTGAAGCGTATTCACGCGATGGACTGTTATAAGGCTAAAGTTGTATTAAAAATAATTAAAAAATAAATAAAACAAACTTGCTTTGGTCTTAATGTTATTTAAAATCTCAACCATTTGACTCTTGTCTGAGGATTGCGTAAGCATGAAACTAATAGTGACAAGATTAATATCCATAATATATTATTGATTGTAAATCTGCTCTGCTATATTAACATTGAGCACCTTTATATGCCAATACTTTTCTCTTCATTCTCTATTCATTCTCTATATATATATATATGGTGTTGGGGCTTTATATTTTAAAGCCTGAGCCAAGTCATCATGCTCTTCAATCTGAGGAGAAAAAACTCATTGTACCAAAACTCACTAGGTATATGGTAACCAGTCATATATCTAATGTCCCTGAGAGGTCAAACTCCGTAATAAAGCAACATGCAATCAAAACAAACACCTAACGTGAGGCACACAGTGCATCTGTGTAGGCTAAATTGTTTTGATGGAGAGAGTGTGCTTTGTATCTCACAAGCAACAGACCACTTTAAACAAATCGTAGTGTAGGTTGATCGGAAACTGAGTGGCTCAAAACTTTCCTAATGCATGCATCAAATAGGTTCTTTTCATTGCATGTATAACGTAGGATGAAACTGCTGACCCTCATTTATCGTATAAGTCCACCACACAGACACACACACACACACACACACACACACACACACATATATATACACTAGCAGAGATACCAAGCGTTGTCCAGGATGTAAAAAGTTAAATAACAATCTTTATATTTATATGTAGATTAATAAAAAATATTTTTATATACATCAAAGATCGTCGACAAAAATGTACTGAAAAATCTTTGGTTTTTAATAATTGTGGGGGGCATATTTTTAATTTGAACTTTAGTTATAATTTCGTCATTCAATTTCGTTTTGATAAAATAAATGGACAACTTTCCCTGGTTTGAATAATGAAATTGTTAGATTTTCTGATCAATTTTCTGGGCAAATTTTGCAAAACCTAGGATTTTTCAGTGCATTTTTGTGTACGATCTTTGATGTCATTTCTTCAAAAATTGGTACAAGTTCAAGATCTAATTTTTGGTATCAGTATTTAATAGACCATGCTGTTTCATGTAATTTGATATTAAAAAAAACTGAAAAATAGACCTACCATTATATATATATATATATATATATATATATCTTATTATAATGGAGATTGTGGGTTTGTCTGTCTGTATCCGAAACTATATTACTATACAAGTCACAATTCCTTTCGTTATTTACATCATATTCTCCATGATTTTATTTTTATTTAAACCTCAATTATTAATAAAATTGTTTTACATTACTTACACTGTTGACCATATCTACATACTAATAACATGCAATTGTATTTATATATACAACAAAATAGAGGTTTACAGTGTGAATGGGAAGGCTAATTTGCATATTGATCTTAAAAAATTGATTTTGATAAATATATGCTTAGTATTATTGATTTCTAATTGTTTGGTTTTATCTTATTGAATATGAGCAAAAATCTCTTCAATAAATCTTAAAAGAAATCCCTTAACAAGAAGAAATAACTGTAATATTATTCTTTACTTCTTATTTTAGCTAAACATTTTAATTAGGAAAATTTACCAATGAAAGACGGGAGTAACGGAAAATAATGGAAGAGTTAGTTTCAAAGTTGTTCTATTTTTCAATCATACCCCCTCTGTTCAAAATCTTTTTATCTACATTCTTATTCAGTTTCATTAGCCTTTCTAATTTAATATGATATTTTATTATAAAATTTAACTAAAATTTAACATTTAAAATTTAACGGAGGGTGCATATATTTGCTAGTATATATAAAGACCCTTCCGCACGAGTATGACGTGCACGATTTCTTAACCGGAATTTAATAGGTTTTTCTTCTAGACTGGTTACCTACCGGAACTTAAAGGGCCGAGTTTGTCCAACTATTTACCTATAACTGGATAGAGAGTGGTTAGTTGCATGCCTTTTCCAAGGGTATTAGTGCTATGTGAAATATGAATAGCCTCGTGCATATATGTATGTAAATATGTATGTATATAATGAACAGAATAAGACAAAAACAAAGAGAGAATAAAAAAGGCTATTAATAAGAGAAATCAATTGAATAAAAAAAAAGAATAAATGGCAGAAAAGAAAAATGGGAAAATTAATTAAAAAAATAAATAAAAGATAAATAAAACCAATACAAATTATATAAAAGAATAATAATAAAAAAGTAATCAAATATGAAAATAATTAAAAAGAATAGCGAAATAAATTGCATCCCAAAAAGCATTACAAAATCGAATTTATTAAATGAACGAACGAAATGTCGAGTGAAAGACAATATAATGACAGAAATAGCAGGAAATAAAACAGTAGAAAAGACAGAGGGCGCTTCAATAACTTACAATTATCTGTAGATGAATGGGAGAGCGATATGTAAGTTGAGAAATGGAAAAAAAAAAAAAAAAAGATCAAAGTTCAATTGGGATTACAGTACATTGGCGCGCATGCGCACTGACATTTATTCAGAAGCAGGTATTTTGTGGTGGGAAGCGAAGCGAGAACGCACAATCAGGAGTCACTTTTAAAAGGGTTTTTTTTCCCTCTTCGTGCAAGAAAAGGAGAGATTTTAATCTAAACTTTAGCTTCTTTGTCTCAGGCAATGTAGTAAACGACTAGACTATCGACACAGTTACCCAAAATCGATCTGCAGAGAGAATTGATGTAGTTTCATGTAGATACACCACACGTCCGCACATATAAACTGACTGGGTGAGGAATAATATACGTTGGATGACTGGTATTGACAAAATATAAGCAGATTCAGATCGATAACACGCATAATCATTAACAACGTATATATATATATATATATATATATATATATATATATATATATATATACACACATGTAGAATTAAACAAAAGGCACATCTGTTTAACAATTTTATTTTTGATCTTTTCTAATTTTCTGGCCAACTTTTTAATGTTTGGGTGGAATTGGTGGATAAATCCACCAAAGTTCAGTTCCTGAGTACTTTCGGCACTTCGAAGTGCCATCATCAGGGGTGATGTATTCCAGTTTAAAAAAAAATATATATTAATGTGGAGGCTGGAAGGAGAAGAATTGGTGAGAAAGGTGTTATAGGCATTTTAGAATGTGTGTACTGTATTGAAATTAATTTTGTTTAAGGATGGTTTGTATTGTTTTATGTATAAGCTTCTAGTATTTGGAGTTTTTGTTTATTTCTTTCTTTGTGCAGAATATATATATATAATATATATATGTATATATATGTATACTTGTATAGCATATGTATATATATATATTATATATGCATATGTATACTTGTGTATATGTATATATATATATGCATATGAGAGAGAGAGAGAGAGAGAGAGAGAGAGAGAGAGAGAGAGAGAGAGAGAGAGAGAGAGAGAGAGAGAGAGATATAAATTGTATAAATATTTAAAAGATTGATTACATATATCTATTTATGTTTGTTTCATTAGCAGAGTATCATTTTTTTCTTTCTCGGTATTTTATATCTATTTCATTTTAATCTCTCCTTTTTTTCTTTAGGTATTTTTCTTTCTTTCTGTCCGTTTTTGCTCAATATCTTTGTCTTTAAGTATTTTTCCTTCTTTATCACAGTATTTTTATTTTCGTATCTCTTTCTTTCTTTCTTTCTCAGTATGTTCATATCTATTGCATCTATTTCTATCTATCCCACCCCTCTCGTAAATTAAATTTACGAGGCTTGGTCATCCGCTACCTTGTAGCTGGTTGCTAATTGGGCAAAACGATTCGGAAGAACAGGAAGTAGACTTAGAAAAGGGAGTTTGAGGAGAATCAGCTTGGTGTTGGAAGGAGACAAACGTATCTCCAAGATTGCTATTTTCCCCACGTTTGATGGTTAACTTTGGCTAAATAAAGACATCTGAAAATATCCAAATCTTTGTGATCCTTAATAAGAACAACAACGGACACAGAGATGATGAATACCCTAGAAGTCATAAAAAGGTAGAATAGAAGAACAGAGAGGAAATCAGCCTAACGTAGAAGAGACAACAGAATTGTCCGTCCAGCAGGAAAGAGACACAAGATGTAGACTTAGAAAAGGGAATTAAATTAGGGTCTTCTGGGGAGGCGAACGTGTCTTCAAGGCGGCTATTTCTCTCACGCGTGACGGTTAACTCGGGCTATTGAAACGTCTGAAACATATCTAAATCTTTGTGTTCGTTACTAAGAACAACAACTGACACAGAGAGGAAGAAGACCCAAGAAGTCCCGAGAATTAGGCCAGATACCAAAATAGAAAATAAATGACCTAATCCAGAAGCAGATAAGTATCATAATATGATCAGAAGATATATATTGTGTATGAGTGTGTGTGTGTGTGAGAGAGAGAGAGAGAGAGAGAGAGAGAGAGAGAGAGAGAGAGAGAGAGAGAGAGAGAGAGAGAGAAATAAAAACAACGAGAGAGAGTGAGTGAGAGAGAGAGAGAGAGCAAATAAAAGAACGAGAGAGAGTGAGAGAGAGAGCAAATAAAAGAACGAGAGAGAGAGAGAGAGAGAGAAGCAATAAAAAGAACGAGAGAGAGAGAGAGAGAGAGAGAGCAAATAAAAAGAAGAGAGAGAAGAGAGAGAGAGCAAATAAAAAGAACGAGAGAGAGAGAGAGAGAGAGAGAGAGAGCAAATAAAAAGAACGAGAGAGAGAGCAAATAAAAGTGAGAGAGAGAGAGAGAGAGAGCAAATAAAAACAACGAGAGAGAGAGAGTGTGAGAGAGAGAACAAATAAAAAGAACGAGAGAGAGAGAGAGAGAGAGAGAGAGAGAGAGAGAGAGAGAGAAATAAAAACAACGAGAGAGAGAGTGAGTGAGAGAGAGAACAAATAAAAAGAACGAGAGAGAGAGAGAGAGAGAGAGAGAGAGTTGTCATGTGACTTTTGTTCCTAGTGCTAACAATCATCGGCACGTATTCGACTATGTTCGACTCTCAATAGCCACAGTTCAACAATCAACCCTAATCCGAACATCCTCCCATCCGATATCCCCCTTCCTCGTCGCCCGACCACCCCCCACACCAGCATATGCACGCAACACCCACACACCACCCTTCCCTTTCAAATCAATAATAATCAATTCCATTTCTTTCCCATTTTGTTTGTTTCGTCCTCCTTCAAGGGATTCTTAATAACTTTTCGCAGAAGTCGAAAGGTTTATTCAACACAAGACTGGTTGCCTAACCAAGATTAAAGAGCTCAGTCTGCCCTACTATTTACTCAGAGCTGGAGAAAAAGAGAGGTTTAAATTCAGAGTTTTCCTTCTCCTAGACTAGTTGCTATACCACGGTTAAAGAGCACAATCTACCTACAGTGTACTGAGAGAGAGAGAGGAGAGAGAGAGAGAGAGAGAGAGAGGAGAGGGTTAAATTCAGTGTTTTCCTTCTCCTAGAATAGTTGCCTAACCAAGGTTAAAGAGCTCTGTCCTACTATTTACTCATAGCTGGAGAGAAAATAATTTAATCCATACCTTTACGAAGCAGATGAGAGCTATGGTAAATGCAAACGGCCTCGTCCAGGATTTGAACTCTCCTACCCGCGTCGATTTCCTACGACTATAGCCATTACACCACGCAAAATTTATATAACTAACTTTTTGGGTGGTGCTTATTTATGGGTGAAGGCAGCCCATTGTGGTGTAATTTTTGGAAGCTAGTCTCGCTGATCCATTACTGCTGAAAAGCGAGTTCAATCCTCGATTGATGCAGAATATATGCAACATCATATCACATGATAACCGTAGCGAACAGGTTATATATTTATGGGTGATATTGCACATTGTAACAAAGGCAGCATCTTCATGGCTTAGAACATGTTGACTGTATCCATAGTAGAGGCTTAAGCCCCATCATTTAAAAAAGGGGTGTCCTGGGTATTATACTAAACTGCATCTCACGGTGAGGCTCCAGTTCTGGGGCCATGAGGTGTATGGATTACTACTTCATTGTCATTATTTCTAGGTCCTTTCTAACCAGGGGGGGGGTTGTACCTGGTAGGATCCACACTGTCGGCTGCGGCTGTAGAATACGCCGACTGCACATCCACAGAGGAGTAAAAATCCCCAAATGGTACCACCTGTGGGCCGTGGTTGGCGATCCGAGATGCTTAAGGACAGAATCATTGTGGCTGAGCAGTTCATGGCACGCAACACTCCATTTTAGCTAGATGGGCAGTCGGAGAGTCCCCCACCGCTTAATCAGCTGGTCACGTCAAGCCCTAGCACCTATAGGATTGTCCCAATTGGATGCATTTTACGGCATTTCAAACTTTTGGGTTATTTTATGCGAAAAAGCCTTGTTCCATTCATTCTTGTCGGGTATTCAATTTTTATTCAAACTCAATATTTCTAAACATATTTCTAAAACTCATTTCTTATCTATTTAATCCATATAGTCGGTAGAGCGTCTGACTAGGAGCCACCATGTTCTGGGTTCAATACCGGCCCTTGCCAACTCAGCGTATGAGTAGCACGGGGATCTGTGCGGTAAAGTGAGGAACTGATGGTAAGTGTGGTGTTCCGTCTCGGACGCCAAAACAATCTCCTTGGTTTAGCGCTTATGAAAAAGGGAATAGACTCCCTTGCTGTCTGACTGATACCGACATTAGACCACCCCGACGATTTTACTTTTTGACTTTATGGGACCCAAACAGATTCTAACATTTCTGGTCAGAGTGGATCTGGGAGTAATGGTGATGAAAGGGCATTCCATAGTCCCCAGAACTCCAGAATTGGAACTTCACCAAAAGATGCAGTTTAACATTGTATCCAGGATACTAAGATCCTGATCCACCACCTTCCAGCTCTTAATCTAATATTAAACGTGTTCCAAGTATTAAAATGTATATAAAACACTTAATCCCTCTTTGTGCAATGAACAATGAGTTAGCATTACCAAACTCTCAGACTAACATCTTCATCTTTGTGTTTAGCTCTTAATCTAATATCAAATATGATAAGGGTTGGGGTTTGCTATAAAGGAAATAGGGTCAGATCAATTATATAGGTGCTAGGGCTTGACACGAGCAGCCGATTAACCGTAGCCTACGTAAGGGTCAAAGTGGATTTTTACATGTCATGGAATGCTCTACTACCAGGATTCTGAGCTTAAGAATCACGGATCGCCATCCACGGACAATAAGTAGCCACATTGGGTGAATTTAACCTCAGTGCAGAGGTGCAGTCGGTTTAACTGCAGCCCCAGCTGCAAAGGCGGCTATAATTTAGGTATAAAAAAGTCACATTATTTGCGAGTATATACGGTAATACCCAATACAAATTCTGATCATTTAGTATTCCACAAGAAAAGAAATAAAAAAAAACCTTATGCTTGGTTTAGAAGAAAATATCTTTATATTCCTATAAAATTACACACAGACACATTTATTGACACACATAATACAAAGAGACCTGTGTATACACATAAACTAACGCATCTATACGTACAGGTGTATAAAATACTTAAAAAGTCTCACTGGATAAATAATACAATTAAAATAGGTTTTTGCATTTTGAAAAGTATTTAGACAATGCTATAAAAATAGCAGATGTTTTCAAATTAATTTAGTAGTCGATAAAATAAAGTTCAAAAAGTAATTTCACGTGTAAAACGAATCAGCATTTCACACGAAAGAAATGGAATTGAATGTAATGAATTGACATGACGTGACTACATTAAAATTGCTGACAATAGACAAAACCATTTCTTTGTGAAGCAGCTAATATATCCACTCTCACCAAACCTACAGATGAGCTTCTATTGAATGAAATCAATACAGATTTGCACTTATTCTCAGTACTGTGTAGTTCAGTAATGAATAATACTAATAATATCCGTTTTGTTTGTATAATGTTTTGCAATAGATAATAAAATTATTTTATTATTCATTTAGAAGAAAATGAACTTATATATATATATATATGAGTATATATAAAAGATATGAAAACACCACAAAATGCTGTTAAAGTGAAAACATTTATAACATAGCTGATATTGAACAATATTTCGATTTTATGAAAATCATCATCAGAGCTTGTTTATACAGATTTGCACTTATTCTTAGTACTGTGTAGTTCAGTAATGAATAATACCTAATAATATCCGTTTTGTTTGTATAATGTTTTGCAATAGATAATAAAATTATTTTATCATTCATTTAGAAGAAAATTAACTTATATATATATGAGTATATATAAAAAGATATGAAAACACCACAAAATGCTGTTAAAGTGAAAACATTTATAACATAGCTGATATTGAACAATGTTTCGATTTTATGAAAATCATCATCAGAGCTTGTTTATACTCTGTGTTGTTAAGAGCGGAGACAAAAGTCATATGAGTTCAAAACAAAAACCTTGATGTTGCAAAAAAGGAAAAAAGTTATACAATAGTTTCGAATGTGAGCACTTCCGCCGCATTTTTCTCGGTCATCAGAAGTGGTAAAGAAAAAGGCTTAAGAAACGGCCATTTTGCGGTTATAGATCTATTTCTACCCCAGGAATCTGTGTATACCCATGACTATCATCAGACTGCTGACTTTATTGAAAATGGTAAACAGAAATTCATATTTAGTTTTGTCACTTTAATAAATTCATTTTTTTAGAATTTTATTGAAAGGACCAAATTATCCAGAGTGAGACGACCTAGCGAATTTATCCCCAGTCATAATCAACCTCCTAAGATGATGATTTTTCCAAGAAAAAATTATATATAAAGCCTGATAAATTTTCTGTTTGCCATTTTCAATAAAGTAGCGGTCTGATGAAACTCATAGGTATACACAGACACCTGTGATTAGAAATAGATCTATAACCGCAAAATGACGGATTCTTAAGCCTTTTTCTTCATCAATTATATTGCTCTGTTCAATAATATTGAGCATCGAGCTCTCAACTTTGATATGAACATTGTGCCAACTTAGAATCATCCTAATACCAACTGACTTGGTAAACCATCTACGGATTATATATATTATATATTATTATTTATATTTTGCTTGAAGGCAATTACAATGCATGTATCACATAAAATTCGATACTTATAGAAAATAATCTTGACAAGGGAATCCCGGCAAAGGATTTGCTCGGTGTGTAGAACATTGTACAGACTGTTTCGACTTTATTAAGTCTCATCAGCGATGTATACTAACGATTTGCCTCGGACAGAAATCGAAACCGGGACCTCAGCAGGCATAGTCAGAGACCATATTGCGAAATTAACCTTTGTCAATGATACTTACACGCCCTACCATAATAGGTAAGGGGACGTTCTATATGTATCGAATTTTATGTGATACATGCATTGTAATTGCCTTCAAGCAAAAATATGAATAATAATATATACTTTATTCAGCAATGCTTCTAAAAAAACAAACATCCATATATATATATATATATATATATATATATATATATATATATAGTCATCCACAGACACAAGTCTCTTCAGTGTGGCTAGACATTTTGTGAGCTACCTACAGCCGAGTTAGAAATCCAATCGTTTCAGCAGCAGTCGGACAGCTTACCTTCTCGGCTATCATCACCCACACAATATGAAGGGGATTTTAACTGTTTTAATTACACATATGTATGTGTGTAAAGGCCGCCATAGAGTGCTCCATTCCATTTTATAGGAGAGCGTTGCGATTACGCTTTAGTTGGCGGTCGTCAGCGAGATCCCCTTCGAAAGTGCTCAACCCCAGGAGAAAGGGAGCGTATATATATATTTAAATTGCAAAAGTGCCGGTATCTGAGTTCTGTTAGAAGCCAATGCCTCTTGTTGCTTTCTCTAGGCTATGCAGCAAGGCGGGGAAGATACCTGAGACCGACACCTTGATACAGATCCTAAATAGAAAAAGTCACTTGTTGAAGCCAAGAAAGGATTGTTATCAGTTTGTTGGTTGGTTGGTTTTTACGGCATTGGATCATTTTATGCCGAAGACATTTTCTTTATTCATATTTGATGGGTACTCAATTTAAAAAAAAAATCAATTTTAAACACATTTTCTTTAAATTCATGCTTGTCTATGTAATCGATATATGGGACTCTAACAGGCACTACTCCTCCGGGTCAGAGTGGACCTGAGAGTAATGGTCATGAAGGGGTACTCCACATTCCACAGAGCTCCAGAATGGGAATTTCTCCATCAGGTAGAGTTTAACGTCATACCCAGGACTATGACGCTCAGCCGCCGCCTTCTAGCACATATATGATAAAAAGAGTTGGGGTTTACCTTAAGGGCGATAGGGTTGGGAAAATCATATAGGTACTAGAGCTTTTTTGTAAACAATTTTTCTATTCAACCTATAGATGTAACCCTAACAGGCACTACTACTCCTGGTCAGAGTGGACCTGAGAGTAATGGGGATGAAGGGGTACTCCACATTCTCCAGAGCTCCCAAATTGGAACGTTTAACGTCATACACAGGACATTAAGACCTTCAACCAACGCCTTCTAGCACATATAGGATAAAAAGGGTTGGGGGTTGCAATAATAGAAATAGGGTTGGAACAATCGTATAGGTGATAAGGCTTGATGTAACCAGCGATTGATTGGAGGGGGCCTCTCCGACCGCCCTTCTAGCCTCAGTAAGGGCTAAAGTGGAGTGTTGCATGCCATGGATTACTCAGCCACCAAGATTCTATCGTTAACCATCACAGTTCACCAAACACGATCAACAGGTGGCCCCATTGGGTGGGGGTGGGGTCTTACCCCCTCTGCAGAGGTGCAATCGGATGTATTGTAAAGGCCAAGCAGACAGGGATGGATTGTTTTCAGGCGTTAAGATATTTGCATAGGAAATATATTTAAATAAATATATTTTTCCTGTTATTTTTAGACCAAGAGGTGTCTGTCAATATAGAGATGCTGATAGGTACGCGTGCTGCGTCACTGGCGCATAAAAATCTAAAAGGACGCAGAAAAATCGTATCCATGTGTCCCAGTGTTTTTTCTTCTTCCCCCGCCATTTCTAGCTAACCGTAAATACATTTCAATATCTTCTTGTAAACGAATTATACTGTATGGGGTACAAGGTAGGGGTTAGATGGCTTTAGTTGTTCCTAGATAAAAACTCCGCAATTTATCAAGAAACTTTAGTTGGGACCCATTACATTTGTCGGAGACACATTCAAATCAAATCCGTGCGTCCCAGGAAGCACTAAATTAAAAAGCTATCAGCACCACTGCAATATATGATAGCCAACACTTGGTGTCAGGGTTTGTCTAATAGAGAACCCTGATGACTTCAATTGTGGCCAAGGAAATGTATTTAGGTTAAAACATGTCCGTATAGATTGAATGAAGATATTAAAGTATGCATTGCTCTTTCAGTGAGTTGAACGACTATGTGTGTGAAAGAGAGAGAGAGAGAGAGAGAGAGAGAGAGAGAGAGGAGAGAGAGAGAGAGAGAGAGAGAAGAGAAGAGGAGAGAGAGGAGGAGAGAGGAGAGGGAGAGGAGAGAGGGAGAGAATGGAGAGAGGAGTGAGAGAGAGGGAGAGAGAGAGGAGAGAGATAGGAGGGAGAGAGGGAGAGAGATAGGAGAGAGATAGGAGAGAGAGAGGGAGAGAGAGATAGAGAGAGAGAGAGGAGAGAAGAGAAAGAGAGAGAGGAGAGAGAGAGAGGGGGGGGAGGAGGGCTAATATATTGATCTATAAATGTTTGATTATTTCCCGTGGCGTCTCAGAGGAGAATGTCGCATAGAGCATATCGACAAAAATCGATGACTTACGAAAAAGCGATACTTACTGTGAACGAGTAAAGACAGTTGGATTTTAATGTTGAGACGGTAAAAATTTGATAAATATATGTAAGATTATGAGAGTGACGAACTAAAGTACAAAGTTAGCGGTGGGTAACGTGTGATGTCTGTGGGGAAATTGAAAAGTGTAGACATGGAAAAGAACCAGAAGAAGCAGACGTCTAACTGAGACGTGTGGGGTGAATGACCTTCATTCTGTTTGGACAGCACGGAACTAGAGCCACTAGAGGAAGAGATACAGACAAATTTGGGACTCTGGGCTGTGTGTTTGGAGAAGACAGACGCAAGATGACGGTCTGTCCTCCGGGGCTATTAACGTACATATTTCAGTTAGCAATATTATACTGAAATATGGAAAACCTTCGATGTAAGAGTGTGTAGAAAACAAATATAAATTTGATAAACATTAATATTTTTATATTAAGTATCCGACCCTTATTAATATGTGGTCTTCGCTGGGCGTAAGTATTTAAGTTTTAATGTAATGAAATACATAAGAAAGACTAACGAAATTAAATAAGAACGAATATAAAACAGATGCACTGCTTACTATATAAAATAATTCATAGGATTGATTTTAATACGTTGGAGAATAAAATAATAAGATTAGAGATTAAAAAACACCAAGTACTTATTTATTAAACCTGGTTTTGTTAAAACCGGTATGCAAATTAACCACATCATATATAATGTAAACCTTATTTCTTAGTTATATATAAGACATATTACAGGATTTTAAACGCACTTATAACATGGGCTGTTTTGAGGCAAATCTAAATCAGATTTTCATAGAGAAATCGTTAATATATAAGATATATTCAATGTATTAACGATTTTGACTATAAATCAAATTCCTGAGGGTATTGTGACATAAGCAGTGACGTAGTTTCGATTACAGACAGACATCAAATCTCCATTATAATAAGATGACGATATCACTTGTTATACGAAATGATTCTGTTTATTTCCTTTCATTTCTAAAAGAAATCCTTTAGGATTTGGACATATCTATCTAAAGAATCCCATGTTGTCTGTGAGCTTAAAATACATTTACAGAAGGGTAAAATAGTTCCCTACCAAAGAGTTAGTTGGGTATGACAGTCAACTGCATCTGATTATTGCAATTACCCCTAGGTCTGCTCTAACCCCGGGTAGTAGTATCTGTTAAAGTCTTATCTATGGGTCAAATAGATCTGTTTATAATTATTCGTATTCAATAGGAATAGTTGACACCAAACAACTGGTGATAATCATATATATTATAAATAGTCACTTGAAGCTATAATTGTTTATTAAAGATTCATATTAGTTACTTGAAACCATATAACTATGCAAATTATTATCAGATATAAATAGTTACTTGAACAATACTTTAAACTATACAGCTGTGTGCAAATTATTTTCATTAGATAAGAATACTTGATTATATATATATATATATATATGTGTGAGATTTTAAGGGGTCAAATAAGAACAAAACGACGGGTAACAAATGTAGAAAAATGTATTAACAGAAAGTAGACAAATACAATAGAGAGATGTGGAATTACGTCCGACGAACAGAGTTATTGGCATACTCGCATTGGTTTACTGCTAAGCCACAATTATCCCTGTTACTTATAGTAACCTGTTGGCACATTCCATTAGTCTTATAGGGTGTATCACCTATAACAATATACCAACCCCTCTGTACGAACAGGATGTGGCAAAAGGTCTATTTCTTAAGCGGAGTTTAACAGGTTTGAATTCAGAGATTCCCTTCTCCTAAACTGGTTACCTTCTCAAGTTTAAAGAGCCTAGTCTTCCTGATCATTTACCCATACCCGGAGAGAGAGAGAGAGAGAGAGAGAGAGAGAGAGAGAGAGAGAGAGAGAGAGAGAGAGAGAGGAGAGAGGGTGGGGTTGTATGCATATCTTTCCCAAGTGTATTAGCGCTATGTGAAATGCAAACAGCCTCGTCCAGGATTTGAAGTCGGGTCAATGAGTCTATTTCTTACGACTCTAACTATTACACCAAGCACCTCCAACCTACTTGATGCCTTATAACTGTGTAAACTATTTGCATTAAGAATAGTTACTTGAAGCTATAGCTGTTATTATTAAGGTTTAATGTTATTAGTTGAAACCACGTACTTGTGTGAAAACAGCTGATTATTATTGAATAGAAATGATTACTTGAAAGAATATAATTGTGTATAAATTATTAGCATTATGTAGTAACTCTTGTGATAAGACGACAATGTGCAAATTATTTGAATTAGATATGAATACTTAGTATCATATAAAGTAAATCAGCGGAGTGGCCTATTGTCGGTATCAGCAAAACAGCGAAGGAGTCTATTCCCTTTTCAGCTTTAGGCCAGAAAATGGTTTTTGCGTCTGAGATGGAGTGCTACACATACAATCAGCTCCCCACTTTACCACACAGTCCAAGTTGTTCTACTCAAAGCACGATTTGGCGAGGGCCGGTATCGAACCTGGGACATTGTGGTTCCTAGGTGTATGCTCAACCGACTAAAAACAACGAAAAAAAAATATTCAAAAATGTGAATATAAACGTACAATGATAGTGATTTCCTAATCTCTAGGCATAAAATAACCTCGACGGTTCGATGTGCTGTTAAAATCAACCAATAAATCAAACTGAATAATATATTTTCCCATAGCTAGAAGGAGGTTTGTGGATTCATATATTTTCCCCAGAGCGTTATTGAGAAATGCAAAAAGCCACGTCTAGGATTTGAACTTATCTCACAGTGTCCATTTCCTACGACCGTAACCATTACACTACGTGCCTCCACATATCTTGATATCATATAACTGAGTAAAAAAAAACTCTTAAAAACAACTACACAAAAATGTAAATATAGGTATTTACCAACTCCTCAGAACGAGCAGGATGCGACACAAGGTCAATTTCTTAAGCTGAGTTTAACAGGTTTGAATTCAGAGTTTTCCTTCTCCTAACTGGTTGCCTAACCAAGATTAAAGAACCCAGCCTGCCCTACTATTTATCTATAGCTGGAGAGTGAATAGTTGGATTCATACCTTTCCGAAGGTATTAGCGCGATGTGAAATGCAAACAGCCTCGTCTAGGATTTGAACTCGGTTCGAAGAGTCCATTTAATACGACTTAACCATTACCCACGCACATCCAATAAGGTAGAATATATGGGAGTGATATATAATTGAGGTTTCCAACAACGTCTTAATCGGATTGACTTCAGACTTAAAACGTGGTATCGGGGCAATTACATCAACAACCATATGATATATGTAAATATAAACGTACAATGAATAGAGGTTCCCTCACCTCTAGGCATTTATTCAGTCAGTATACTGTTGGTTTGGACAACAGCAACTGGCTAAGCACAACTGAACTAGTACCAAAACAGCTGGTACTTATGGAACTCAAGAATAGTCCATTCATGTATTTGCGTGATCCATTCCTTGAGTCCTGATTGGCTGCTTGGTTTCTATGATGTTATGAGGCTTCATAAATACTCTGGCATTCTGCACTAGGATCGCGGTTTTTTTAAGTTAAGGCGCCTTGTTGCCTTGTTTTACCAATACGACGGTAAATGTAACTTAGTATGATTATTCTACAGTATTCAATAACCCTAGACAGATTGACGTGCCGTTAAAATCGATCAATCTAAAATCTTCGCCCAGGTGTTTTCCCTACGTGTTGCTAGAATTTTATAAAGTGGCTGGGGCTTGTTAAAGTGTCGTCGTTATCGAGATATCTTTAGGCTGCAATTGAGGCACCTCGCAGAAATATTCTATTTTCATGTCCGTGTTCTCACAATCTCCCAAAAGATCATTTACTTTATTTGAAGTGAGGCTTAGTTAGAAATGTTAATGGAGGGAAATGATGTACACGCGGACGGAAGTCACAAAATGGCGCGGGAGGAGTAGTAGTAGTAGGAGGAGGAGAGGGTGTTTAAGGCTTGACGAAGCCTTCCGTTAAAAGGAATGTCTGACGCATGCCTTTTTTATTTTTATTTTTATTTTTAAAAAGGCACCCGCTGCCACTACCACTACCACCACCACCACCACAGCGTCCTTTTATCAACCTACCTCTTCAAGTTGGCACCCAACCTCATCAACCCACCATCCCATCCTCCATCTTGCTCGTATCTATCGGCAGATCGTTTTGACAGACCACCTGTGACTCACTCCTATCCAAGATAAATGCTAAGCAACGAGTTTTTTTTTATTGGCGGGAAAAGACGTTGGCGCATGCGTGGAAGGCCTCCTTTGTTGTCATTGTTGTTCCCACGTGACTGTTATTAAGTTATTTCAAGACCGGTATACCCCCCACGCCTCTTTTCTCGCCCCTCAAGCTTGATGAGCACTGTCATTGTTATAACGATACCGTAGCCATATCTCGCCATTATGAGAGAGAGAGAGAGAGAGAGAGAGAGAGAGAGAGAGAGAGAGAGAGAGAGAGAGAGAGAGAGAGAGAGAGAGAGAATTACCCTAATAATGAAGTCTCCTTCGTTCTAATGACCATAAGTATTGCGTCCCCTGAAACAAGTAAAGTGATCAGACTATACATCAATCACAATGCCTCCCCCCCCCCAAAAAAGCATAAAATATCAAAATACAATAGGCACTCGGAAAATAAAGAAATATCTATTTCCGTAAAAACTACAACAGATGCAGCACAATAACAAGGTTGGATAGAGCAAGTTTTCTGCTACAAAACTGCTGTAACTGGAATATCAGTGTTAACAGAAAAAAATAGGTAAAAATACTACAAATAAGGATCAGAAAATGGTTTACTAAGCAAAGATACAAGGTGAACAGAGGAATTAGCAATTGTTAGGTTGAATTAAAAAATCCCATGAGATTTAATTTCTCTCTTCCCAACTTTTTTTTCAGACATTATTTATTGGAAAAAACATACGATTCATTCTCATTATTTAGGTACTATGACTAAAACACTTGATTTTTTCATAGTCAACGATTGGCGACACATTTCCATCAGTGTTGGACAACAGAAATATATAAATTATAAATTTAGTTATGGGTAAATAGTAGGGCAGACTGGGCTCTTTAATCTTGATATAGCAACCGGCTTAAGAGAATGAAAACTTCAAATATGTTCAAATCAAGTCCAGTTAGACCTTGTGTCATATCCTAATCGTGAGGAGGGGTTGGGTAAATACACACAGGATTGGAATCATGCTTTACCGTCCATACCATCAAGGGTTGATATGCTATTAAACAAAATAACCATCATCACTCAATATTTACAAAATTGAACATGTGAACAAATGGATATTTACATATTGTATTGTATCATCCTTTCACTGTTTAATTGGCTGAACAATTAATCAACAGCAGGTACTGTAAGCAACTTGAGTCCTTTGATATCATTGCTTCATAAATAACTGTTATGCCACAAGCACAGTAGCTATTAACCCAACCCTTTCATCATGGGTAGGATGTAACACAAAGTCACCAGTACGGGGCATACAGCGATGACCAAACTCAGTTCAATCATAATGGATATGTGATACTAGCTTGCTAACCATTACACTATGATGGACGCCCAAATGACTTGATTACTTCATCTAATAATGAATTCAAGATACATTATCAATTATTAATTTTTTTACTAATATGTTGTACTTTGACTTAGGAGTGCCCCAAAATATAAGCTTTTTTTAGCAAACTGATTCCTTCTGGTTATCAGTGGTGCCGAAACCCGGGAATGAACCAGGACCTTCAGATTATCAGACAGTCGTAGTAGTCGTAATTGCTTTGCTCTCCCAGCAGTTCTAGTTTCTCAATAGCACAATCCAACTATATCCTCTCTTCCACTCGTTTCGACAGCCAAAATACTACTGCAGACTTTCTCGCCGATCTGGGAGGGCAGATCCCTAAATATCCCATTGCTGTGTTTCATCCGGGCTCCTCACTCTGAATTGCACGTTCGACATTCATCAGCACGCGTCAATCCTCACGACGAGACTCCACATCTGGGCCACTCTGCACTGCTCGTACGGAATTTCACCAGCATTTCAGCAACGAAGATGTGACGAGTTCAATTTCCGTGGTCACTCGCCCCTCCCCCTCGCACAGGCCACAGATATCCAGATTCGTTTCGTTCGTGGGGGCTGGGAATCTGCTCGTCCACACTTTCCATGTTATTAGCTGTCACTCGCTATTCAATTATTGCAACATCTGACCCCTTTAAAGGGTTATTTCTCCTTAAGCATGGAAGATGCCTACCTGTCAGAGGCTTAGACCTTATTCCTGACATTGAATTCAAAGTATGTGACTCCTAAATTGAAACCAGTATATGAGGCGCTTTTATTGTGTTTTATATAAGTTAATGCTAATTCTGTAAATAGCATGTTCGCCATCATCTGCGCATGCGCTGGCTTGGCCATGTCAGAAGGATAGACAAAGACCACATCCCCGAAGACCTACTGTATGGCGAATAAGTAGAAAGCTCCCGACCGATAGGGAGACCACGCCTACCCTTTAAAGACGTCTGCAAGAAGGACATGAAGACATGCCACATCAACACCACCACCACATGGGAGGTTGGTGCAGAAAACCGAGTAGCCTGGCGCCTCCTTGTCAAACAAGGTATGAAAGGGAGTGAAAAAGAGAGGAAAGAAACCGCCACAGAAAAGAGAGCCAGAAGGAAGGAGAGACAACAGCAACTCCAGGAAGGATCATTTTTGCTTGCAGTTACTGCAGCAGAGATTGCTATTCAAAAATTGGCCTGTTCAGCCGCTCGCGCAGATGCAGTTAAAAAAACAAAAGTGCACACTACACGATTGTTTCGAGCAGACGGAAAGATGCCAACAACAACAAATAAGTTGAGTAGAGATGGGAGTTCAACAGTTTCCCTTCTATGACATTTTCAAATTAAGCTTGATTTGAAAATCGCATAGGCAAGAAACTGTCAGTTGATATGTGCCCTTGACTTCTTGTCCACACAACCCTAACTTCGATATACATGTTCTATCAATGATACTGAGCACTCTTTACTTATAAATATGTGTGATTTTTTTCTTGCTTTCTAAACTGAAGATGTATGTCAAGGGTGTGGACATCATTAAAGGAAATACGACAGCTGTTTCATGCCATATCAGAATAGGAATTCAGAGGTGCTCCGACCAATAGAAAAGTCACTGGATGAATGTGTTGAGTACCAAGGGGTATTTTGAAGAAAATTACCGCGATATTCATTATTATGTTTTGTCTTAAGTAGTTGCAATTTTCTTCCACTGGAAGAAATACGGTACTATGCTTGCATGTAAAATACCATTTTGTCAGAAATATCTTCCCGGTTATCGGTGCGAAGTTTAACATCTAATGCCATGCTCCCAGCATCTATCTCTAATGCGATAGGGAATGGAATAGTTGCCAATGGTTTCAGAACAAATCTCTTATGATCATGTCTCTCTTTAGCAAAAGTCATAGCCAGTAGTGGTGACTATGTAAATAAACTGTGTTTGTTCGTTGGTTGAATTTTACGGCATGTCAACCCTTGTTGGGTTATTTTATGCTTCGATCATGGAAAAGTATATATGGTAGGTATTTTGAAAATTAACGTTATAATCATTGTTATTTTTTGTCTTGTTAAATAATCACTCGATACTTTTTAAAAAAAATATTGATTAAATTTGAACTGTGTTATAAATTAAAGTTTAAATTTTAGATTTTGTTGTAAACCGGCTCAGCTTTTAATACTGGTCAGTTGGTCTCTGAAAATGAATAGCTCACATTCCGGAGCATTTAGTCCAGGTAGTACATACGCCTTCGCACAAAAGAGGTAAGGGCTGGGCTGATTACCCGGTGCCTGAGGTGCACCTGAAGGGTAATGCCGACGGAACTGGGCAATTTTTGAAACCAACTCACAGGAGGCTTGTGTAGACCACATTAGACTGAACTTGTGCCACACTCCAACATCGTGGGGGATTGGTTAAATATTGAGGAGCCGATTTTAAATTTGCTTCTCACGATTCTGAGCCACACCCTGTGTCATATGTTAATCACTGATTATTCACGTGACCATTACTTCCTTGGCATCGTTGTTTTATTCAAATTTAAACGGAAGTCATACACAGATTAACCAACATGAAAATCGTGATTTATGTCCCTTGTCTTATTTTCAGCGTCATTTCCGTTTTCATTATAATTAAAATCCTCAATATACGAGGATGAATCAAAAAAGTAATGCCATTTTGTTTAGCACAAATATAATTACCAACAGGGCAACATGTATCATACATCAAAATAAAGCTGCTCCTCTGTGGATCACATCCCTACTTCTCCACAGTCACCGTTTCTCTCAATAGCAATGTTCCACCTTCGAATGGAGCATGTATCCCTGCTCCGTAAATTATGTTGACTGTTGTTTGAGCCACTTCTTCACTACAGATTTCACTTCCTCGTCACTGGAATATTGTTTGACTCTCAAACATTCTTTCTTCGAACCCATGAAAGACGGGTTGAGAGGCAAACATTATTCCAGTGACGAGGAACAGTCAACAGAATTTTATGAGACAGAGTTATATGTTCTTATTCGAACGTTGCTATTGAGAGAAACGGCGACTATGCGGAGATGTGTTCGGGAGAAATTTCACAAGGAGAAAGAAAAAGTGCATGGTAACTACAAAATTTAATGGATTATAAAGAAATTCAACAGGCACAGAAATTGCACTACTGTCAATAAGTATCACTCAAAATAACCACCATTAGTGTCGATCACAGCCTTAATCCTGCTCCGGAACCTGGAGTAAGCTGATGTTAAAGTTTCCCTGGAAGGGGTCTCAAAAACTACCTTAATTCTCTCGATTAACTTGGCTTTTGTAGTACTGGTACAGCGATTGGTGTCTTTCTCAACAGCGCCACATACATAATAATCCATGGGGTTAAGATCTGGGGAGTTCGGAGGCCAAACATTGGGACTAGTGTAGTAAAAATTCGCTGACAACCATTTTGACTTTCCCCAGATGTGTGGCAGGGGGCCGAATCCTGCTGTCATACATATGGCCTACCATTGGCTACCCTTGTTATCCAGGGCTTGACTACAGTGTTTAGCAACTCCACGTAGGCATCTGAGGGTCCTCCAACACTTTTTCCTGTAGATTTCCGAGGAATTCTGCTGTGCGAACGCAATCAGATTATTATATTGCTTTCTTCTAGCCATAGCCTCGTAGTCTTCATTGCAATTCTCCAGTTCATGCCTGATTGTTTTACAGTGTTCAGGGAGCATTGGGCAGCAACCATAATCTCCTTATTTTGATGGCCGGCGCAGATCATCATGATACAAGTTATTCTCTTCCATGATTCAAGTGGGTTCCAGTCATCCATTCTATCTGTAATCACGTATATAAATGAAGAAGCGTCCAAGCTTTTAAATGATGTGTAGTTTGCGCCAATACCTCCAACCTACTGAGAAAAATAACCAAATATAAATATGTCAAATTTCTCCAGAACACCCTATATATATGGTTGCTTCACATACGAAAGAAAAGTAAATATTTCATAAAGAAAAATACGCAAGTAGTTTCAATTTTGGTATTTGTTGTTTTTTTATATTTATTTATTTAAAGATAAGACACGTGTTACGTTTTCTTTACCTCTACAAGATAATACAATTTTATTAGCTTGAAGAGGGTCAAAGAAACCTGAAACACGTGTCCTATCTTTCAAATCCAAAAAAAAAAAAAAATAATAAAATGAAAAATGAAACCACTTGCGGACTTTTTCTTTAAAATATATATTTCCACTGCCTCTCCACTTCTAATACATTTTTCACCCGATTTTTGTTGGTTTGTCAAACACTTAGAAACTTATTTAAACTTTCTAAAAACAATTTCTTCCCAAGAAAGTTTTCTAGAAAATGATCTACGGTCAAAACTAGTTGAGAACAATTGAAAAATAAATAGCATAAAAGAAATATTCCTGTTTGTCTTATCCCTTTTTGTGCATTATATATACTAGCAAATGTATGCACCCTCCGGGTGCAAGTATTTAAGTTTTAATGTAATAAAATATTAGATTAATTTAGAAAGGCTAATGAAACTAAATAAGAATGCAGATAAAAAGATTTGAAACTGAGGCTGTATAATAAAAAAATAGAATAATTGAAACTTACTCTTCCGCCACTCCCGTCTTTCATTCCTAAATAATCCAAATTTAACTATTTAGTTAAAATAGGAAGTAAAGAATAAAATTACAGTTATTTATTCTTGTTAACGGTTTTCTTTTAAGACTTATCCACGAGATTGTTGCTAATATTCATTAAGATAAAATCAAACTATTAGAAATCAGTAATACTAAGCATATATTTATTAAAATCATATTTTTTATATCAATATGCAAATTAGCCTTCCCATTCACACTGTAAACCGCTATTTTGGTGTATATATAAATACAATTGCATGTTATTCTTATGTAGATATTGTCAACAGTATTAATAATGTAAAACAATTTTATTAATAATTGAGGTTTAAATAAAAATAAAATCCTGTAGAATGTGACGTAAATAAGTAAGGGAATTGTGACTTGAATAGTAATATAGTTTCGGTTACAGACAGAAAATCACACAATCTCCATTATAATAAGATGATATATATTGTGGATAATATGGGTGCTATATTTCTAAGCAGGTAGTGCTCAATATCGCGTAGGCGAGAAACTGTCAGTAACCAGGTGTCGACTCCATGTCCACGCTACCATAACTCAAATATATATGATATAAAATATTTCTGTGATATAAATAAATGAAAATTTATTTCCGCTTTTTCAAATCTGATTTATAAATTGAAATCAGATTATTATATATATATATATCAGTCATCCACAGACACGTGTTTCGAAGTTTACTTCTCATCAGTGCGGCTCGATTTTTTTAACAGCTACCTCTAGCCGGGATAGAAACCCGACAGAATTTTGCCTGCAAAGTTCCTTTCCCTTGCGGCCATCATCGGCTGTCAGTCTGGGGTGAACAATTAATTGATACATACTTATGAGGGTATGTTTTTACGATCACCAGAGAACTCAAATCTGTAAACAGCGACAGGCGAGTAACGGCTTACGCCAAAACGGTGAAATTTCAATTAATGTTCCCCACAGTGCTCTACCATGGGAGTGGGAAGCATAGGGATATCATTGTAATTGGCGTAAGAGTATTTATAATTTCGGACGATCTTCATAAATTTCAACAAAATTAGCATTTCCCCAACCCCACATCATCAAGACTACCAGCCGCCCATCATCATCATCACCATGATTGTTAGAAGCAGAACGCATCAATTTATCCCACCCCCGGTTTCAATCCCCACCGCAGTAATTTCACCAGAAAATCATTCTCTTGAGAGCTTTTCATTAACATAGCTAAGACCAGTCAGCCATTTTTGGCACCGACCTCACCGCCGCTAACACCTTAAAAACATCATCACCATCATCATCAAAAGTACAATCATTATGAGACAGCTATTACAATCAACAGCAGCAATAGCTGGACCCAGTAATTAATCAAGGCTCTTTACCCCCCCCCACACACACCTAACACTTCCCCTCACTCGTCAACTTCTTCCACTCCCCCACCACACATCGCTGTCGATGACGTAACTTTTTATTAGGTAGTTATTTTTAGTTTTATTGCCGGGCTCCAATCCGTAGGGACAGAGTTAAACATCAAAGTGAGTTTAATTAACGACACAACATTACAATTGTTTCTCTTCCAACACGCAAACCTGTCAATCCCCACACATCCTCCCCTCCTCGTCCTCCTCCTCGTCCTCCTCCCATGGGTGCCCATCCGCCCGCAAGCGCGCGTGCGCACACATCCACATCCCTCATTTTATTGTTTGCTTAGATTCATTTTTTGTTTTCTATTTATCACTTGCTCTTTTACGTTCTATCTATCAATTTATTCATCTATTCTAGCTGTTGCGGTTGCACTTCATTTACTATCAAATTCTTGAACTGCACATTCTATCTATCTATCTATCTATCTATTTCTTGCACTTTCTATCTGTCTAGCTAGCTCTCTGCACTACGCTTTCTATCTATCTATAACTCTTGCACTACAATTCTTCTATCTATCTATCTATGTATCTATCTATCTACCTCTTGCACTAAACTATCTGTCTATCTATCTATCTAGCTCTTGTACTACGCTTTTTATCTATAACTCTTGCCCTACACTTTCTATCTATCTATCTATCTATCTATCTATCTACCTCTTGCACTAAACTGTATCTATCTAGCTAGCTCTTTACTACGCTTTCTATCTATCTGTCTACCCATCTACCTCTTGAACTACACTATCTGTCTACCTATCTACCTCTTGAACTAAACTATCTGTCTGTCTACCCATCTACCTCTTGTACTACACTATCTATCTGTCTACCTATCTACCTCTTGAACTACACTATCTATCTGTCTACCTATCTACCTCTTGAACTACACTATCTGTCTGTCTGTCTACCAATCTACCTCTTGAACTAAATTATCTATCTGTCTACCCATCTCCCTCTCGTACTACACTATCTATCTATCTACCCATCTACCTCTTGTACTACACTATCTATCTGTCTACCCATCTACCTCTTGTACTACACTATCTATCTGTCTATCGACCTCTTGTACTACACTATCTATCTGTCTATCGACCTCTTGTACTACACTATCTATCTGTCTACCTATCTACCTCTTGAACTACACTATCTCTGTCTACCTATCTACCTCTTGAACTACACTATCTGTCTGTCTACCCATCTACCTCTTGAACTACACTATCTAACTGTCTATCGACCTCTTGTACTACACTATCTATCTGTCTACCTATCTACCTCTTACACAAAACTATCTGTCTACCCATCTACACCTTGTACTACACTATCTGTCTATCTATCTCTTGCATTACGCTATCTGTCTATCAATCTATATACCTCTTGCACGACTCTATGTATCTTACTCTTGCACTACTCTTTCTATGTATCTACCTATCTCTTGCACTATATAATCTATCTCTTACACTGAACTTTCTATCTATACATCTACCTCTTGCACTTCACATTCTATCTATCTATCGCATTTTCCATTCATACATTTATCTAGCTCTTGCACTTTCTATCAATCTAGCTCTTACAATTTCCACCTATGTTTTTGTACTATTTATCTACACATCTGTTAAGTTTCTGACCGATATCCTTGGCCAGTTGAAAAGGACTTAAAGTAAGTAAGTCCTGAGCTGTGGAATCCTTTGGTAAGTGAATAAGTCCTGAGTTATGGAATCCTACGTAGTGTCAAAGGTCCAGTGAAATAATCCTATGTTCCGTCGTCCACGAAGGTTCAAAGTAGTTTTGAGTAGGTATGACCAGAACAGTCGGTATAAATAACAATATCAGCAGCAGAGTACTGCCACTGATTGGCCAATAATATGGTCACATGATTATCGCCGAGTCTATAAATAAGAGTGGGTATCTGGCACACACCTTATAATACAAAAAATATCAACACACCCCCTTTTTTGATATAAGGTTGGTGATTCCATTCAGAAATACTAAATCATTCCATTCAGGAATATTACAATTTACAATCATTTTATTCAGAAAAATTAAAAATTTATAGTAATAGTATTTTTGTTCTATTACTTCTAACCCTAATTTTTATTAATCCTATTTTGTTAATATTTTTTATTATTGTTATTAATTGGCTATTCTTAATCTAACTCTTAACCTAATCATTACTGCCAACATTAGTATTGTCCCCTTTTTCTTTTCTTTTTTTTGTGTTTATTTTTTTTCTTCTTTTTTTTTCTTTTCTTTTTTATGATTAAAAAATTTTTTGTGTTAATTAGAAAAATACAATACAATACAATATAATACAAGTTAGTGAGTTAGTATTTGGTTGAACAAGTTTAATGTCATGTCCAGGACATTTATTTTCGGAGGGGGGTGTCTTACCCCTCTGAATGGATACAGTCGGCCTATTCTACAGCCCAAGCCGTTTATATCTTAAGCCTTTTCCTTTCGACATTCATTACAATATTTGTCTTTTGTTTTCTTTATCAGTATTTTCATATCTAATCCATTGTTATGTATTTATCTATTCCAGTCTGTTCATATTTAAGTCTTTCTTTAACTATCACAATATTTCTCTTTCTTTCTTAGTAGTTTTATATCGAATCTATTTTTATTTATCTATCGTTTATGTAACCCGTAATATCCCGTTCATGATTTATTAAACAAATACATTAAGATATTGTTCTTAACTTTAATCCTTACGTATATAAATTATCTCTACAGAGACTCGCGAAAAGAAAACAATTGTATCTTAGCGTCGACTGTGTTTTTATATGGCAGCTTAGTCATGCAACATTTTATCACTTCCCACTAACTTACCCCTATTTAAAAAGGATATGGTTGTCTTCTTGACAACTAATATATATATATATATATATATATATATATATATATATATATATATATGTGTGTGTGTGTGTGTGTGTGTGTGTGTGTGTGTGTGTGTGTGTGTGTGTGTGCAGAAAGTTTGTAGAAAAAACGACAAGATGTTAAAAATTTTGCTGACAGAAATCTGTTTCGACCAATATGAAGAGGTCTTTATCAAAGCAACATTGTAAACGGAAAGACGAAATAAATATATCATTAATCACGAGGCACAGAACACTAATATCAAAAATGCTTATAATTTGTAAAAATAAAATTTATTTTATTTTTAACATAAAATACGCATTTTTTAATTTTTTTTGGAAAATTCCGGTACTGAGTATTCTGTGCCTCGTGATTAATGATATATTTATTTCGTCTTTCCGTTTACAATGTTGCTTTGATAAAGACCTCTTCATATTGGTCGAAACAGATTTCTGTCAGCAAAATTTTTAACAACTTGTTTTTTCTACAAACTTTCTACACATATTGTCGGATTCATATCCATTTTACCTTTCATATATATATATATATATATATATATATATATATATATATATATATATATTGACTTTTTGTTACCGCTGTTTCAAACCAATAGATGTTTATTATCAGACAAATCGCCTTGTAAATGACATCCAAATAAATATCCGTTATAAACAACGTTCTCGCTTTATTCTTCCGCGTGCCACACTCATCCGTGCATGATGTTAAACACTTGGATTTTTTCCCTTTTAAGGTGGTTGATTTTGTATTGTTATTTTTCCAGTTTAAGAGTTTGATAAATATTTTTTCTGTGCGGTGAAGCTCTGAATATTTCCGATTTAGCATTTAGGTCTTTTGCAGGGAAGCTAGTCCTTTACTCTCAACCACATTTTGTCGGAGTTATTTCAATCTTTCACTACTCATAT
>CM042137.1:122631922-122634422 GCA_023376005.1 Doryteuthis pealeii | reverse complement strand
TAATGAAGATTTTATTTATATCAGGGAAGATATTTAAAAATTAGGATTTGAATAGCAAGAGTTGCATTTATGATTAAAACATAAATCAATTATGTAAGACGAGAACAATCAATGGATTTGCGAGACTAACATTTTATTGTACCCCTCTCTCTACAAAGCCAACGTCTTCTAGTATAGTAAATAAATCAACGAATTACAAAATCATCTCATATTATAATGGAGATTGTGTGTTTGTAACCGAAACTACATCACTACACAAGTTACATTCCCCATGAATTTATTTAAATTTAAATCTCAATTATTAATAGAATTATTTTACATTATTAATACTGTTGGTCTTATCTACAGGTATTTGCCTCATATCCCACTTATATGGGCTGGGCAAAAGGTCTCGTTTTAACGTGGGCCCACCCACAAACCAGAGCTCATAGGTGGGAAAGAACAAAAATTGCGTCGATCCCTTCGGCATTTCCCTCAAGAGGGGCGCCTCAGGCGCTGGGCAATAAACCCAGCCCTGTCCCTTTAAATCAAGGGGACAGGTATTGCCTGGGGGGACAACCCCCTGGGATTGACGCTATTAACTTGTAAAGATCCAAGTCCAAAGCCACTAGACCCCCACCACGATGGGCGGGCTTATCTATATTTTATCTACCTCATACCCCACTTGTACGGGTTAGGCACAAGGCCCTATTAACGTGGGACCACCCACAAACCGAAGCTCATGGGTGGCGGGTGAAAAATTGCGTCGATCCCGTCGGCATTTCCGCTCAAGGGGGTGCCTCAGGCGCTGGACAATAAACCCAGCCCTGCCCCTTTAAATCAAGGGGGCAGGTGTTGCCTGGGGGGATGGCCCCCTGGGATCGACGCCTGCAATTATAGCAATCCCCACCCGTTGGGCAGGTCTGCATATTAATAATATACAAGTGTATTTATATATTCAACGAAATAGCAGTTTACAGTGTGAACGGGAAAACTAATTTGAATATTGATATAAAAAAAATGATTTTAATAAATATGTGCTTGGTATTGTTGATTTCTAATTGTTAGTTTTTTTTCTTAATGAATAAGAACAAAAATCTCTGGGATAAATCTTAAAAGAAATCAAGCAACAAGAAGAAATAACTAATTTTATTCATTACTTCCTAATTTAAATATTTAGTTAGTTAAGTGGAAGAGTTAGTTTCAAAGTTGTTCTATTTTTAGATTATAGCCCTCTTTGTTTAAAAAAAAATTATCTGCATTCTTATTTAGTTTCATTGGTGTTTCTGATTTATTTTATTACATCAAAACTTAAATACTTGCTCCCGGAGGGTGCATATATTTGCTAGTGTATATGATATAGCCAAGTATGTAACTAAACAGTATAAACTAGACAACCCTTCCCAGAATGACCCCCAAAACTATATCAACCTTCCCATCACGCCCCACATAACAGTAACAGTATATAAAGGGATAGGCACCACATGGGAACATTTTGGTCTGATGATCGTATAGGCGAAAAACTGATACTCAATCTTAACTTAAGTATATCTGTCTATCATTGTATGATTCTTTCTCTCTGCTTTTCTCTCATTGTTATCTTCCTTTCTTTCAGCCTGTGTGTTTCTGTCTTTACATCTGTTTTTCTCTTTATCCATCTCTGTCTCTCTCTGTCTCTGTCTCTCTCTCTATATATATTTATCTCTGTTTCTCTATAATTATTTCTATATATATATATTTGTCTTTCTCTTATTTCCTATCATTCTTCTCTCTCTATATATATATTTCTCTCACTGTTTCTCTATCATTCTTTCTCTCACTATTTATATATTTCTCTCTTCCTCTCTCTAATTCTTCCTATATATTTCTCTCACTATATATATATATATATATATATATATATATTCCTCCCTCTCTCTCTATATATATATATTTCTGTATATCTCTCTTTCTTTCTATGTATATTTCTCTCTATCACTCTCTATGTATATTTCTCTCTATGTATATTTCTCTCTCTCTCTCTCTATGTATATATCTCTCTCTATATGTATATATATATCTCTATATGTATATCTCTCTCTTTCTATGTATATTTCTCTCTCTCTCTCTATATATATATATCTCTATGTATATTTCTCTCTCTCTCTCTATATATATATATATCTCTATGTATATTTCTCTCTCTCTCTCTCTCTCTCTATATATATATATCTATGTATATTTCTCTCTCTCTCTATGTATATATATATATATCTATGTATATTTCTCTCTCTCTCTATCTATATATATATTCTATGTATATATATATCTCTATTGTATATTTCTCCTTCTCTATGTATATATATATCTCTATGTATATTTCTCTCTCTCTCTATGTATATTATATATCTATGTATATTTCTCTCCTCTCTTATTATATAATAATATATATTATATATATTATATATATTTATAATCTTACCTATTCTCTTAAATACTATTATATACGCTTTGTGTCATGAATGAGATAATAATTGCTTTC
>CM042137.1:122621537-122631822 GCA_023376005.1 Doryteuthis pealeii | reverse complement strand
CATACCCCCTCTGTTCAAAATCTTTTTATCTACATTCTTATTCAGTTTCATTAGCCTTTTCTAATTTAATATGATATTTTATTATAAAATTTAACTAAAATACTTGCACCCGGAGGTGCATATATTTGCTAGTATATATAATGTAGTAATATATTCACGAATTTCCTCTCACCACTGAACCATAAAACACATTCCCTGCAGATGAGAGAGAGAGAAGAGAGAGAGAGAGAGAGAGAGAGAGAGAGAGAGAGAGAGAGAGAGAGAGAGAGAGAGAAAAAAACAAAACCACTTGGTTGAAAATCGCATAGGCAACCATATAAAAAGTTTATTTCTTAGTATATATAACACATATTGCAGAATTTTAAACGCACTAATAACACGGCTGTTTTGAGCAAATCTAACTCAGATATTCATAGAGAACATCGTTAATAAATGAAATTTAGTATTCTATGTATTAATGGTGTTGACTATATATTAAATACTCACTGATAAAATTACACAATTCCTGAGGTATTGTGACGGAATTAGTGACGTAGTTTCGTTACAGTCAGACACCAAATCGACATTATAATAAGATATATATATATATATATATATATATATATATAAGATTTTGGATGTTTTGTTTTTATTTTAGAAGCATTGCTGAATAAAGTATATATTAAATTTTTACTTGAAGGCACTTACAATGCATGTATCGTATAAAATTCGATACTTTTCTTATAGAAAATGAACTTGACAAGTGTAATCCCGGCAAAGGATCGCTCGGTGTGTAGAATATCGTACAGACTGTTTCGACTTTATTTCGCTGATGAGACTTAAAGAATAAAGTCGAAACAGTCTGTACGATATTCTACACACCGAGCGATCCTTTGCCGGACTACACTTGTCAAGTTCATTTTCTATAAGAAAAAGTATCGAATTTTATACGATACATGCATTGTAAGTGCCTTCAAGTAAAAACTTTATATATATATATATATATGAGAGAGCGCGTGTCTAAAGGTTTGTAGGAAGTCGTAGAAAATGGACTCGTCTACCCGAGTTCAATTCCTGTAAGCGGTTGGGATTTCACATGGCGCTAATACCCTGGAAAGCATGTATCCAATTCTCCTTCCAGCTATGGAAAATAGCAGGGAAGACTGGGCTCTTTAACCATGGCTAGGTAACCAGTCTAGAGAGGGGAAAACTCTTAATTCAAACCTGTTAAACTCCGCTTAAGAAATTGACCTTGTGTCGCATCCTGTTCGCGCGAGGGTTCGTGTGTGTGTGTGTGTTGTGTGTATATATATATATATATATATATATATATATATATATATGAGAGAGAAAGAGAGATGTGCAGCAGGTATCTATGAAGTTGATATGGTGATAGTATCAAACTAAAAACGGAAAGAAGCTTTAGGAAAGGTTTATAGTATATCATCAAGTGATAAATACTTGGCGATTTAAGGATCTATCTTTTTGTTGATAAGATATATTAACCCCCAGGAAAGAAACGACTCACTGCACAATATCTCGACTGAGTCTTTAAATCGTTTTAACAATTTACACTGTAAAATATTCACAGCTATTCCTGCCTTGTCATATCTATAATTGCATCGATCTTTCTATCAATTCGCCTTTATATATATGACAAGGCAGAATAGCTGTGAATATTTTACAGTGTAAATTGTTAAACGATTTAAAGACTCAGTCGAGATATTGTGCCAGTGAGTCGTTTCTTTCCCTGGGGGTTAATATATCTTATCAACTCAAAAAGATAGATCCTTAAATCGCCAAGTATTTATCACTTGATGATATACTATAAACCTTTCCTAAAGCTTCTTTCCGTTTTTAGTTTGATACTATCACCATATCAACTTCATAGATAACCTGCCTGCACATCTCTCTTTCTCTCTCATATATATATATATATATATATATATATATATTATATACACACACACACACACACACACACACGAACCCCTCCGCGCGAACAGGATGCGACACAAGGTCAATTTCTTAAGCGGAGTTTAACAGGTTTGAATTAAGAGTTTTCCCTCTCCTAGACTGGTTACCTAGCCATGGTTAAAGAGCCCAGTCTTCCCTGCTATTTTCCCATAGCTGGAAGGAGAATTGGATACATGCCTTTCCCAAGGGTATTAGCGCCATGTGAAATCCCAACCGCTTACAGGAATTGAACTCGGGTAGACGAGTCCATTTTCTACGACTTCCTACAAACCTTTAGACCACGCGCCTCTCTCATATATATATATATATATAAAGTTTTTACTTGAAGGCACTTACAATGCATGTATCGTATAAAATTCGATACTTTTTCTTATAGAAAATGAACTTGACAAGTGTAGTCCCGGCAAAGGATCGCTCGGTGTGTAGAATATCGTACAGACTGTTTCGACTTTATTCTTTAAGTCTCATCAGCGAAATAAAGTCGAAACAGTCTGTACGATATTCTACACACCGAGCGATCCTTTGCCGGGATTACACTTGTCAAGTTCATTTTCTATAAGAAAAAGTATCGAATTTTATACGATACATGCATTGTAAGTGCCTTCAAGTAAAAATTTAATATATACTTTATTCAGCAATGCTTCTAAAATAAAAACAAAACATCCAAAAATCTTATATATATATATATATATATATATATATATATCTTATTATAATGTCGATTTGGTGTCTGACTGTAACCGAAACTACGTCACTAATTCCGTCACAATACCTCCAGGAATTGTGTAATTTTATCAGTGAGTATTTAATATATAGTCAACACCATTAATACATAGAATACTAAATTTCATTTATTAACGATGTCTCTATGAATATCTGAGTTAGATTTGCCTCAAAACAGCCCGTGTTATTAGTGCGTTTAAAATTCTGCAATATGTGTTATATATCACTAAGAAATAAACTTTTTATATGGTTGCCTATGCGATTTTCAAACCAAGTGGTTTGTTTTTTTTCTCTCTCTCTCTCTCTCTCTCTCTCTCTCTCTCTCTCTCTCTCTCTCTCTCTCTCTCTCTCTCTCTCTCTCATCTGCAGGAATGTGTTTTATGGTTCAGTGGTGAGAGGAAATTCGTGAATATATTACACTACATTATATATACTAGCAAATATATGCACCCTCCGGGTGCAAGTATTTTAGTTAAATTTTATAATAAAATATCATATTAAATTAGAAAGGCTAATGAAACTGAATAAGAATGTAGATAAAAAGATTTTGAACAGAGGGGTATGATTGAAAAATAGAACAACTTTGAAACTAACTCTTCCATCATTTTCCGTTACTCCCGTCTTTCATTGGTAAATTTTCCTAATTAAACTGTTTAGTTAAAATAGGAAGTAAAGAATAATATTACAGTTATTTCTTCTTGTTAAGGGATTTCTTTTAAGATTTATTGAAGAGATTTTTGCTCATATTCAATAAGATAAAACCAAACAATTAGAAATCAATAATACTAAGCATATATTTATCAAAATCAATTTTTTAAGATCAATATGCAAATCAGCCTTCCCATTCACACTGTAAACCTCTATTTTGTTGTATATATAAATACAATTGCATGTTATTAGTATGTAGATATGGTCAACAGTGTAAGTAATGTAAAACAATTTTATTAATAATTGAGGTTTAAATAAAAATAAAATCATGGAGAATATGATGAAAATAACGAAAGGAATTGTGACTTGCATAGTAATATAGTTTCGGTTACAGGCAGACAATCATATATATATATACATATATATATATACATACATACATATATACATACACACATATACATACATACATACACACATATACATACATACATATATATATATATATATATATATATATATAATTTTTATGACCCAAACGGCGAAAAAAGGCTAATCAAATTTGCAAATAAAGTAAATTTACAAAAATGAAACCGGAGTAAAATTGCGAATAAAAAAATCCGTCCTGAAAAAAATCAAACTGCACAAAACTGATCGGCAAAAAAGAAAAGCAACCGAAAGAGTCAACTAAGCTAATATGTAAGAAATGCGTAATACATTTAGTCAATAGTGCATACGCCTAGGAAATACGAGTTTCTGGGTTCGATACTGGCCCTTGCCAACTCAGCTCCACAAGTAGCATAGCTTGGATCTGTGCGGTACAGTGAGGAGCTGATAGTAAGTTTGTTGCTCCACCTCCGACAAAAAATACAATTTCCCTAGTTTAGCACTAGTGAAAAGGAAATAGACTCCCTCGCTGTCTGTGTAATACTAAAAATAGGTAATTCCGTCTACTTGAATTTTTTTTAGCTCAGTTGGTCGAGCACTTGACTATGAAACGCGCGGTTCCTGGATCGATACAGGTCCTCGTTAACTCAGTGTATGAGTAGCACAGGGATCTGTGCGGTGAAGTGAGGAGCTGGTGGTAGGTGTGGTGCCCCACCTCAGACGAAAAAACAATCTCCTTGGTTTAGCGCTTGTGAAAAGGAGATAGACTCCCTCGTTGTCTGGCTGATACCGATATTAGTCCGCCCCGATGACTTATTAAGGAACACGAGTATTATGATTATGAACGTTTTTTTTTTTTTAATAAATAATTCTAATTTAGATAAAGAATAAATAATAATCCTGACCGTAACGCTGATACCGACATTAGACCACCGCGATGACTTACTTTTTATATCTATATAATCTATCTATCTATCTATCTCCAATGCATGATTTTTATGAGAGATAAGAAAGTATTCATGTATTTGGTTTAGAAGAAAATTGCTCTTGTATTATTTGGATTATTCGGACTATTGTCCTCATCTTCATTGTTAAATACACAACGTTTCGGCCAATGTGCCCCCGGCCTTCTTCAGGTGTTACTTGTCGGACACAGATATATATATATATATAAGGAAATAACAGATTAGGAAGAATCCGACAAAATGTGAGTAAAAGTTGAGGAACATAGTGAATAACGAAACAAAAACAAATAAATTCAATCAAACTTTCGCCTCCATGGTTTATATACCGTATTTGACGGCATATAAGATGCACTCCCATTTCAGCAGGTCAGATACAGGAAAAAAGTGTTTAGTGTATTTAAGCATATATTGTTGAAAACAGTCTAGCTGTGCTTGATTATAACAATACCAGCAATAAAATAAGGATGCATGGAGTTTAGGGTAGGTAAAAGTACTGAGAGTAAGCTGGGTTAGTGAGCATCATAGAGAAGATTATCCTAGGCCTACGGGAGGTCTCAAACGTTTTTGTGTCCTTTATGACGTCAAATACGATATATATATATATATATATATATATATATATATATATATATATATGAGAGATAGAGAGAGAGAGAGAGGGGGCAATAAAAAATAAATGTACTAGGTTTTTATAACCTTGTCATCTAATTTGTGAACCATACGCGAAATCCTTACATTTTAAAGTATATATATATATATATATATATATATATATATATATATATATATTGTGTGTGTGTGTGTGTGTGTGTTTTCAAAAAGAAAGCTTGGGTTTTCTAATTTAAGTTTTAAATTTAAATGAAGATGTCTGCCCAGCTGAGCAAAATATAATTAGCTGATTTGAGACAAGGCGAGGCTAATTTAAAAATAAATTTATTAAGCCTGCCTTGATCATCTGTTTGCATACAATTTCTTGGAGCAAAAGACAGACTTGTGCATATACAGCATCTTCCATACTGCACACACCAAGTCACGAGCAACTGAAGCTAAAAAAAACTTGTTTTAAAGTAAAACTTACTATTATTTTTTTACATCAGTTTTACAATCTGTTATTTTAAAATTGTCTTGCTGACTCAAATAAATTTCTATTCATCATTCATACTCGAAAGGACATTTTTCTGCTGCGTATTGTGGAACATTTCATTAGGTAAATTAAGTTTTCGCAGAAGACTACCTCTCTGAGAAAAAAAAAAGAAAGAAAAGCCGGGAACACTTGAGTGATTACACTGAGCGATTTTTTTCTCATCAGCACCTAAGCTACCGATGAACACGTGACCCAGAAAAACCAATCATTGCAGTGCCAAACGATTTAAAAGTGGCGTGGGGAGGGGCTTTAAGCTAGATGAAGACAAAAAGGGTAGGAGTTGACCTAGATGAAAACTTAAAACAAAAATGGATAATGAGAAAAGAAATGGTAAAATAGATCAAGGGATCTCGAATTAAGGACATACGGTCACTGGCTTTTATGCGCATGTCTGAACTCGTAAAAACAATATGGCGTATATTGGCATCCATTCGTCCAGAAAAAGCTTTAATATTAACTAGCAAAAGTATGCGCTAGTAAATAATATTGCTTAAATTTTTAAAAAAGAATTAAAGCTGTCATGAATTCTCGAGGAGAGGCAATAAAGTATTTGAATCCTTTGGTGGATGAAATCCATAATATCCTCAATATTGGATTATTCTATATTTCATTCTGCATGGCTTGGAAAACATGATATCATTACTTTGATAATACAAAATTATATCTTTAATTTGAATAATTTAATCTAGTTTGTTTCCCAAGGCTCTAATCGCTATATCAAATGCAAATAGCCTCGTCCAGGATTTGAACTCTGTTATAAGGGGGCGGGTTAGCTCAGTCGGTAGAGCGTTCGGCTAGAAACCACAAGGTTCCTGGTTCGATACCGGCCCACGCCAACTCAGCGTATGAGTAGCACAGGGATTTGTGCGGTAAAGTGAGGAGTTGATGGTAGGTGTGGCGCTCCACCTAAGATGCAAAAACAATCTCCTTGGTCTAGCGCTAGTGAAAAGGGGATAGACTCCCTCGCTGATTGGCTGATACCGACTTTAGGTCACCTCGACGACTTTACTTACTTTACTTATGTCGTGTGCATTTCCAGCGACGGTAACCATTACACCATGCCCTTTTTTTCATATAGGTGCTAGAAGGCGGTGGCTGAGAGTCAGCCACCAATATTTTTTAGTACACATGAAGTTAATGAAAATTTTTTCTATCAATATATTAATTCCCATGAAGTTATAAAAAAGACTTGACATTAAATAACCCACATGGTTTGATATGCTATTAAACACCAACCAACCAGAATATAAGTCCTTATTTATCAGCCAACTCTCCGACATTTGAAGAGAACTAGATTTACTTCATTTTGATACCAGTTTCATTATTCTATTTGGTTTAAAACTTGTTTTATAGGATTGAAGACACAAGTCATCAACCAACTGTAGTAATTCTGAAGAGAAATACACTTACTCCGGTTTGATACTAGTTTGATTAAAAAGTTTTTTTTTTCTTTTTTTTTTTGAGGGGGTGGGGATTCGAAAATATAATCAACTTCAGCCACGTGACAGGCTTATGCTCTATTTTCCAATGCGTGGATATATATATATATATATATATATACACACTAAACCCCTTCACACGAGCAGGATGTGACACAAGGTCGATTTCTTAAGTGGAGTTTAACAGGTTTCGGTTATTTCCTATAACTCCAACATAAACAAAGGGGAACCACTCTTGACTGACAGATTATTTATTTTCCCATTAAACTAACCCTAAATCTATACCATAACCCTAACCCTAACCCCGTCTTTTTCCCTAGTAAATCAATAAATAAATAAATAAATAATTTATCAGTCAAGAGCGGTTTCCCTTTGTTTATGTTGGAGTTATAGGAAATGACCCAGGTTTCAGTTTTCCTTCTCCTAGACTAGTTGTCTAACCAAAGTTAAAGAGCTCGGTCCGCTTTACTATTTACCCATGGCTGGAGGGAGAATAGTTGGATTCAAAACTTTCCAAAGTGTATTAGCGCTATGTGAAATGCAAGCAGCCTCGTCCAGGATTTGAATTCAGTTACACCGTGTCCATTTCTTCCGACTGTAACCATTACACAAAGGCGTTCGAAGAGAAATTGATTTACGTCATTCTGATACCAGTTTCCTTATTTTAACTGATTTAAAACTTGTTTTATTGAATTGAAGACACTATTCATCAACTAACTCTTGTAAATTTGAAGAGAAATACACTTACAACCTTTTAATACTAGTTTGATTAAAACTTTTCTCTTTTTTTTTTTTGGTGGGGGGAGGGGATTTGAAAATGTATTTATCAATCAACCGCAGTCACGTGACAAGCTTCCCTCTCTGGTTTCTTCCAAATGCCCGGATATAGAGGTGTACTTAAGACACGCGTATATCTATAAAGAATCCAGGATTTCAGTGGTTGAATCTTATCTAATTTCTTTCCTAGATGAACAACTTCGCCACTTGATTACAGCGTCTTATTTATGCGATTTACGTCCTTATAGGTGCAGGTGTGTCAGATTATCGAACGGGAATCAACTAAACGTTTTTAATTAAAGAAAATACTTAAAGGCTAATATCATAAAGAACAGATTAGAGAGAAAGACAGTGTTTGCTAGAAAGAACATGATATGTAATAAAGTGCGTATATCCCAGGGAAAAGGAAATAGGATTGGTGCGCGTGTTACATTTATAATGCAATAGTAGTCGTGTAACAACACAGACAAAACACACACCAACACACATTCTCTCTCACCCTACATACGTATATAGAGACAGAAATATATATATACATACAGATTGAGATAAATATACATAATATATATATATATATATATATATATATATATATAGAGAGAGAGAGAGAGAGAGACGAATACTCAGGGATAGATATAGAAATACACACACACACACACACACACATATATATATATATATATATATATATATATATATATATATATATATATATATATATAGTCAGAGAGATATATAGAAACAATTAGAGAGAGGAAGAGAGAAATATATAAATAGTGAGGGAAAGAATGATAGAGAAACAGTGAGAGAAAAAGAAACATATATATAGAGAGAGGGAGATATATATATATATATATATATATATATATATACATAGAGAGAGAGAGAAATATACATAGAGAGATATATATATATATATAGAGAGAGAGAAATATACATATATATATATATATATATATAGAGAGAGAGAGAGAGAAAATATACATAGAAAGAGAGATATACATATATAGAGATATATACATATATAGAGAGATATATGCATAGAGAGAGAGAGAGAAATATACATAGAGAGAAATATACATAGAGAGTGATAGAGAGAAATATACATAGAAAGAAAGAGAGATATACAGAAATATACATATACATATAGAGAGAGAGGGAGGAATATATATATATATATATATATATATATATATATATATATATAGTGAGAGAAATATATAGGAAGAATTAGAGAGAGGAAGAGAGAAATATATAAATAGTGAGAGAAAGAATGGTAGAGAAACAGTACGAGAAATATATATAGAGAGAGAGAAGAATGATAGGAAATAAGAGAAAGACAAATATATATAGAGAGAGAAATAATTATAGAGAAACAGAGATAAATATATAGAGACAGAGACAGAGACAGAGATGGATAAAGAGAAAGACATGTAAAGACAGAAACACACAGGCTGAAAGAAAGGAAGATAACAATCAGAGAAAAAGAGAGAGAAAGAATCATACAATGATAGACAGATATACTTAAGTTCAGATTGAGTATCAGTTTTTCGCCTATACGATCATCAGACCAAAATGTTCCCATGTGGTGCCTATCCCTTTATATACTGTTACTGTTGTGTGGGGCGTGATGGGAAGGTTGATATAGTTTTTGGGGTCATTCTGGGAAGGGTTGTCTAGTTTATACTGTTTAGTTACATACTTGGCTATATTATATACACAAGCAAATAGATGCACCCTCCGGGAGCAAATATTTAAGTTTTGATGTAATAAAATAAATCAGAAACACCAATGAAACTAAATAAGAATGCAGATAATTTTTTTTTTAAACAAAGAGGGCTATAATCTAAAAATAGAACAACTTTGAAACTAACTCTTCCACTTAATTAACTAAATAGTTAAATTAGGAAGTAATGAATAAAATTAGTTATTTCTTCTTGTTGCTTGATTTCTTTTAAGATTTATCCCCGAGATTTTTGTTCTTATTCATTAAGAAAAAAAACTAACAATTAGAAATCAACAATACCAAGCACATATTTATTAAAATCATTTTTTTTACTAGCAAATATAACCACCCTCCGGGTGCTAGTATTTAAGTTTTAATGCAATAAAATATTGTATTAAATTAAAAAGACTAACTAAACTAAATAAGAATGCAGATAAAAAGATTTGAAACAGAGGGGACTATAATTGAAAAATAGAACTACTGAAATTTACTCTTCTTTCACTCCCGTCTTTCATTGCTA
>CM042137.1:122596537-122616537 GCA_023376005.1 Doryteuthis pealeii | reverse complement strand
ACCACACACACACCAACACACACACACACACACACCACACATAATATATACTATATATATATCTATATATACACATACAGCCCCATATAATATATATATATCCCACAATCCCTGACCACGCACACACCACACTATATCATACAGCCCCATATATACTACTATTATACCTTATCCCTATATATATATAATATATTATATATTACACAATCACACTGACACACACAGCACAGCACATTATATATACAGTCCCATAATATACATATATCATATATATATACTAATACTATATATATATATTAATATACACAATCACACTGACAGCACACACCACACATAAATACAGTCCCATTAATATACTAGCTATATATACTATATAGTATATATATACAACAATTCACACATGACACACACACACACATATATATACAGTCCCATCTATTAATATAATATATCTATATTATATATTACACCCAATCACACTGACACACACCACACACATACTATACGAGTCCCAGTATATATATATAGTACTATCCTAATATACACGCCACAATCACACTGACATGCCACACACACACACACACCACACATATATAATATATATATAATATATATCATATATATACTATATATATACATACAGCCCGCAGATATACTATATATATATCCAACAATCACACAGAAACACATATATCAATACAGCCGCAATATTTTTTAATAACGACACACACACCACATTCAATGACACATCCGGCACTTATAACCCTTGTTAGAATCATATGCATTCCAAAATACTCTCCCTCCAGCTATGGGGCGAAATAGTTAGGACCGGCTGGCCTCATAAAACCTTGGCTACGTGTTAACCAGTTAGGAGAAAGGAAAACTCTGAATTCAGACCTGTTACTCCGCTTAGAATTGACGTTTATTGTCGAACTTGCTCATGCGTAGGGGTTGCGTGATAATAAGGGTGTCAAAAAAAGTATCACAAGATTTTTGTACTTTTTTGACGCCTTGTATTTCTGAAAAAAAAAAAGTTCCATTACATTAATTTTTTTTCAGTAATACAAGGGGTGTGGTACACCAATTGTACCCAAACGTTTAAAGCGGTATTCTACCCAGATTTAAAAATGAAGATGATACATGAGAACCTTTATTTCCTTTTAGTATCACAAAGAGTGTAAAAAAGTACTAGAGATATCTCAGATACCTTTTTTAGACACACCTTAGAGTATACCCTATACAGTATACTATATACTATAATATAACTTATATAGCTACCAATTAATACATATAATGTCGTGCTGTGTGCTGTTTGTGTGTCAAAACATCCGAGTGAAGGAAAATTAATAAATTAAAAACACCAGGAACTAACTTAAACATAATCTTATCTCTTATATATTAACTAGAACGCCTGGAATCGACGCTTTAATTCTATAAGCAATCCCCACCCTATGTGAGTCGACCGATATTCAACTTGTGAAAGCATCCAGCGGCCGAAGCCACTGGAGACATCAGTATCGGGCGGGAATTAATCTACTTATCTTACCTCTACCCCACTTGTAACGCGTTAGGACAAGGTCCATATTAACGTCAGGGACCACCCATAAAACCGAAGCTCATGTGGTAAGCGGACTCGTTTGAACAAATCTTGCGTCGATCCCGTCGCATTCCCTCTCAGTGCTGGGCAATAAACCAGCCCTGTTCCCTTAAACATCAGGGGAAGTGTGCCTGAATGCGAATACGGCCCGCCCTGGGCATCGACGCCTGTATTATAAGCAATCCCACCGCTTGGCCAGATACTGGCATATTAATCAACTATAACGAAGCTGTTATTATATATACATTTCAACGAAATAGCAGCCTATTACCCATCAGTTGCTGAACGGGAAAACCTTACATTTCGAATATTGATTATCTTATTAGTAAATGGAGATGGTGTGTTTTTCTGGTCCTGAATCCGAAACTTATATCACTACTCAAGTCACAATTATCCCTTAGTTATTTACATCCACATTCTCCATTATTTTTATTAAATTTAAAACCTCAATAATTAGAACATTACTAATTAATACTTGACCCATATTTAATACATATTAATAACATTGCAATTGTATTACTATATACACAAAAAAAATGGCCGCTACAGTGCGAACGGGAAGGCTTAATTTGCATATTGATATTAAAAAAATTGATTAATAAACTCATATGCGTTGGTATTATTGTTTCTAATAAGTTCTTGGTTTATCCTAATGTATAGTGAGCAAAAATCTCTTAATAAATCTCAAAAGGAAATCCATTAACTTAGAAGAATAACTGTCCATTTTATTCTTTTACTTTCTATTTTTAACTAATACTTAAATTAGGAAAATGGTTAGAATTCGAAAGGACGGGAGTGAAAGAAGAGTAAATTATCAGTAGTTCTATTTCAAATTATAGTCCCCCTCTGTTTCAAATCTTTTTATTCTGCATTCTTATTTTATTTAGTTAGTCTTTTTAATTTCAATACAAATATTTTATTGCATTTAAAACTTAAATACTAGCAACCCGCGAGGGTTGGTTATATTTGCCTAGTAAAAAAAATGATTTTAATGAAATATGGTGCTCTGGGTATTGTTGATTCTAATGTTAGTTTTTTTTCTTAATGAATAAGACAAAAATCGGTCAGGGCGATAAAAATCTTAAAAGAAATCAGCCAACAAAGAAGAAACAATAACAATTTTATCTCATTACTTACTCTCAACTTTACAAAACAATCTTTCATGTTAATTAAGTGGAAAGAGTTAGTTTCACACAGCTTGTTCTATTTTTAGATTTATAGCCTCTTTGTTTAAAAAAAAAAAATGTACTCTGCATTCTTTTTTAGTGTCATTTGAGTTGTGTTCTGATTTATATTACATCTAAAATCCTTAAATCTATTTGCTCCCGGAGGGTGCCATCATATTTGCATTGTGTATATTAATATAGCCATCAGATGTTAATCTAAACGTAAAACTTCAGGACAAACCTCTCCAGAATGGGACCCCAAAAAACATATTCCAAACCCTTCCCATCACGCCCCACACAACTAGTAAACAGTATAACAAGGGATAGGCACCACATTGGAACATTGGTCTGAGACGTATAGGCGAAAAACTGCATACTTCAATCTGAATCTGAAGGTATACTGCTTGCTATCATTGTATGATTCTTTTCCTCTCTCTTGTTTCTCTATTGCTATCTTCCTTCTTCAGGCCTGCTTGTGTTCCTGTCCTTCTTACAATGTCTTTCTCTTTATCCATCTCTGTCTCTGTCCTGTCTCTATATATTTATCTCATGTTGTCTCTATAATTTATTTCTTTCTCTATATATATTTGTCTTTCTCTATTTCCTATCATCTTCTCCTCTCTACTATAACCTATTCTCGACTGTTCTCTCAACCCATTCTTTTCTCTCACTATTTATAATATTTCTCTCATTTCCTCTCTCTAATTTTCTTCCGATATACTTTCTCTCACACTATATATATATACTACTATATATATAGTAATATATATATATATATATGTCCTCCCTCTCTCTCTATAATGTATATGTATATTTCTGTATCATAATCTCTCTTTCTTTCTATGTAATATTTACTCTCATACTCTCCTATGTATATTTTCTCTCCACTGCTATATTTCTTCTCTCTCTCGTCTATGGCATATATCTCTCTATATTAATGTATATATCTCTCATATATAATGTTATATCTCTCTCTTTCTATTGTATTTTCTCTCTCTTCATCTCCTTACTATACACGTATATATATACTAATTATATGATATATTTCTCTCTCTCCTATATACTATTATATATATCATCTCTACTGATATTCTCTCTTCTCTCTATGTATTATAACTATATAATATTATATATAATATACTATCTCCCTCTCTCATATAAAAGTTTTCTTTTTCTCTCATGTTTCTCTTATCATTCTTTCCCTCACTATTTACATAATACTTTTCTCTCCTCCTCTCTCTTAACTCTGTTCTATATATCCTCTGACTATATACATATTATATCATATATATATATAATATAATTATATAATTTCATATATAATGTGTGTGTGTGTGTGTGTGTGTATTTCTATATCTATCCCTGAGTATTCGTCTCTCTCTCTCTCTCTCTTATATAATATATATATATATATATATTATATATATCATTATGTATATTTATCTCAATCTCTGTATATATACTATATATATTCTTGTCTTCTATATACGTATATAGGTGAGAAGAGAATGTGTGTTGGTGTGTGTTTTGTCTGTGTTGTTACATGACTACTATTACATTATAAATGTAACACGCGCACTCAATCCTACTTCCTTTTCCTGGGGTATGTGCACTTTATTACATATCATGTTCTTTCTTAGCAAAACACTGTCTTTCTCTCTAATCTGTTCTTTATGATATTAGCCTTTAAGTATTTTCTTTAATTAAAAACGTTTAGTTGATTCCCGTTCGATAATCTGACACACCTGCACCTATAAGGACGTAAATCGCATAAATAAGACGCTGTAATCAAGTGGCGAAGTTGTTCATCTAGGAAAGAAATTAGATAAGATTCAACGACTGAAATCCTGGATTCTTTTTAGATATACGCGTGTCTTAAGTACACCTCTATATCCGGGCATTTGGAAGAAACCAGAGAGGGAAGCTTGTCACGTGACTGCGGTTGATTGATAAATACATTTTCAAATCCCCTCACCCCACCAAAAACAAAAACAAAAAGAGTTTTAATCAAACTAGTATTAAAAGGTTGTAAGTGTATTTCTCATCAAATTTACAAGAGTTAGTTGATGAATAGTGTCTTCAATTCAATAAAACAAGTTTTAAATCAGTTAAAATAAGGAAACTGGTATCAGAATGACGTAAATCAATTTCTCTTCGAACGTCTTTGTGTAATGGTTACAGTCGGAAGAAATGGACACGGCGTAACTGAATTCAAATCCTGGACGAGGCTGCTCGCATTTCACATAGCGCTAGTACATTTTGGAAAGTGTTGAATCCAACTATTCCCCCTCCAACCATGAGTAAATAGTAAAGCGGACCGAGCTCTTTAACTTTGGTTAGGCAACCAGTCTAGGAGAAAGAAAACTGAAACCTGGGTCATTTCCTATAACTCCAACATAAACAAAGGGAAACCACTCTTGACTGATAAATTATTTATTTATTTATTTATTGATTTACTAGGGAAAAAGACGGGGTTAGGTTTAGGGTTTTGGTATAGATTTAGGGTTAGTTTAATGGGAAAATAAATAATCTGTCAGTCAAGAGTGGTTCCCCTTTGTTTATGTTGGAGTTATAGGAAATAACCGAAACCTGTTAAACTCCACTTAAGAAATCGACCTTGTGTCACATCCTGCTCGTGTGAAGGGGTTTAGTGTGTGTATATATATATATATATATCCACGCATCGGAAAATAGAGCATAAGCCTGTCACGTGGCTGAAGTTGATTATATTTTCGAATCCCCACCCCCTCAAAAAAAAAAAAAAAAGAAAAAAAATTTTTTTTTAATCAAACTAGTATCAAACCGGAGTAAGTGTATTTCTCTTCAGAATTACTACAGTTGGTTGATGACTTGTGTCTTCAATCCTATAAAACAAGTTTTAAACCAAATAGAATAATGAAACTGGTATCAAAATGAAGTAAATCTAGTTCTCTTCAAATGTCAGAGAGTTGGCTGATAAATAAGGACTTATATTCTGGTAGGTTAGGGTTTAATAGCATATCAACCCATGTGGGTTATTTAATGTCAAGTCTTTTTTATAACTTCATGGGAATTAATATATTGATAGAAAACATTTTCATTAACTTCATGTGTACTAAAAAATATTGGTGGCTGACTCTCAGCCACCGCCTTCTAGCACCTATATGAAAAAAAGGGCATGGTGTAATGGTTACCGTCGCTGGAAATGCACACGACATAAGTAAAGTAAGTAAAGTCGTCGAGGTGACCTAAAGTCGGTATCAGCCAATCAGCGAGGGAGTCTATCCCCTTTTCACTAGCGCTAGACCAAGGAGATTGTTTTTGCATCTTAGGTGGAGCGCCACACCTACCATCAACTCCTCACTTTACCGCACAGATCCCTGTGCTACCCATACGCTGAGTTGGCGTGGGCCGGTATCGAACCAGGAACCTTGTGGTTTCTAACCGAACGCTCTACCGACTGAGCTAACCCGCCCCCTTATAACAGAGTTCAAATCCTGGACGAGGCTATTTGCATTTGATTTAGCGCTTAGAGCCTTGGGAAACAACCTGGATTAAATTATTCAAATTAAAGATATAATTTTGTATTATCAAAGTAATGGTATCATGTTTTCCAAGTCATGCAGAATAAAATATAGAATAATCCAATATTGAGGATATTATGGATTTCATCGACCAAAGGATTAAAATACTTTATTGCCTCTCCTCGAGAATTCATGACAGCTTTAATTCTTTTTTAAAAATTTAAAGCAATATTATTTACTAGCGCATACTTTTGCTAGTTAATATTAACGCTTTTTTCTGGACGAATGGATGCCAATATACGCCATATTGTTTTTACGAGTTCAGACATGCGCATAAAAGCCAGTGACCGTATGTCCTTAATTTGAGATCCCTTGATCTATTTTACCATTTCTTTTCTCATTATCCATTTTTGTTTTAAGTTTTCATCTAGGTCAACTCCTACCCTTTTTGTCTTCATCTAGCTTAAAGCCCCTCCCCACGCCACTTTTAAATCGTTTGGCACTGCAATGATTGGTTTTTCTGGGTCACGTGTTCATCGGTAGCTTAGGTGCTGATGAGAAAAAAATCGCTCAGTGTAATCACTCAAGTGTTCCCGGCTTTCTTTCTTTTTTTTTTTTCTCAGAGAGGTAGTCTTCTGCGAAAACTTAATTTACCTAATGAAATGTTCCACAATACGCAGCAGAAAAATGTCCTTTCTAGTATGAATGATGAATAGAAATTTATTTGAGTCAGCAAGACAATTTTAAAATAACAGATTGTAAAACTGATGTAAAAAAATAATAGTAAGTTTTACTTTAAAACAAGTTTTTTTAGCTTCAGTTGCTCGTGACTTGGTGTGTAAAGTATGGAAGATGCTGTATATGCACAAGTCTGTATTTTGCTCCAAGATATTGTATGCAAACAAATGATCAAGGCAGGCTTAATAAATTTATTTTTAAATTAGCCTCAGCCTTGTCTAAATCAGCCAATTGATTTTTTCCTAGACAGCTGGGCGCCATGATATTCTCCCTTCTATTTAAATTTAGGTAAACTTAAAATTAAAAAAAATGCTTTCTATTTGTGGAGGGAAACACACACACACATAATCGACAGACATATATATATATATATATATATAATATATATATATATATATATATATAATATTTACTTTAAAATATAAGGATTTCGTGTATGCTTCACAAATTAGATGGCAAGGTTATAAAAACTCAGTACATTTATTTTTTATAACCCCTCTTTCTCTCTCTCTCTCTCTCTCTCATATATAATATATATATATATATATATATATATATATATATTTACCGTATTTGACGGCATAAAGGACGTCTTATACATCGTAGGTGAAGTTTGAGACATCCCGCAGGCCTGGGCTAATCTACTCTATGATGCTCACTAACCCAGCTTACGCTCAGTACTTTTTCCTACCCTAAACTCCATGCATTTTTATTTTATTGATGGTATTGTTATAATTAAGCACAGCTAGACTGTTTTCAATAATATATGCTTAAATACACTAAAACCTTTTTCCTGTATCTGACCTGCTGAAATGGGAGTGCATCTTATATGCCGTCAAATACGGTATATAAACCGTGGAGGCGAAAGTTTGATTAAATTTATTTGTTTTTGTTTCGTTATTCACTATGTGAAAATAACAGATTAATCCGACAAAAAGTAAAAGTTGAGGAACATAGTGAATAACGAAACAAAAACAAATAAATTTATATATATATATATATATATATATATATATATATATATATATATGTCCGACAAGTAACACCTGAAGAAGGCCGGGGGCACATTGGCCGAAACGTTGTGTATTTAACAATGAAGATGAGGACAATAGTCCGAATAATCCAAATAATACAAGAGCAATTTTCTTCTAAACCAAATACATGAATACTTTCTTATCTCTCATAAAAATCATGCATTGGAGATAGATAGATAGATTATATAGATATAAAAAGTAAGTCATCGCGGTGGTCTAATGTCGGTATCAGCGTTACAGTCAGGATTATTATTTATTCTTTATCTAAATTAGAATTATTTATTAAAAAAAAACGTTCATAATTATAATACTCGTATTCCTTAATAAGTCGTCGGGGCGGACTAATGTCAGTATCAGCCAGACAACGAGGGAGTCTATCTCCTTTTCCCTAGCGCTAACCCAATGAGATTGTTTTTGCGTCTGAGGTGGGGCACCACACCTACCACCAGCTCCTCACTTCACCGCACAGATCCCTGTGCTACTCATACACTGAGTTAATGAGGACCTGTATCGAACCAGGAACCGCGCGTTTCCTAGTCAAGTGCTCGACCAACTGAGCTAAAAAAATTAAAGTAGACGGAATTACCTATTTTTTAGTATTACACAGACAGCGAGGGAGTCTATTTCCTTTTCACTAGTGCTAAACTAGGGAAATTGTATTTTTTGTCGGAGGTGGAGCAACACATCTACTATCAGCTCCTCACTGTACCGCACAGATCCCAGCTATGCTACTTGTGGAGCTGAGTTTGCAAGGGCCAGTATCGAACCCGGAAACTCGTATTTCCTAGGCGTATGCACTATTGACTAAATGTATTACGCATTTCTTACATATTAGCTTAGTTGACTCTTTCGGTTGCTTTTCTTTTTGACGATCAGTTTTGTGCAGTTTGATTGTTTTCAGGCCGGATTTTTTATTCGCAATTTTTCTCCGGCTTCATTTTTGTAAATTTACTTTATTTGCAAATTTAATCAGCCTTTTTTCGCCGTTCGAGTCATAGAAATAAAATTATATATATATATATATATATATATATATATATATATATATATGAGAAGTAAATACACAAGCGATGTGTTTATGATATGGCTTTTTTTAGCCGACAAATTTTAGGAGAATATGTGCTTAGTTGAAGTCGTACCTAATTTTGAAAGTTAATTAATTATTAATTAATTAATTAACTTTCAAAATTAGGTACGACTTCAATTAAGCACATATTCTCCCAAATTATATATATATAATATAGTGTAATATATTCACGAATTTCCTCTCACCACAGAACCATAAAACACATTCCTTAGAGAGAGAGAGAGAGAGAGAGAGAGAGAGAGAGAGAGAGAGAGAGAGAGAGAGAGAGAGAGAGAGAGAGAGAGAGAGAGAACAAAAACAAAACAAACAAACACAGCCACTTGTTTGAAAATCGCATAGGCAACCATATAAAAAGTTTATTTCTTAGTGATATATAACACATATTGCAGAATTTTAAACGCACTAATAACACGGGCTGTTTTGAGGCAAATCTAACTCAGATATTCATAGAGACATCGTTAATAAATGAAATTTATTATTCTATGTATTAATATTGTTGACTATATATTAAATACTCACTGATAAAAATTACACAATTCTTGGAGGTATTGTGACGTAATTAGTGACGTAGTTTTGGTTACAGTCAGACACCAAATCGACATTATAATAAGATTATATCTATATATATATATATTTTGAGAATATGTGCTTAATTAATAATCAATTAATTAGCCGGGCATACCTATTTAAATGTAAGGCTAAACAAATCGAGAAAAATCAATCTCTGTATGTACATTTCGGCCTATTAGGCCTCATCAGCAGGCCGAAATGTACATACAGAGATTGATTTTTCTCGATTTGTTTAGCCTTACATTTAAATAGGTATGCATGCCTAATTAATTAATTATTAATTAATTAACTTTCATAATTAGGTACGACTTCAATTAAGTACATATTCCCCCCAAAATTGTCGGCTAAAAAAAAGCCATATCATAAACACATCGCTGTGTATTTACTTCTCATATATATATATATATATATATATATATATATATATATACTAGCAAATATATGCACCCTCCGGGTGCAAGTATTTAATTTTTAATGTAATGAAATATCGTATTAAATTAGAAAGTCTAATAAGAAGGCAGATAAAAAGATATGTAACAGAGTGAAGGTATAATAGAAAAATAGAAATGAAACTTACTCTTCCATCACTGCCGTCTTTCATGGCTGAATTTTACTTATTTAACTATTTAGTTAAATTAGGAAATAAAGAATAAAATTACACTTATTTTTTCTTGTTAATGGATTTCATTGAAGAGATTTTTGCTTATATTCATTAAAATAAAACCAAACAGTTAGAAATCAATAATACTATGCACATATTTAATAAAATCACATTTTTAATATCAATATGCAAATTAGCCTTCACATTCACACTGTAAACCGCTATTTTTTGTATATATAAATACAATTGCATGTTATTTGTATGTAGATATGGACAACACTAATAAAAAGGTGAAGCAATTTTATTAATAATTGAGGTTTAAATATAAATAAAATCATGCAGAATGTGATGTAAATAACTATGTTAATTGTGACTCGATTAGTAATATAGTTTCGGTTACAGACAGAAAAACACACAATCTCCATTATATATATATATATATATATATATATATATATATATATATATATATATATATATATATATATATATATATATATATATATATATATATATATATATATATATATATATATATATATATATATATATGAGAGAGAGAGGCGCGTGGTCTAAAGGTTCGTAGGAAGTCGTAGAAAATGGACTCGTCTACCCGAGTTCAATTCCTGTAAGCGGTTTGGATTTCACATGGCGCTAATACCCTTGGGAAAGGTATGTATCCAATTCTCCTTCCAGCTATGGGAAAATAACAGGGCAGACTGGGCTTTTTAACCATGGCTAGGTAACCAGTTTAGGTAAAACTCTGAATTCAAGCCTGTTAAACTCCGCTTAAGAATTTTGACCGTATATGTGTGTGTGTGTGTGTGTGTATATATATATATATATATATATATATATATATGAGAGAGAAAGAGAGATGTGCAGGCAGGTTATCTATGTTGATATGGTGATAGTATCAAACTAAAAACGGAAAGAAGCTTTAGGAAAGGTTTATAGTATATCATCAAGTGATAAATACTTGGCGATTTAAGGATCTATCTTTTTGAGTTGATAAGATATATTAACCCCCAGGGAAAGAAACGACTCACTGGCACAATATCTCGACTGACTCTTTAAATCGTTTAACAATTTACACTGTAAAATATTCACAGCTATTCCTGCCTTGTCATATCTATAATTGCATCGATCTTTCTATCAGTTCGCCTTTATATATATATATATATATATATATATATATATATATATATAATATATATATATATGTGTGTTGTGTGTGTGTGTGTGTAATTACGATTAGAATTTAACACTAAAAGCTATTTAAGTCAGTAAAATACAGTGCTCTATACACGAAAGTGCAGAGTAATATCACTATGAGAGAGAGAAAGAGAGAGAGAGAGAGAGAGAGAGAGAGAGAGAGAGAGAGAGAGAGAGAGAGAGAGAGAGAGAGAGAGATATTATTATTATTTTTCAGGAATGATGCTAGAATGTCTTCGGTTACCATGACAACGGGTGTTCTCATTAGATTTTGAGTGTAGAGAAATGCACAAACATACGCTCATTCACACTCACAATAAAATAAAAGAGTGGCCTAGCTAAGCATTGTTCTTTCGGCGATATATTTATATACCTATATTTATGTGAAAAAAAAAAACACACACACACACACACCATAAAGGTGAGTTATTATTATTAGTACTAGCAAATATATGCATCCTCCGGGTGCAAGTATTTAAGTTTTAATGCAATAAGATATTGTATTAAATTAGAAAAACTAAATAAAAATGCAGATAAAATGTTTTGAAACAGAGGGAGTATAATCGAAAAATAGAACAACTGAAACTTACTCTTCCATCACTCTCGTCTTTCATTGTTATTTTTTCTAATTTAAGTATTTAGTTAAAAGATTAAGTAAAAAATAAAATGACAGTTATTTGTTCTTGTTAATGGATTTCATTTAAGATTCATTGAAGAGATGTTTGCTTATATTCATTAAAATAAAACCAAACAGTTAGAAATCAATAATACTAATCACATTTTTAATATCAATATGCAAATTAGCCTTCCCATTCACATTGTAAACCGCTATTTTGTTGTATATATAAATATAATTGCATGTTGTCAGTATGTAGACATAGTTAACAGTATTAATAATGTAAGACAATTTTATTAATAATTGAGGTTTAGATAAAAATAAAATCATGGAGAATGTGATGTCAATAACTAAGAGAATTGTGACTTGAGTAGGTATATAGTTTCGGTTACAGACAGAAAAATACACAATCTCCATTATAATAAGATTATTATTGAACTCGTTATGAATTGTTCACTCCAGTTTTAATTGGTGGTTTTTCACTCGTGTCCCAGTGACAGCAAGTCTCCAGAGGTTTTTGATGCTCTTGAGGTTTGTCTTTTTCTTCCAAGGTTTTCTCAGTCCGTTCATATCTATCTATCTATCTATCTATCTATCTATCCCTATCAATTAGCATTTATCTCAGTCTGTTAATATATCAGCCTGTTTATATCCATCAATTTATCTATCATGGCCATGTGATATCTATCTATCCCATCCTGTTCATATTTATTTATCTATCTATCCAAGCCTGTTCATATCTATCTATCTATCTATCTCAGCCTGTTCATATCTATCTATCTATCTATCTCAGCCTGTTCATATCTATCTATCTATCTATCTATCCCAGCCTGTTAATATCTATCTATCTATCTATCTATCCCAGCCTGTTCATATCTATCTATCTATCTATCTATCTATCTATCCCAGCCTGTTCTATATCTATCTATCTATCTATCTATCTATCCCAGCCTGTTCATATCTATCTATCTATCTATCTATCTATCTATCCCAGCCTGTTCATATCTATCTATCTATCTATCTATCTATCTATCTATCCCAGCCTGTTCATATCTATCTATCTATCTATCTATCTATCTATCTATCTATCTATCTATCTATCTATCTATCTATCTATCCCAGCCTGTTCTATCTATCTATCTATCTATCTATCATCTATCTATCTATCTATATCTATCTATCTATCTATCTATCTATCTATCTATCCCAGCCTGTTCATATCTATCTATCTATCTATCTATCTCCCAGCCTGTTCATATCTATCTATCTATCATATCTATCTATCTATCCCAGCCTGTTCATATCTATCTATCTATCTATCTATCTATCTATCTATCCCAGCCTGTCATATCTATCTATCTATCTATCTATCCCAGCCTGTTCATATCTATCCATCTATATATCAATCTATCCCAGCCTGTTCATATCTATACCTCCATTAATCCCAATCTGTTTATATCTATCGATCTCAGTCTGTTCACATCTGTATATCTATCTCTTTTTGTCTGTTCATATCTATCTATTTATTAATTTAGCTTCGTATATAGAAGAAGATGATTCATGTCAATTTTAGCCGATTCAAAAAGTATATAATACACATTGTTTTTTTTTTAATCTTTTGCTTTTTTACATAGTTGAAATGAAATGAAAATGGCCTCCCATATAATTATTCACTATCAGTTTGTCGCTTCAAGTATCCATACATTTGCTTGTCATTCCGTAACTGTTTTCTGTCGTGTTTCTATTCGTTCCTGTTGCAGTGCAGTTACTGTCTGCTGTAATGATTCTTTCTTTACTCTTTATAGTGCATTCTTCGGGTCCTCGAGTTGCTGCATCTACGTAATCCTCAATGCTGACCGGTCCTTTTCCTCCTTTTCTCGATACGTATTTTCTGTATTATTATCATTATTATTAATACCTTGTTCCTAAATCTTCCGTCCATTATCATCCTACAACAACCTCTTGTTAAAAATGAGGCCGTTCAAATCGTACAAGATGGAATGCCAAAATTTAAATCCAGATTATTTGGTGTCGCGTAATCGAAGATTACTTATTTGTCCCATTTTATTTCACCCAGGTTTAAAAATAAAATGTTCCAAATGGTCTTGCGTCACTTAAATACCCAATTGAAAAAAAAAGAAAGAAATTACATGTTTCTTTTATTTGTAATATTGAAATCGTGAATTACGGAAGATATTTTTGTAATTTTGATCTTTTGTCTTGCCATGCAAAGAAGTTGGGTTTAGACAGTTCTAAGTGACAGTTATCTGTGGTAGAAGTAGATATATAACCGCAAAATGGCCGATCTTTAAGCCTTTTTCTTTACCAATTATATATATATATATATATATATATATATATTATAAAGAAGGTCTGCAAAATGTATTACGTTTTCAGAAAATTTTTAAAAATTCTTTTTATCTTACATATGCGACACGTGTTTCTGATCTGTTGTCTTCTTCAGGCATTGAATTATTATTTTTTTTTTTGCAGAATATGTCCGATATTTGACAGGTTGTGTGTGTTTTTGTAACTTTTTTATTATAATAAAAAAGTTACAAAAACACACACAACCTATCAAATATCGGACATATTCTGCAAAAAAAAAAAAAAAAAAAAAAAAAAAAAATGATAATTCAATGCCTGAAGAAGACAACAGATCAGAAACACGTGTCGCATATGTAAGATAAAAAGAATAAAAATCTTTTTTCTGAAAACATAATACATTTTGCGGACCTTCTTTTTTTTTTTTAATAAAATATTGAATTTTCTCCCGTTAGAACAAGAACAACATTATGTATATATATATATATATATATATATATATATATATATATATATATATATATATAATATATTGATTCATCTTGAAATTTCTGTAGAATTAGATACTTACAAATGATATATGAATTAAGTATTATATCGATTGCTATTGTATATTTTGTATTATTTATTGCAAAGACAACGGTATAATTTATATGTAATGAAGTTGCAAATCATCGTTTCTGGCATAAAGAACTCTTGATTTTTATTTCGTTTCGTGAAAATTCTACGGGCACACCTAGTTACCATTATTACTAATTTTGTCTAGCATCTACGAGAGCAATATATAATGTATAAAAAGACGCAAATGCAAAAAGAACTGTTGTATTTCTTTTGTTCCTAACAGTTCAAATTAACAAAACATTATCTCATTTTCCTGACTAAGGCTTTATTAATTGTTGACAGCAGATATTAAATTTTTCGTCACCTTGAATAATTTTTAGGTCAGTAAAAACCAGGGGCATCGTTAGGTAATGACATTGACAGCGTAATTCGGAAAATTAATTAGTTTTTTCAATTATAGCAATTAGAAAAATGAAAACGAAATTGCTATTTAGAAATATTTTATTTCACGATCTTTTCTGTTATATGATATTAACCTTTGCCCTGGCGTTGAATATTTGGGCGAGAAAGCTATAAGTGAAATGTTGTCAGTATTGTTTGCATTGGTGAGCTTCATAGTCATCCCTATCAGCCCAGGGAGTTAAAATTGGAGAGAGAGAGAGGGGGGGTAATTAAATTTCTATCCATTTTCTCAACATTATTCTCTTATGTCTTTATTTCATTTTTATGATTCATCATTTTTTGTTAATGACCAACTACACACACACACACACACACACACATTATATATATATATATATATATATATATATATATATATATATATAGAGAGAGAGAGAGAGAGAGAGAGAGAGAGTTTAGAGAGAGAGAGAGAGAGAGAGTTTAGAGAGAGAGAAAGAAAGAGAGAGTTAAGTGTAGGATAGAAAAATAAAATAAAGAAAGAGAGAGATCTGATTGTAGGAGAAAGAGGGAGAGAGAAAGAGAGGAGAGAAAGAAGAGAGAGAGAAAAAGAGAGAGGGATTCTTGTGGCGTAGTGGGTAACGTACTAGATTTCGACATCGTAGTAAGCGGATATATATATATATATATATATATATATATATATATATATGGGTGCTTCACCATGACAAGAATGATAAAATAATTTTTTTCTCACACCAGATGGACTCGCCACTTCCAATACACTCCTCTGCCCAGATTACAGTAACCTGTTAAACACTTAAAAATTCTTTTAATTTCTTAAAACTCTCTAAAAAGAATTTCTTCAACAAGAAATTCTCTCCTGTTGAGCCTTTTTTTTCAAACAGCGGAGTGTTAGACTTGTTCTGGTCCAAGATGAGAGCTCGATGTTTATTTCTATTGAACAGAGCAATAACATTAGTACTCTGACGAAACTCATAGGTATACACAACTTGTGGGTAGAAATAGATCTATAACCGCAAAATGGTTGATTTTTAAGCCTTTTTCTATAGCAATTTACACATATATATGTATATATAAACTTAGGGTCTTAAGCAAGTTGACTTTGTTTAGTTAAACTTTACGAAGTTATTTTTTTTCGCTTTGATTCTTCCCTCCATTTTTCTTTGTCATTTTGGGTCTTTGAAATTTACTTTATTCTTTTCGTTGTTGTTTCCTTCAACTTAAAATGATAAATGGTACAGGATATTGCAAAACAAAATGAGCAACGAAATAAAGAAAAAAGAAAAAAAAGATACGCTCACCTGTCAAACAAAATGGTAGTCAATGATTATAAAAAAAATAGACCTATTTAAAGACATTTCCGTTATTTTTTCTGCGAGTGAGACAGAAGCAAACAATTATATATATATATATATATATATATATATATATATATATATTATATATATGAAACTTATAGAAACATCAGAAATGGAAAAAATATCAGTTTTTAAATTTTATTTATTTATAGACCAAGTATTTTTTATTACAACCTCCATTAACTTATATTATTTGCCAAATTGTATATATATATATATATATTATATATATATACATATCCATCTATATATACATATATACACACACACTATATTATATATACACATTTATATATTCATTTATATACATATATACCATCTATATAAACACATTCATATATATACACACATTCATATATATATATTATATATACACACATTATATATATAACACATTTATATATTCATATATATATATATAACATCTATATATATTCATATATATACACACATTTATATAATTCATATTATATATATATATCCATCTATATATACACACATTCATATATATTTATATATTCATATATATATATACATTATATATTACACACATTATATAACACACATTTATATATATATATAATATCCATCTATATATACATTCATATATTTACACACATTATACATATATATATATATATATCACTATATATACACACATTCATATATATACACACATTTTATATATTCATATATATATATATATCCATCTATATATACACACATTATATATATTACACCATTCATATATAATCTATAATACACACATTCATATATATTAACACACATTATATTTATATATATATATATATCCATCTATATATACACACATATTATTATATATATATATATATATATATCCATCTATATATACACACATTCATATATATACACACATTTATATATTCATATAATATATCCATCTATATATACACACATTCATATATATACACCATTTATATTCATATAATAATATATATAATTTATTATAATATATATATATATATATATACACACATAATTCATATATATATATATATATATCCATTTATATAATATATATATATATATATATATATATATATATCATCTATATATACACACATTCATATTATACACACATTATATACATATTATATATATATCCATATATATATATCATATATATACACACATATATATAAATATATATAATCATCATATATATACACACATTCATATATATACACACATTTATATATTCATATTATATAATATATATATATATATCATTAATATATACACACATTCTATATATACCACATTTATATATTCATTATATATATTATATATATCCATCTATATATACACAATTCATATTATACACACTTTATATATTCATATATAATATATTATATACATCTATATACACACATTCATATATATACACACATATATATATCATATATATATATATTATATAATCCATCTATATATACACACATTCATATATATACACCACATTTATATTTCATAATAAAATATATATATATCCATCTATATATACACACATTCATATATATACACACATTTATATATTCATATATATATATATATATATATCCATCTATATATACACCATTCATTATATACACACATTTATATATTCATATATAAAATATATATCCATCTTATATACACATCATATATATACACACATTTATATATTCATATATAAATATATATATATATTATATATATACATTCATATATATTCATATATATTCATATATAATATAATATATATATATATATATATATATATATATATATATATATATATCCATATATATCATATATATACATATACACATTTATACATATATTCATATATATATATACATATATAAATACATATCCATCTATATATACACGCATATCCATCTATATATACATATACACACAAACGCTATAATATATATATATATATATATATATATACAAATTCATATGTATACATATACACACAAAAACTATATATACACACATTTATATATACATTCATTATGTATACACACATATTCATCTATATACCACACATTCATATAATATATATACACACATTCATAATATATATGTATTAATATATATACACATTCATATATATACACACATATCCATCTATATATTACACACACATCATATATATATACATATACACACAAACACTATATATATATATATATATATAATATATATATATATATATAGTATTTTTGTTTTGCAATGAAACATTAAGTTATTCCTAAATTCGATTCCATTGTATTGATTTACGAAAACAGATGATATCTTTAACTATTTATTTTCTCATTAAAGAAAATACTTTTCAAATAACTAATCATTAAATTTTCAAACAATAATGAAAAGATAAAAAATGAAAGAAACAAACACAAAAAATACCAGAGAGTTAAATCAAGATAATTATACTTTTTACATATTGAAATTTTTGCAATGGCTTTTTGATCTATCAAATAATACTGGAATTCTTAAAAATACGACCATTTCATCTTGGAACGCCCCCGGGTTAAAAATGTGACCGTCCCAATGAGTCATCACCTCAACTAAATAATGGACATTTCTGTTTTTATTATAAAGAAAGAAAGGGAAGAAAAGGGACATGCTACACAGACAAATATAATAAATAAAGAAAGAGGGTAGGGAAAAGATAGAGGAGGGAGGGAGCATGCAGAAGCGATAACAGTGATATGTTTCGATCGAACATAATAAAAAGATGAAAAGAAGGGAAGATAAAAAGAGAGTTAAATCAAGATAATTATACTTTTTTCATATTGAACTATTTAGCAATAGCTCGTAAGTAAACATTGTAATAACGTTGTAATAATTAAATTAACATATTGTGTTATATCCACAGGTCCTGCTAGTAGATATGAATATATCAAGTATGATTTTGTTTTATTTTAGATTTTGGCTAATCATGCCCAATTTTATGCAACACATTTTTTCAGAATTGATCGAAAATTCATCTTTGCACAAGTCAATGAATGCATTCCTAGTTTTTTCGTTTCCTACAGATGTATCATATCACACGAAAGATGGACGCTGCCCTGCCGGTGGGGCTGTAGAATATATTGACTGCATCTCTGAAGAGAGGTAAGACTCCTCCCCAGTGGCTCCACCAGTTTGCCGTGCTTGGTAATCCGTGATGC
>CM042137.1:122546537-122591537 GCA_023376005.1 Doryteuthis pealeii | reverse complement strand
TTTCATATCCTTTTATCTATACTCATATATATATAAGAAAAAGGGGGTTGGAATGAATCCGACAGAATGAAGTTAGATATAAGGAATGAAAGAACAAAACTCAGACAAAAATGTGTAGTATATTTCGCTGGGGTTTGAACCCGGCTTCATCAGCTTTTATTGAATTATTCAGATCATACAAGTATTTTATAGAAGGGGGAGTAGGTAGGTGGGTAAGTTTTGTGATGAGGGGAAGGAATTTTTCTCTGTTTTTGTGAGAGTGGGCTGCGATGAGGGTGGTCTTGTATGAAGTCAGTCAGTATACTATTGGTTGAATAGTCCATTCATGTATTTGGGTGATTCCATTCCTTGAGTCCTGATTGGCTGCTTGGTTTCTATGCTGTTATGAGGCTTCATAAATACTCTGGCATTCTGCAGTATGATTGCAACAAGGTTAGATCTGTATTGAGTTACAGCTACTTTGTCTTACCAATTTGATGGTAATTGAAACTTAGTATGATTATTCTACACTACCACACCGGATTATAGTTGACCTGGGAGTAATGGTGATGAAGGAGTATTCCATAGAGCTGCAGAATTGGAACCTTTTATTATAAAGAAATAAAGAAAAAGGCCATGATGAAAAGAGAAAAAGAAAGAAGAACGAGTGAGTGAGTGAGTTAAATCAAGATTATTATACTTTTTACATATTGAACTATTTGACAATAGTTCTTAAGTAAACATATCAAACGTTGTGATAATTAAATTTGTCATACTGTGGTATATCCACAGGTCCTGCTTTTTTTCTTCTATGTAATACCCGTGTTTATGATTTTGTTTGATAAACTCTGAAACTGTTCAACGTCAAAAACATGCACTAAAGTAATAAGAATCTTCACTTTGTCAACAAAGGGCAGATAAGGATTTACATTGTTCGCACCATCTTACCGAAATATCCCAGTCGTTCGCTTGATAGATCATGAAAGCTGATACCGCGAGGTCTACTTGTAAATAGCTCGATGCTCACACCGAGATATTCGTTAAGCATACTTTTGCTTTAGGGAATAACGACCCTCGCACTTTCACATGTAAACTCCGGAGGTTTTATGAAATTCTGATAATGGGGGTGGTTGGTGGGGAGGGGGTGGAGTGATGTGTAAATATTGATAAGGAAGTCAGAGAATCGATTTGAAATAAGACGGCAGGTGAAGTGCCTGAGGATCTCTTAAAATAAATAATCAACAACTGACAGTAGAAGACGAAGTTGCGTATTGATTATATAATATATATATATATATACTTTTTTGACACACTTGTGTGTGTGTGTGTATATATATATATACACACACACAAGGTGTGTCAAAAAAGTATCGAGATTTTTTGTACTTTTTGACACACCTTGTATTCTGAAAAAATAACGTTACATTCATTGTTCATTTCTATCTTGGTAAATACAGCTACAACCTCGATACTTTTATGGCAACTTTATATATATATATATATATATATATATATATATTAAATATAACTGTTTATACAAAGGTTTTAGTAGGCATCTACCTAAGGTTTCAGCTCTTAAATTTGTTATTGAGCACTTTATTTTCCTTATTTCATCTCGGAAAAATTACCAATATATATATATATATATATATATATATATATATATATATATATAAAATGTTGTTCTGATTCCAACGGGAGAAAATTCTGAAGAAGATACCAGAAGATCTGAAACACGTGTTGCATATGTAAGATAAAAAGAATACATTTTTTTCTGAAAACATAATACATTTTGCGGACCTTTTTTTATAAAATATATAAGTTGAAAATGGACGCGAATCCGACGGTATATTGAAAGGAAAAATTCATACCCAGGACACTAAAACGCATAGCCACCGCCTTCTAGCACATATATGATAAAAAGGATTGGGATGTGTTATAAGGGCAATAGAGTCAGAATAATCTTATAGGTGCTAGGACTTGACGTTACCAACCGATTAATCGGGCCTCTCCAACCACCAGTCTAGCCTAAGTAAGGGCAAAAGTAGAGTGTATGTCATGAACGGCTCATCCACCAGGATTCCATCTTTAAACATCACGAATCGCCAAACACGACCAACAGGTGGTTTCACTAGGGGGGGGGTCTTACTCCTTTGCAGAGGTGCACTCTAAAGATCCAGCCGACTGAGATATATATAAGTGGCCTGCCAGATAACCCCGAGATGACGTAGAGAGGCGAATGAAAAAGACTCATTCTCTTTCTTTCTATTATGCGAATAAATATCCGAATTTTGAATAAAAGCAACTCTACATCCTTTAGCAAGAATATAATCCCTCAGAGCGTAAGTATTTAAATCTGAATATAATGAAATATAGAGTGTCTACAATGTCCATATGCTCTTTAAGGTAATAATTCCTTAAGCTGCACACGGAATTATGAACACTGTATATCAAATTAGAAAAACAAACGGAATTAAATAAGAATGCATATATAAAGATTCCTTATTTTGATTATATCTTAATTTCTATATAAAATCATCAGTAAGATTGATTTAAAGCGTTGGAGAATAAAACAATAATATTAGAGCTCAATATCACTAAGTAATTATTCACTAAACGCGGTTCTGTTAAAACCCGTATGCAAATTAACCACACCATATATTATGTAATCCTTCATTTTTAGTGATTTTTAAGGCACATTGCAGGATTTTAAATGCACTGATAACAAGAGCTGTTTTTAGGAAATGTTACTCAGATTTTCATAGATACAGCGTTAACTATTCTATGTATATTAATGACTTTGACTATAAATCAAAAACTCATTGATAGACTGAGTGTATCGTGACATTAGCAGTGACGTAGTTTCGGTACAGGCAGACATAGAATCTCCATTATACTAAGATAAGGACAATTTAAAAGCCGTGTTTAGTATGATTAATAATTTGCCTTAGATACAAATAATTATCGTAAACTTTAATAAAAGCAACTCAATGTTTCTTTATTTTTATAATGACCGTCTAAAAGCCGTTTTTATTATATGTAAGTATTGCGAGTTAGATTAACGTATTTGATGTTAGATAAGATCCCATCCCCCGCAAAGTGGCACATAAAATATCTTCCGAGTGATTCGATTCGATATTGAGCTATTTAATCCGCTAAGGTTTATCCAGACACTGTAGAGTCTTTGTACTTCGTGATAGATTCTTAATATCAAAGATAAATAGTAGGATTATATACAATTGAATACAATATTTATTAAAAAAAAAGTTCCGGTGCTTCGTTTCTATCTTAAAGGAAACATATTTTGTTGTTTGTTTGCTTGCTGCTTATTGATTTTACGACATATCAACCCGTCTGGGGTTATGCCCTGCCTAACGGTTAGGAATTTATACATATCGTGTATTTATATTTATACTTTTTAGTAATTGGTTTTAAAAATGTGTTAGCATTATTGGGGATTATGTTGTATGGTATTGATTTGTTTCATGTCTATAATTTTATTTCCCTCAAAAAAGAGAGAATATCCTCCATGTTGACATTTTCAAACAGGTAACCTTAAAAAAAAAAAAAACACGTACATAACCAAGTAAAAAGTCAAAGGGGCAGGGCTGTGTTTATTGCCCGGTGCCTGAGGCGCCCATTTGAGGGAGAATGCCGACGGGCTCTACGCATTTTTTTGCATCTACCATACCATGAGCTTCGGTTCTCGGGTGGTCTCACATTAAAAAGACATTGTGTTACACCCGCATACGAGTTCGAACCTTACGAGGGACCTTGGGTCAGATTAACCAAATATGTATATATTAATACTTCCGTCCGTTATCTTGAAACACACCGTCCGAATCCTCCAAGATGAAATGCAAAAATGTAAATTCTCATTATCTGGTGTCACTTATCCGCAGAAATCTTATTTCTTATGATTGCCGTCACGTTTATTATATTTTTAACATATTGAATCATTTGCTCTTAAGTAAACATATCAAACGTTGTAATCACTCAATTATGATACTGTTGTATATCCACAGGTCCTGCTAGTGCTTGATAGATACGTGGGTAATCCCCAAAACAAGTTCTCCAAAGCACTGGGGACACAGAAACTGTTTGTATGGCTATTGACGACACTGTTGTGATTGTTGTGCATGCTCCTGCACTTGACTTGTCGTCAGTCGTTTCTGATGGAGCTCCCGATTGAAGCTACCACCGAGAGTTAATTTCAAGTAGTTATTCAATTTTTGAACACAAAAAGGCATTAAACCGATTGAAATCCATCGCCAGTTAACGGAAGTGTATGGTAAGTCATGCATGAATGTCAAAAACGCCAGCAAGTGGTTTAGGGGTCTGCAACGACGATAAGGTTCTACCTTTCTTCAACAACATGGCGTCGAGCCGGTATGACATGAGCATAAGAAAACTACCACAACGCTAACAAAATTGCATTGACAGAAATGGCGATGATGTAGAAAAATAGATACATGTTGAAACTTTAAAATAATGTAAACAACAAACGTTTCTGTGATTTCTAAATATTTTGGAGGCCTTCTCTTTGTGATTACCCTTGTGACATATATCCTCTATATATTAATACGCTTGTTTCTTAATCTCCCGACCGTTATAACCTTGCAACACCCTCTGGTTAAAAATCAGACCGTCCAAATCGTCTAAGATGAAATGAAAAAATGTAAACCCTGAGTATCTGGTGTTGCTTATCCGCTTTAATTATTATTTCTAATTAGTGGCATCACCTCAGCTAAATAATGGACCATTCCGTTTTTACCATGAAAGAAAAAAAAAGAAAAGGACATGCTACACAGAAAAAATATAATAAGAAATAAATAAAGGGAATAGGATAAAGGTGGAGAGGAGGTGATCATCGATTTTAATCGGACATAATGAAAAGGAAAAAAAAATAAAAAAAGTCTGATTAAATCAATATCATTATACTTTTTACATATTGAACAATTTTGCAATAGCTCTTACGTAAACATATCAAACGTTGTAATAATCAAATTATCATACTGTGGTATATGCACAGGTCCTGCTAGTAAAGAGTTGATATGCCGTTAAACTACTAAACTAACCTCTTTACTCTCTGCTTTCTCTTTTGTCAGGTTAGTTGTCTATCTAAAGTCAAACTGTCAAATTTATAAAGAGGGTCAAATTTGAAGGATATCGACCAAGTAACAAGACCATTGTAACAAGACCAAGACCATTGTAACCAGTTAAGTTACAATTGGGAAAATTTCCCCCTTGTGTCTGGTGGAAATCCAGCGTGGAATTTACCGGCTCCGATGCTAAAGACTCTTTAATTCTGTGATTTCTTCATTTGACAACTGACTTGTCAATATAAAATCAAACTGCAAAAATATATAAAGAATATTCAAGTGAAAAGGAAATCGATCCTCTAAACGGGAAACTGACAACTGCCATTTATTTCATGTCATAAAACTTGTTTATTCTTCATTTTTTTTTTTCCTTTTTGACGATCGTTGTTTGTTGTGTTAAATTGTTCCTTCAACAAAATCTTTAGAGATGCGCGATTTTTAGGCCTCAGATACGTGAAAAGACTTTATTGGAAATTAATAAAACATTAGCTTTTTACTTATACGATCCCCAATTTACCCAAAGGGAACACTTCATAAATGCCCACAATTATCTCCTAGCATGTATCTCATAAGCCGGTTCATCTTCTACACTATAAAATACTGTAAACACACACACATAAATGTGTACTAAGACATACTCTGTATCTTTACCGCCCTGTCGGCTGGGGGGTTAGAATGCACCGACTGCACCTCTGCAAAGGGGTAAGACTCCCCCAATGGGGCCACCTGTTGGTCGTGGTTGGCGACCCGTGATGCTTAAGGATAGAACCCAGGTGGGTGAGCAGTTCATGACATGCAATACTCCACTTTGGCCCTATCTTGGGCTAGACGGGCGGTCGGAGAGGCCCCCTCCGATCAATCGGCTGGTCACGTCAAGCCCTAGCACCTATATGATTTTCCCAACCCTATTGCCCTTATGGCAAGCCCCAACCCCTTTTTATCATATGGGTGCTAGAAGGCGGTGGCTGCTGGTCTACATGTCCTGGGAATGACGTTAAACTCTATCTGATGGTGAGGTTCCAGTTTTTGAGGTTTGGGGAATGTGGAGCACACCTTCATCACCATTGCTCTCTGGTCCACTCTGACCCGGAGTGGTAATACCTGTTAGGGTCCCATCTATGGGTTAAATAGAAAAATGTATTTATAAAAAAATTGTATTATCCATTAAGAATTGATTTATTTCAAAACTTTATCGGCATTAAATGACCCACTGAGGTTGATATGCCGTAAAACAAAACAAACCAATCTGTATCTTTAGCTTTGGTAAAGGTGTTGCATACCCTTTTTACTTACTTCTTCTATTCTTCTTCTGGCGTCTTTGATGTCTTAAGTTCTTCTAGCGTATCTTCTAACATCTCGACTTCATCTTGGTGGTCGGTCGCACTTAACTCATTTCTTCTTCTTCATCAGTCTTGTTACCAAGACATTCACCAACCACAAGACCGTGTTATTTTCTTAAGCTTTTATTTACTTAACTAAACATTTTATGTGACTAATCATCTGACTAACATAGCGCGCGTATGCAGTGAGTTCCAGTTAAGGCAGTACATCTTCTCTGCCCGACGTCAAACTGAAACTGAGGACCCAACCAGGTCCCACGTGACTTCACGTATTTCGCGGGCTTTCTGTACTATTCCATGGAAAGTCCCGCCCGTGATATGAAAAGGGCCATCCCTTTAGAAATACAGGGGATTGACAATAATTTTATGCAACCGCATAGATTATGTAACAAAGGTAACCAATGTAAGAGAAGGAAAAATCTGAATTAAAACCAGTTGTATTTTTCATTAAAACAGGAATCACCAAACTTTTATCACGTTGGTCCGGATAATTGAAAAAAAACAAAGAGCTCGGGCCACATTATTTCTTTCAAAGATAGATACTCTGATCAATTGTAATTTTATTAAAATCTTATATATATATATATATATATATATATATATATATAATATATATATATCGAAAACAAACAGAAACCAAATGGATTTTAAAACTACGAACTCACGTGAGGGGACTGAACGCCGATATCGGAATACTCCGTTATTACAAATATTTTACAGACACTGCCGCTGTCAACAACAACAACAAAGACAAATGATCCGTTGAACAGTAGCGACATTCATTTGAAAAAGGGAATCTAACGAACCCGAAAATTTATGATAACAAATAATAAAAAAATAAGTGAATCCAGTAATCCATAACATCGAGTTCCCTTATTTATTTTGAATGCTTCATAATAACGCCCAACTTCAACATAAAAAAGCATATATATATATATATATATATATATATATATATATATATATATATATATATAAGGTTTACCATTTCAAAACATATTTGTCTTATAACTTTTGACCGATTCATTGCTTCACAGTAGCTCTTTGAAAATTACTTGGGTTTTTCAAGCAGTCGTACCAAGTGAAAATTCGGGATCGCATAAGTAACAAGTGAAATGCTCATATGCACAAAATGTTGTAATCTACCCACAGTAGTCAAATCCATGAAGATTTAGTAAGCTTAACATGACGTCTAAATTTAAATGGTATCAGAACGTCTCGCGTTCCGTACGTTTTAACAAACAAATTCAAGTACCGTCGGCGGACCTGATAAAAATGCCTTCGTGGGCCGGATTCTGCCCGTAGTTTGGACACTCCTGCTTTAAAAGTTCAGTGTGATCAGCTTGAGAATTATTCGCATTCTATAGGAAAACTCGATGCCATATAACTAAATTATTTGTACTAGCAGCACCAATAGATATACCACAATATGGTAATTTAATTATTACAACGTTTGATATGTTTACTTAAAAGCTATTGTAAAAAACAACTTCAATATATAAAAAGAATAAAGACTAGCAGGGTCTATGGAATTTCCACGAAAAGAAACAAAAATCAAGAGGAGCTATTTAAACCAAAAACGATGATTTGCAATTTTATTACAAATACATACTGTTGTCTTTGCAATAAATAATACAAAAATAAAAGTGACAAAAACACGACTCGGAAAAAAACTGGTCTGGGAATTTGCCTGACGCTTTCTCGCTAAAACATTGCGTAAAAATAGGACAAAAGGCCTGGACGACATGAGATCAAAATAACCAAAATATCTTCCGTAATTCACAATTTCAATATTACAAATAGAACATGTAACTTTTTTAAAAATTCATTTAAATTTTACGTTTGGTATTTAAGCGACGCAAGACCATTTGGATAGTTTCATTTTTAAAATTAGGTGAATAAAATGGGACAAATAAGAAATCTGCGAATCAGCGACATTTGGATTCAAAATCAATTATTAATTAGATTGTTTTACATTATCAATACTGTTGACCATATATCTACATACTAATAACATGTAATTATTATTTATATATACAACAAAGTAGCGGTTTACAGTGTGAACATGAAGGCTAATTTGCATTTTGTTATTAAAAATTTAATTTTAATAAATATTCATTGAGATAAAACCAAACAATTAGAAATCAATAATACTAAGCGTATTATTGATTTCTAATTGTTTGGTTTTATCTCAATGAATATGAGCCAAAATCCATTAGCAAGAAGAAATAACTGTAATTTTATTCTTTACTTCCTATTTTAACTAAACTGATGGAACGGTAAGTTTCAGTTTTATCTTTTGATTATACCCCCCCTCTATTTCAAGTATTTTTTATCTGCATTCATATTTAGTTTCATAAGCCTAATTTAATATAATATTTTATTACTTTAAAACTTAAATACTTGTACCCGGAGAGTGCATATATTTGCTAGTATTTCTAATGTTTATATCAATTTTAAAAAATTGCATTGATGAAGCTTTAGTTCCTCTTGAGTGAGGAGTAACCCTGCATTGTCATTACTTTCTGGAGGCGCGTAGTGTAATGGTTATCGTCGTAGGAAATGAACTCGGCGACAGGATTGTGGATGAGGCTGTTTGAATTTTACTAATCTCTTAGTAAAGGTATGTCTCCAACTATTCTCTCTCCCTCATGAGTGAGGCAGACCGAATTCTTTAATCTTGGTTAGGCAACGAGTATAGGAGAAGGAAAAATTCCATTCTATTCGTGCGGAAGGGTTGGTGTATATAGTACAGTTGTATAGGTCCCATCTATGGGTAATATATATATATTATATATATATTAATTCTTGTGCTCCTTAATTGTATTGTCGTTATCATCTTGCAACACCCTCTTGTTAAAAATGACACCATCCAAATCATTCAAGTTGAAATGAAAAAATATATATCCTGATTATCTGGTGTTGCTTATCCGTTGAATTCTTATTTCTTATGATTGTCGCCACCTCCGCTAAATAACAGACCATTCCATTTTTTATTATAAAGAAAGAGAAAAAAAGAACATGTTACATCGAAAAATATATCTAAGAAAGAGAGTAGGAGAAATATAAACAGAGGTGGTGAGATCTCGGAAGCGATAACGTTAATCTGTTTCAATTAAACATAATGAAAAGAAAAAACGAAAAAACAACAAAAAAAACAAAGAGTGAGAGAGAGTTAAATCAAGATTATTATACTTTTACATATTGACATATTTCGAAATAACTATTAAGTAAACATATCAAACGTTGTAATTATTAGATTATCATACTGTGTTATATCCACAGGTCCTGCTAGTACATTTTAGATTGTAAAACCGAACAAAATATCTAAATAAAATACCCACACCAGTCTGATACGATTCCTGAGGTCATTTTAGGGCTGTAGTTGAAAGCAGTTTTACTGTGTAGATCCCTTGTGGCATAAAGTTTGATCCTTTCTTGAAGTAGAAAGGTGTGGTATCAGTTTTAATCCTTGTCCGCTCATCCGTCATGAGTTGTATCAGAGTTTTTCCTGTCTTGAAGCAGAGAGTTGTATAACCAGACATTATCCTGTCTTGCAGTAGAGAGTTGTATAATCCTCGTCTGTTGGTCTGTCTTTCTCCAGCGAGTAATTCAAGGACAATTCATCAACCCCTTTAAGTAGTAAACTAAATACATGTTTGGGCGTTTTTGATTGGCTGATTCAGCCACTGTTGTTTTGGAACAATTTATGAATATAAATCGTGGTCTTCAGCACAATAATAATCTGAACTCCCACCCAGCTTTTGTATTTCTGTTTGGTTCTCTGTTTGTGTTAGTGTTTCGAAGGGGTGCATCAATTCTATCGCAGACTAGTTTTGCTCCTACATAGATAAGGTTGTTGAGTTCAGTGATATTGTTTATTGGGATGTTCGCTAATATTTTGTTTATTTTTCCGTTTCTTTTTTTACTTTTTCCACTCTGTGTTTCTTAGGGATGGTAATTACTCTTCTTGTAATTCATGATTTTTGTATAATTATTATTATTATTATTATTATTATTATTATTATTATTATATTATTTATTATTATATTATTATTATCAGTATTCTTATTATTATTATTATCAGTATATTATTATTATTATCAGTATTATTATTATTATTATTATTATTATTATTATTATTATTATTATTATTCAGTATCTTCTCTTCTTCTTCTTATTATTATTATTATGCTGACAAAATAATTCGACACAGTCTAAATTTCAACTGGATAATAATTTTGTTGTGTCTGCATCCGCACCGAACGCCACGGAAACAACTCTAAAATATTAAGTCGACTCTTTCACTTCTTCCAAAATAGAATCATCAATTGAAACCCAAAGGGTTAGCAAGCAATCTACATATTAACAAAATTTTTCTCTGAATATATTTCTACTTATATACATTTTGAATAATATATTTGGCTTGTCTCACAAAACTTGAGTGGTGTTTTGCTAAAGAAAAAAAATCACAGTGTATTTTGTTAGTAAAAGAGATCTGGGAAACTCTTATCTATGGAATAAGATAATGCATCTTAGAAATGTGTCTTTGAGACGACTAAATCGAAACGACAATGCAAGAAAGAATCTTTTGACATTGTGCCAATACTGGCCATCAATCTCCACTTATGTAATGGTCATCTTTTTTATTAGAAATCGTTAAACATTTTCCAATTTTATTTGCAGCCACAACAGATAAAGAAAAAATATAGTGAATAATAACTCCTAAAAATTGGAAACAGTGTGTAATATCTCAAACTTATTGGGAAGTACCTCTAAGATATATATATATATATATATATATATATATTATTTGTTGGGATTATCTTCACATTGGCCTGGAAGAGTTATCTTCCCGCTGGGTTGCCGCTTGTTCTCACCAGGGGCTATAGTATTTAAGCGGCTGATTCAAACTCTTCTGCCTCTTTTCTACCTCTCTTCGTAGGTACCCACGTGTGTTAGACACATTGTCAACCCTTTTCGGTGGGGGCTTCTATTTGAAATTTAATATTATTCGAGAGGAATACATGACACTATATAACCATAATTTTTAAAAGAATAGTTACTTAAAGCTATAACTTGTTTACGAAGAATTATTATTAGTTACTCGAAACCATATAACCATAAAACAAATGACTATTATTAAATAGAAATAATTACTTTAAACCATGTAATTATTAGTATTAGAGAGGAATGCTTGAAATCATCAAAATGAGTGCAAATTATTTGTATTGAATAGGAATACTTGATATTATTACTAAATCATTTGTATTAAGAATAGTTAATTGAATCTATAATTGTTTACAAAGGATTATTATTAGTTACTTAAAATCATATAACTGAGTGCAAACAAATTATTGATACTAAATTAAACGGTTACATGAAACCATATAATTTTGAATGGAGTATTAGAATTAGATAAGAATACTTGAAAACAAACAACTGTATGCAAATTACTTTTATTAGATATTATCAGAAATCATCATCATCATCATGCCGTAGCACGGATATCCAGAACAATCGTTCATCAACCGTCTCTATTATAGATTGCTCTTGAGAGGTCCTCTGTGCAGCCTCCAGTATCCACGCAGATCTGGTCAATATATATATCTTTGCTGGCGGTACACACTTGTATATTTCTCTTAAGGCATTCGACTCCATACACAGAGGGAAAAATGGAGCAAATACTACTAGCATACGGCCTCGCCGAAGAAACAGTCACCGCTATAATGACACTATGTTGCATAATTATTAGATTCCTAATACTTATGTACAGTAGTGTAGAAACCAAAATGGCTGTTATAAGTTCAGCCGGCGGCCTTGAAGGATTGAATGACAAGGCTTGACCTCATCCTGATCCTTCCGGTGGATACCGTGAGAATCGGTGGAGAAGACCCTCTTCCAGTTTAGATTAGAAAGAGATTTTAGTTAGTATCGGCCAAACCACGACGGTGGTCAGTCGTGTTATGCACGCTGCCGACTCAATCTGCGCAGCTAGTCTGGTGGGGATTTCGAAATAAAATATGATCTAAGTAAATCGAATTCTTGTGTTATCTAAAAACTACCAATGACACAGGGCTTCTGATAAAAAGAAATCCCCAATGGAAGACCAGACACGAAGTCCCCAAGACGAAGTCCAGATGCTAGAAGAAAAACGTAAAATATCAAAGATGAACAGAAGAAAAATAGAAGTAAGAAAGTAAAGAAGAGTATACAACATCTACAAGGACAATAAAGCAATGGTACGCTCACCTGATGGCGAAACTGATTTCTTTGACATTGGCACTGGAGTCCTGCAAGGAGATACATTATCACCATATATATTTGTAATATTTCTAGAGTATACTTCAAACATTAGATACCATGAAAGAAAATGGCCTCATACTAAAAAAAAGCAAGAAGCAGGCGATATCCCATAGAGACTATCACAGATGCCAACGACGCAGATGATCTTCCACTTCTTGCAAATACACCTGCACAAGCCAGGAGAAGGCAGCAGGGAACATTGGCCTCTGTGTTAAAACCGATAAAACAGAGTTCATGTTTATTAGGAATAATTGATATCATATAACGATGTGGAAAAACCACTTTAGAAACTGCCATAAAAAATAAATATAAATGTACGATAAACATGACTCTCTAACCTCTAGGTATAAAATAACGCCATACGGGTTAACATGCCGTTAAATCACTCAATCGATCTTTTCACAAGGATTCCTTACTGGCTGCCATTCTTTAATAGTATTGTGTCTGGATCCGTACATAAAATATACTTTATCCTTTTTTTTCTTCCTAACTCGTAATCTCTTAATGAGCAAGCCGTTTATCAGCAAGAAAACACGAAAAAAAAATGTCATTACTTTTGTTTGTTTCCAAGGAAAATAGACTCTTATCTTACGTACAGTCTCTATTACGAAATGATAGTCAAGAAAATCTTAGCTTTTTGAACTCTGTAAAAAAATAAGAAAAAATAAAAAAGAAAGAAGATTAGTCTGTGTCTTAATTACTGTTATTTGAAGGACCCCGCCAGAAGATAGATTTTTTTTTTACAAAACTCGCTTCAAAAAGAAATCAGGTTTTGATCAGCAACAAAACGTAATTTGAAATGACCTATTTCCCTCTGGCAAACACTCATTCGAAAGACGCACCCATAATTTGTTCAGATTAAAAGTGCAAAAATAATTCCCTCTAGCGAGGCTATATATATATATATATAACAGATATCTTTTAGTGTGCATAGCACTCGAACACAAAAATGGTACACATTAGGGTGATTTTCGACTTAACAATACAAAAGGGAGGGCATGTATTTACCCAATTCCCCCGCAAGAGCAGGATGTGACACATGGTCAATTTTCTAAGCGGACTTTAACAGGTTTGAATTCAGACGAAATCCGGGTGAATGAGTAGTTCATGACATGCAATCCTCCCCTTTGGTCCTTACTTAGGCTAGGCGGGCACTGGGAGAGAGCCTCTCCGGTCAATCGGCTGGTCAAGTCAAGCCCAAACACCTATATGATTGTCCCAGCCCTATTGCCCTTATGGTTAGCCCCAGTCTTTTTTTTATCATATATGTTCTAGAAGGCTGTGGGTCTTATTGTCGTGGGAATGAAGTTAAACACTATCTGATGGTGAAGTTCGAGTTCTGGAGCTCTAGGGAATGTGGAGTATCCCTTAATCACCATTACTCCCAGATCCACTCTGACCCGGAGTGATAGTATCTGTCAAGGTCCCATATATAGGTTAAAGCGTAGGAAGCGCGTGGTGTAATTGTTAAAGTCATGGGAAATGGACTCGCCGCCCAGAGTTCAAATCCTAGACGTGGTAATTGCATTTCACTTAGCATTAATACCCTTGGGAAAGGTATGATTCCTACTCTCCCTCCAGTTATGGGTAGATAGTAGGGCAGACTGGGATCTTTAACCATGGCTAGGTAACCAGTCTAGGAGAAGGAAGATTCTGAATTCAAACCTGTTAAACTCCGATCAAGAAATTGACCTTGTGTCGCATCCTGCTCGTGCGGAGGGTTGGTAAAATATATATATAGGTTAAATAGAACAAAAGGAGTTTTAAAAAATTGAGTTAAAAAAAAAAAAGATCCATCGAGAATGAATCAAACAAAACGTCTTCAGCATAAAATGACCCAACATGGGTTGATATGCCGTAAAATCCAACCAACCCACCATTTCCTTATATGAATAGACTCGTCGTCGCAAAGATTATTTTTATTATCTTTTATCAGCAGTTTCAGAATAAATATACACGATTCCTATTTGGCTGTGAGAAACCCAGAAAACCAGAATCTTTACAAAAAGATATAATACTGTCTAATTACAGTATTTATCGCTATCTTTTGTTCTATCTTTAAGTTTTCTCGTTGCCAATTGCTACGTTATTGAATACAGGCCGCCTATGGTTGAGTCAGTATCATTCCTAAGTATATGACTCCAGAATACACTATAATAAATAGATAATAATAATCCCAAAATTGTATTTAAGCAGTACCTTTAGTCTACAGTAAACCAGCCATTACACTCCTGTAATGATATTTGATTTTGTGAGAAGAATAATGAATAATTGATGTGCGAGTGATAAAAAGAACAGAAGTAAATAAGGAAGCGTTTAAAGCTAAATATATCATATTGCTTTCTACAGCAGAAACAGCAAGACATAATATATTTTTAGCAATTCACTGTTTCCATTGAGAGATCAAGAAGCGAGGTGTAGTTTTTTCATGTTGTTTACAAGGGATTAATTTGTCACAGCAAAATCAGAGCAACTCTTAAAATAACTAGAAGAACCTGTGGATATATAACTGTATGATGATTTAATCTTTACAACGTTTGATATGTTTAATATTGAAAAATTAGTTCAATATTTAAAAAGTATAATAATCTGGATTTAATTCTGTCGCTCTTTTTTTTAATCTTTATTTCTTTTCATTATGTTCGATTGAAACAGATTAGTGTTATTGCTTCCGCGCACTCATGCACTCTATCTTTCCACTATTCTCTTTCTTTCTAAAATTTATTATACATTGGCAATGCCAGGTACACCCGCTAGTTATTTTGACTGTATAATGTTCCACTAGAAATTATAAAATTCTGGTAGATTTATTTCGGAAGAGTAAGTAAAAAAGTAAAGTCGTCGGGGTGGCCTAAAGTCGGTATCAGCCAGACAGCGAGGGAGTCTATCCCCTTTTCACAAGCGCTACACCAAAGAAGACTTTTTATTTGATTCATTCTCGATGAGTACTCAATGTTTTAAAACTCAATTTCTAAATCTCATTTGGCGTCTAAGGCGGTGCGCTACACCTACCATCAGCTCCTCACTTTACCGCACAGGTCCCTGCGCTACTCACACTTTTAAGTTGGCGAGGGTCAGTATCGAACCCGGAACCTTGTTATTCCTAGTCGGACACTAACGACTGAACTAAACCGACCCTAAGAATTGTTTGCGGGGTGTTTTTATTTTTGTTTAATATTGTATTTATCTCTACTCTGTGATGAAACCGAATTTGCGTGATTATCGATGTATTCTGTAGAATTTCCAAGGGTTCATCTAATTGATATGAATTGCCTGTCCCCAAAGTACCAAGGTAACGCGGTCTATGTCCGTTAATGTAAGTTTGTATCCTTGTAACCACAAAGATCTTTTATTTTGTGATTGTACATTTCTAGGATTTCTGAAACTGCTGAATGGGGAATACGAACAAATAAAAGAAATTGAAAGATGACAAATCCTGAAACTTGTTTCGCATATCAACAATTCTACATTACACCAACAAAAAAGTTGGTTATATTTCCCTATTATGTTGTCTTATTGTATTGGTTTTCTATTGTGTTGTTTGATTGTATTGTTCTTTGTTTCTATTAGAAATTGCAATTTTAATGAATTCTGGTCTTTTGCGTCCTGTTCATGACAGAATTGTACCTGGTGGTTAGACCCCAGTTCTAAAACTCTTGGATATCAACCCTGTCGAGTTTTCTTATAATACCGCCCGTCTAACCTAAGTAAGAGTCAAAGTGGAATGTTGCATGTCATAGTCTGCTTATCCTCCAGGATTCTATCGTTAAGCATCACGGGTCGCCACCCATGGCCAATAGATGGCCTCATTTGTGTGTGGGGCTCTTACCCCTCTGCAAGGTGTAGTCGATGTATTCTAAAAATCAGCCGACAGGGTTTGATATTTCATAACATTAAACTTAAATATTCGCACCCAGATGATGCATGTTTTTGCTAGTATCATTAAAATATAGTTGGTTTGAATGCCAAAGACTAATTAGATATTTTTACAATTAAATAAAATTAATTAAATTAAACATCTCTTGATATTTGTAAATGTGTACTCACCTATATGCGATCTTTCTTTCTTTCTCTCTCTCTCTCTCTCTCTCTCTCTCTCTCTCTCTCTCTCTCTTCTATATATTTTTGGGAGAATATGTGCTTAACTGAAGTCATACATAATTTTGAAAATTAATTAATTGATAATTAATGAATTAGGCGAGCATATCTGTTCAATTGCAAGGCTAAACAAATCGAGAAAAAGTCAATCTCTGTATGTACATTTCGGCCTATTATGCCTCATCGGCAGAGTTATAGACAGGAAGACTGCTCTGTGTGTGATTCGAGCCCTAACAGTCAGGCGGGGATTCTAACCATTACACTAGCTGGTTTTTCCAGATTTTCCGTTTGTTTTGAACTCAGTTATATTCCACTTTTGGTGACTTGCTACACGACAGTATGAGAAGTAAACAAACAAACAATGCGTTTGATATGGCCTTAGTGAATAATACGAATTATTTTAAGCCGTTGAATGATTTTACTTCTAAATTTGGAGTGAGGATGTTTATCTAGAAATTGGTTTTACTTCAAGACAATTTTAAGGAATACAATTGTGGTCTGCAATACATTTCACAAAGTTACCCAAAACGAGTAATACCCTCTATCTATGGACCACATGTAGGTGTTAACAATACTTACAAATACCTTAGATAAGGTATCGCAAGACCCCCCCCCCCAACAAACTAACGTCTCTTTCAAAGACATTTTTTCAAAGAATTCAACAAGCCAGATTTCTACTATTACAAGCCTTATCGAAGAACATCTACATTATATAGGTTTATCTGACTTCATATTGCCTCCATGTTCTTTCGACTTCAATTCTCTTCAGACTTTTGAAAGTAGAAACGAAGGTATCGGTAGTATAAGTCAGACAAAACTACATCACAGAGATGGTCATCGATAAGATTTCCAAAGCTGTTCAGCAGCAAATTCTCGACAAAAAAAAAAAAAAAAGATGACTAACTTAGAAACAGTTCAGTAATGGTATTTGTCTTGTAAAAGACTTTTCTCTTCTTCTTGTCGTCTCAATCTCGTGACTTCGATATTCACAATTTACTTAGCGTTGGCGACTGGCACCTGCGAGAGGCGGCAAGAAAAGAACAAAAAAAAAAAAAAAAAAAAAAAAAGGGAAGAGAAAGAAGAAGAAGAAGATATAGGAAGAACATTAAGAGTTGAGCTGAGTTTATAGCGAACACATTCAATCGCACCGACGCCAATGCTTCTTATCTCCAGGCACCATCAAGAGAGGATAAAATTTTGGAAAATATTCAATTGCTTTTTTTGGCACTGAAATGAGAACTTTCATTGCTGTGTGCTTTTTCTCTATACGACGCCATTGTTTTTAGTTGTTTATTTTTACTTTGTTCTAATGCATATAAATGTACAGAAAACGCAAGTAAAACATCATATACATGTATCGGTGGTGTGAAAGTCTATACAGACACATAGGTTTTTAAATCCAGTTGCATTTGTTTTGTTTTTCAAATCCTTGTCCACCTTTGTTTATTAATAGATGTTTGCTCACATGTTTAAACAAACACGAGCATGCGCATGCGCACGCACGCAATATTCACAAAAGCGCGCGTTTGGCGAAACGTTTATCACCATAGTCTTGTAAGCTCGGCGCATCTATTTAAAATCCAAGCGAGGTTGTATACGGTTAAAAAAGAAAGTCGCCAGGGTGGCCTAAAGTCGGTATCAATCAATCAGCTTGGGAGTCTATCCCCTTTTCACTAGTGCTAGACCAAGGAAATTGTTTTTTTTGTGTCTGAGGTGGAGCGCCACACCTACCATCAGCTCCTTACTTTACGGCACAGATCATTGTGCTACTCATAAGCTGAGTTGGCCAGGGCCGGTATCGAACTAGGAACCTTATGGTCTCTAGCCGAAGGCTTTACCGACTGAGCTAAACCGGCCCTAATTTGCGTAAAGGCCCGGGTCCACCTGTTCGCTTTCCCTTATATAGGTAAATAGCGTGGTGATTTTGGCAAGGTGACATCTCGATGCTCGACGGTAAGCCTCTAAAGCCAGTAGAACAATTCACCTACCTAGGTAGTAATATCTCATCCACAGAAAGCGATGTTAATGCGCGCATAGGGAAGGCAATGTCCGCTATAAACAGATAATCAGTTATATGGAAGTCAGACCTCGCCGACAAGTCGAAGCGACAATTCTTCCAGGCCGTAGTGGTATCAGTGCGGTTGTATGGCTGCACCACTTGAACCTTGATGAGGCGCCTAGAAAATAGGCTGAATGGGAGCTGCACAAAGGATGCTGCGTGCGATCTTGAACAAATCGTGGAAGCAACATCCCACAAGAAAGCAGCTATACGTCCACCTGCCCCCTGTCACACAAACCCTCAGAGTAAGAGAAACAAGACACTGCTGGAGAAGTAAGGATTAACTCATAAGCGACGTCCTTCTGTAGAGATCAGCGTATGGACATGCTAGTGAGTATCGTCCAGCAAAGACCTACATAATCCAGCTATCTGTGCGGATACTGCATGCTGTGGGGAGAACCTCCCGGGGTCAATGAATGATAGGGACGGTTGGCAAGAGATTGTCATGGATATCCGCTCTGCTGGCGCGATATAGTGATGATGATGATGATAACATAAGTTAATAACAGGAATCACATGGAGCAACCCAAAGAGTTTCAAAGAATGTTATATTATAGTCTCATAAAAGAAAATAAAGCGTGTCAGTAATTTCAGTTGCAAACAAATTGTTCTGTTTGTGGCTATATTGTATTAAATAAAAATATTAGTCCACTTAACTGAAGTCCTTGGTATATGTTTTAACGTACTTACGCACGGCTCCCCACGTTTTCACTGATCGTAATAGCAGTAACAATATTAAACGCCCGCCGCTTTCGAAGATCGGTTGAAAAAGTGAGATACTTATCTTTGATTTCTTGCGCCAATAATTGTAGGCGAGTAATTTGTTGGTTATAAAGGGGATATATCAGTCAAGGAAGATAACCCACATACTTTAGATATATATTTCTTTATAACAGTAGGGCAGATTGGGTTCTTTAACCTTAGTCAAGAAGCCTTTTTTTTTTTTAGTTTGGCACCCTTTAACATATATACATATGTATGTATTTATCAGTTAAAATCTTGCTTTATCACAGAATAACGAGAAAAGCGAGTGATAAATAATTTCTTATCACCTTCCATATACCAACAAATGCCCTGAAGATGATCTAATTAATAAATCGAAACACTGCAGCGTCGGTCAATAAACTCACCACTTAACCCATTTAAACCTGTGTTTTTTCATTTTTCTTAATATACTACATACCGGCGAATTCACTTCCTTTCTTCACACACACACACACACACACACACACACATATATATATATATATATATATATATATATATATATATATATCAGTGATGACTCCCGGGTCCTACAGACAACGACCAAACCAGGTTACGAGAACAGTGAAAGACGACCACAATCAAACAAAATGGCAAACATTGTTCTTTCTTATAATAAAGTTAGATTTTAAATTGGATATATTTTGGCTTTTTTTCCCCTTTATATTCCAAAACATCAGAGATCATTCTGCCGGACTGTGTAAAGGAAGAGTGATATGATACGAATCATCCAGCAATGGCAAAAGACGTATCAATGAACCTATCCTCCTACCGAGAAAATATTCTCTGTAGTTTCGCATTTAAATCTATAACTCTTATTACATTTTCTGATCTTCTTCGTAAACTTTTGACATATGACCCGTCCGGAGATTTCATTGATTGCTCAGTGTCTAGATTGGCCGCTGAGAGAAGCACTACAATATTAGAAAGTAAGATTATTGTCGAAACTTATGATCGTTTGCATCGATATAAATGTAGTCGCCTCAGGATATATGTGGATTTGTACACGAAGTTAGTTGAGAAAGTAATTAGGGTTTATTTTTCAGGTTGGCAAATCAGCTGATCAATATTGACAAGGTTCAGTTTATTAACGGATATTATTAGGTATTATCTATCCAACTATTTTCCAAGGCCCACCCAGCTATGAGTAACATTATAGGACAGACTGATATAACAACCTGTGTAGGAGAAAAACTAATTGTACTCCACATAAAGAATTGACCTAGTATCGTATCCTGCTTGTACAGAATAAGGACCTTTCTTTTTGTATTTACCATGGGGACATATATTTTTTGTTTGTTTGTTTGTTGTTTGTTTTACGGCATATCAACCACGGTGGGTCATTTAATGCCGACAAAGATTTGAAAGATTCGTAGCGATAGTTTGGAAGGACATTTTTTAAACTCTTTTTTTTTAACAAATTTTCTATTTAACCCAAATAATTGTTCACATTAGATAGGAATACTTGAAACCATACAATTGCGTGCAAATTATTAGCATTAGATAGGAATACTTGATATAAATGGACAAAAACTTAAGAAAACTACAAAAATGTGAATATAAATGTATGACTGCAATTCCCTAACCTTTATAAAAACTAACCCTAGACAGGTTGATATGCTATTAAAATCAATCGATTAACGACACATCTTAGATGGTCATAAAAGCAGTGAGTACAATAATTTTCTGAGGAGAATGAGATACAATGGTAACTTGACTTACGAATTTAATTTATTCCGCTCGTAACTTCCTCGTATATCAAATCAATTTTCTTCATTGAAGTAAACTGAAATGTCATTAATCCGTTACAGCCCCCCCCCCTTAAAAACACCATAATTTTTGTTACGGTCTTTTAATAAGAAAAATAGCTATGTATTGTATAAAAATATAGTTGAATAGAATGTAATAAATTATATTTCTCTGAATTTCTTAGATGAGGCTTGATAATTAGAATTATATGGACTATTGACCTCATCTTTATTGTTATCTGTACAAGGTTTCGGCCGATGTGCCCTCCGGCCATCTTAAGGTATTTCTTGTCGGACGCAGAAACTTTCTCGAACTCGGGAACCTTCTTGTAATCAGGAGCCATCCACTTGGACATATAGCACAGTGGATAAAGGCGTTAGGTTTAGACAGTTCTAAGTGACAGTTATCTCTAGACTGCAGGTTCAATCCTGGTCAGGGGCAGCACTAAGAGAATAATAAACACAGCTTAACACCCGTACCCCAGCTATGGTTAGCGGAATGAGAGCAGAATACCCCCGTGGATTGAATAAAGGGTTGAGTTTGAAGTTTCGTGATGGCTCCCGATTACGACAAGAAGGTTCCCGAGTCCGATAAGAAATAGCTGAAAAAGGCCGGAGGGCACATCAGCCGAAGTGTTGTTCAGATAACAATAAAGATGAGGACAATAGTCCGAATAATACAAATAATAGTAATAGATTATGTGCTGTAATATGTTTTAATGTTTATTTTTTTTTTTAGAAAGTATTTTTCTTTGGCGTAATAAATTTGTAAACTTAATTTCTTTGTGAATTTATTCACGTAAGCGTATCTGAAGCTCGCTCATACCTAAGATTTTTGTTCTCATCGTAAAGCAAAAAATCGTCTGAAAACTCATAAGTTGAGGCGATCTTAAATCAATATATCAATGTATACCATAGTCTATAGGAACCACTGTGCGAAAAATAACTAATTAAAAAAACTCTACTTGGTAAAAAAAGTAAGAAATATGATTAGGTTCAAAGCAACTGATGCCATGTACTTCGAAAGGTGATAGTTATGTGTCCATAAACTAATAAGTGCATTAAACACAATGGTCAATACATTGAAAAGTAGCATGGTAGTGCTGGTAACATATGAACACTGTTTTACGTTCATATTGGAAAATAGACACTGATATAGGGAAACTTTTTGACATTTGCGGCTGTAACTGCAAATATGCATGTGTTATATTCAGGGCATCTTAAAGTGGTCCATATAAACCACTGCAGATGAATAAAATTTTGGCATCATAATGGCCAAATTCCATTATTACAGGATAAAAAAATCTTTGGATCATGTAGACTAGTTGCCAGCAAATACACTAAGCTTTATGCATTCGTTGAGCCTATTTTAATAGCTTTTCCAAGTTAATATACGAGGTATGTCAGAAAAACTCCGATGTGAGGGGCATCGTCCAGTGCGAGTTCTTGCCACAGGTCCAGACGTTCAACCAGAATGTCTACAAAGAGATACTGCGACGTTTGCCTCGTTCAGTTCGCGAGAAGAAGCGAGAGATGTAACAGGACAACTCGTGGGTGCTTCACCATGACAACGCACTTGCCCACACTGCCTTGAGTATCCGAGAGTTCCTGGTCCAGAAGAACATCACTGTACTGGAGCAACCTCCCTACTCACCCGACTTGGCTCCATGTGATATTTTCCTCTTTCCCAATCTCAAGGAGGTCAGTAAGGGAACCAGTTTTGAGGATGTGCACCACATACCACCCCCAAATAAAAAACCGTGACGACAGAGCTACGGAGAATCCGGGACCAATCATTTCAGGAGTGCATGCAAGCGTAGCAGAGAAGGGTGGGAAATGCATTAGACTCTAGGGGGATTACTTTGAAGGGATAACTTGTAGTTTTGATTTGAAATAATTTTTTTGTGACACCAGTCCTGGAACTTTTCTGACATACCTCGTATGGTGGAATCTGGGTTTCACCATGTGCATTATTTACTAAGCACACATAGAAGGATGTGACAAAGTTTGTATTCAATGACGCACGAAAGAATAAAGTTCAGTCACCTTTTTTTTTAGCCCTAAATCCCCCATCAATTTTATTTCGTGACGGATTTCCATGTCTGTCACAAGAATTAAGATCTTCAGTAAAGACGAATAGATTAGTGATCAGTCTGAAATGTTTCGTCATGAGAATCAAAATTCGAGATCTGGCTTCTTTACGAGAAAAAGAATCCTGTCGGTAGCCAATTGTAAATCCTGGTAAATCCGAACTGCCTAAATAACCTTACCCAGACTTTTAGAAACTTTTTCCTTCTTCTGGTGGCTTTTAAAGTTCCATTTGTAATTCACACTTGAACCTTCAAGTCTACAGCTGGAAGAATGTCTATGTCGAAAAACCTTCCAGCTTTTTTTTAGTTGATGGCTGTAAATGTCTTTGTTACGTTCTATTTATTTACCAATAAATACAGACTTGTATCTTTATAAAATGTGTAAAATAACATATCTGTATGAATATCTGTGGAAGCTTGCTGAGGGTACAATATGAGTACACGCTTGAGTAGGCGGTCAAAGTTTAGGTATTTCACCTATATGCCGAAAAAGGGGTGGGGTCAACTTAAAAAAAATTGTGATGTTGTAAAAAGTATCTGGTTCCTCTAAAGAAGGCAGCTTCATTCCTGAAATGAGGTAACCAAGCTAGTATATGGTGCTATTAGTATTTTTGTAATTTAACCATTTTTGTTCTTTTTGACAATAACAAAATAAATGAAATCATTCTAATCAATTATCATTCTGTTAACCCCATTGCAATCATATTTACATATGCAACAGTTGAATGAGCTTTACATATTTATTAATTATAAAATGACTTGATTAGTTAAGTTAAAACTTAATAGAAACAATGATATCATGACATGCATTTAAAATATTTAAATAGTTAATTATAAATTATTTTAATTTATCATCTAGATATAGAAATTAATCATATATCTACCTCTGAGTAAATGTTATGCTTAAGTAATAGGTACTTTTCACAATATCACAATTTTTCATTAAGGGAATCCCCACTTTTCAGCATACATGTCCGGTACATAAACTTTGACCCCTGGCTTGGGAGGGGGTAATCAAAATGTCTCGAAGCTGAAAATTTACAATAAAAAAGTAAATTGAAATATATTCACAGCTAAACATATCTATATCTATACATATATAAAGGGCAGTTGGTGTGTATGTATATATATATATATATATATATATATATATAAAATATATATATATATATCCGGAGGAAACTATGGAAAGAAAAAGACAACAAAGTAAATATATATACACATTCACTATCCCCAGATCTTACTTTTTGAGCGAGACTAATAAATAATGGATTTATATTAGTGAAGATAATTAAACAATAAAATTTAAATAACAGCATGAATTTTTTTGTATTTAATATTTCAATTTTTCTTTTCCGAGTGTCTGTGCATATTTTTTCTGACGTCCACCTGGCTGGATCAACGCAAGATCTTTTTACGTAGGGATTTTAATGGGGTATCCTGCGAGGATCCAACCAACGGATCAGCAAGGCTAAATTTGTGCCCCCTATCCAGGTGACGCCGGGTATCCGCTTTTAGATATGTAATAAAGTGAAAATGTATAGATAATAGACTGATATCAGGACCAGATATTCTATTGCGATTTCTCGCAATAACAGGGTTTACCCGCGGTCGACAGACTACAGAAAGGTAGCAGCAGTTTGCAACAGACTCTACTGGTGCGGCCTGCAACTGAGCAACTTCGGGAACCTAAACTTAGAAAAAAAACGTAGGTTCGCACAACTGTCGAGCAAAATACAAAACATTATAACACTGTAGTTATGAGTTACAAAGTCTTAACGCAAAATAACTGTTAACAAGACAGATTTCACTACACAGTAGTAACGAGTTACAACCCCCCGCCCCTGACGTCCCAGCAAAAAAATCTCCTTTTTATCCATCCAGGAGGGGAGGGTCTACGAAGGGCTGGCCCACGGTAGCTACGCCACAACCCGCTCACCCCTATTTTGAAATTAATTTTAACAGTTCTCAACTGGAGGCTATATGCCCCCTCGGACCATACATTTTTTTGAAGTACAGGCAAAAAAAAAAAAAAAATTAATTATAAAAATGCAATAGGACTTTTAAATATCGAATGGATAATGAGGGTTACACCAGAGTAAAATAGAAATCAAAAGGGGTCATAGGTAAAACAGAAGGTAAGAATCAATTGTCTAGACAATATCTAGATGAGCCGGTGATAATTTCCAATACTTTTCGATTAGCAGTCTCGATATTTTTTTAAATTTGATTTATCTATCTTATTTATTTATTTTGCTAACATATTAATACAGACAGAATTACAACCAAATTTATGAATATTAGTATATTACATCCATAAGAATTAGTATTACATTCACGAAAATTAGTGTGAGGTGGAGCTTTCTAAGTGGTATAACTAACGAGAAGAGAGAACCTTAAAGTTGAAAGAAACATTCCTAATAATATTCAAATGAACAAAAAATATGAATTGTAAACTTTGAGATATATATATATATATTATGTGTGTGTGTGTGTATAAAATGTCTGCCGATATTGAACATATACCAAAGTGTGGAAATTTTTTTTCTTTGGAGTGGGGGGGGGAGAGACTAGAAATGGCAATATTTTTCGGGAATAAAATATTGAATACACTAATCAAATCATAGGTAACTGCACCAAACGATGAAGTATAAGGCTCCCTCCCAGAGACACAACCCATCTCTAAGGTATTTTGAGCGAATCCTCAATTGCCTACCGTAAAGGAATTTCACGATTTAATGTGACTGCTATTAAGATTATATAACTCTCCAGTATAAAGTAAATAAAACTTTGTAAGTTGGTCGACCGATTGCAAATGGCTGCCTCCCAGCTCTTTATTTATGCCCATTTTTCCAAGGGCAGACCAGTTCATTCAGACAACACACAGGGGGATATCACTCTACTTATACATCCAGCTGTACATGATCGCTTAAGCCACACCATGACGTTAGAAATTAAGGCCAGAATGTGAGAATGTAGTTATTTACTAAGCTTAGCTTAAATGTGACAAAAGGCCAGAAATATGTGGCGTCTAATGAGAATCGAACTCACTAACAATATTCCCCGAAATTTTTTAGATGAGGCTTGATAATTAGTATTATTTGAATTATTCGGACAATTTTCCTTATCTTCATTGTTATCTGTACAAGATTTCGGTCGATGTGCCCCCCGGCCTTCTTCAGGTATTTCTTTTCGGACGTGAAAACCTTCTTGGACTGAATAAAGGGTTAGGTTCAAAGTTCCGTGATGGCCCCCGATTACGACAAGAAGGTTCCCGAATCCGAAAAGAATGTTCCCGAGTCCGAAAAGAAATACCTGTAGAAGCCTGGAGAGCACATCGGCCGAAACGATGTACAGATAACAATGAAGATGAGGACAATAGTTCGAATAATCCAAATAAAACTCACTAACAATTGTCTGCGAATCTATTTTGCTAAGGTTGTCAGAATGTGAAAATATAGGCACCATCAAGAATGTTAAAAATACAAGTAGAACAGATAAAACAAACTAAAACAAAATTTAAAAAATACACAAATAAGACAAATTAACCACACATATGAAAAACAATAAGAAAACATAACAAGTATTTAAAAACTCAAATTGATAAAAGTCAAACACTTACCAACTTAGTCGCGCCAAAGTGTCATGGTATTTATCAAGACTTCCCACCGGGTTAGAATGTGACACAAGATCGTTTTTAATGTCGGAAATCACGAACAAACCGAAGCTCATGTGTGGCAAGTAAAAAATGTATGGATTCCATCGGCATGTGCCTGGGGAATTATCTCCTGCGATCACGCTGTTAATCTGGACAAAGCCGACTGAATTCTGCTGAAAACAATCATCACCTGACTAAAGGGCGGATAACTCCTTTATACATTTTCACATGAGGTTTTTTAAAAAATTAATTCTAGCCAAAACAAGATATTAAGTTTATAAGTTCCCAAAATTCACACTGGATTGTCCAATTGGACACATGGCCTAGTGGGTAAAGGAGTTAAGTTATAACAGTTCTAAGTGACAGTTATCTCTAGACTGCAGGTTCAATTTTGTCAGGAGCTGCAGTAACATAGAATAATATTCAACACAGCTTAATGCCTCTACCCCAGCTATGGTTAACTGAATGAGAACAGGATACCCCCGTGAACTGAATAAAGGGTTAGGTTCAAAGTTCCGTGATAGCTCCCGATTACGACAAGAAGGTTCCCGAGTTCGAGAAGGTTCCCGAGTCCGACAAGAAATTCATGAAGAAGGCCGGAGGGTACATCGGCCAAAACGTTGTTCAGATAACAATGAAGATGGGGACAATAGTCCGAATAATGCAGATAATACTAATCATCAAGCCTCATCTAAAAAATTCAGAGAAATATTCTCTTTTTTCTTTCGTTTTCTTTTTTCTTTCTTTTTCATACATCCTGTTTTTAATGTTGTTTTTCATGTTTGTATTTTCTAATTTATTTACACATTATTTCTTTTTTCTCATTTTCCCTTTGTTTCTATTTCACTTTTTTCTCTAGTTTTATTTATATGACCATCTTAGGTCCCCTCGTCTCCCCTATAATTTTCCGCCCCCCCCCCTTGTTAGCTTGACGGGGGAACCGACCATTGACTTCCATATTTTCTAAAAGTATGTTATGGTTGACGAAGCTACAAAGCCTCTTCATCCAATATCCACAAGGTAAATCTCACAGACTTGTTTTTTCATATCTGAAGCCAGATCTGTGTGTCGCAGCTTCTTTCTTTCAAAGGCCTCGTGTATTGTGTGAACCCAAGGAAGTATTAGTTCTACCAAATATACCCTGCGCAGATTTTTAAACCGAAGGAACAGATCCGTTCTCATCTATATATTGATACTCAATGAAAAGCCTTGTCGGCTGGGGCTTTAGAATACACCGACTGCAGCTCAGCAGAGGGGTATGACCCCTCAATGGGACCAACTGTTGGCCGTGAGGAGGCGGGCGACCCGTGGTGCTTGAGGATGGAACCTTGGTAGCTGAGCACTCCATGACATGCAACACTCCATTTAAGCCCTTACTTAGGCTTGACCGGCAGTCGGAGAGTCCCATTCCGATCAATCGAAACTATATGATTGTCCCAACCATATTGTCTTTATGGCAAGCCCCAACCCTTTTTATCATTTATGTGCTAGAAGGCGGTGACCAAGGATCTTTTTGGGTCCTGGGTAACACGTGAAAATCTATCTGATGGAGAATTTCCTGTTCTGGAGATTGGGGTATCTGAAGTACCTCTTCATCATCATTACTCCCTGGTTCACTCTGATCCGAAGTGGTAGTACTTGTTAGGGTCCCATCTACGGGTTAAATAGAACAAAATGGATTCTAAAGATGTGTTTAAAAAATTGAGTTTAAAAAAGAAATTGAAAAAAATGTTATTTCTCTGAATGTTTGAGATGAGGCTTGAAGATTAGTATTATTAGCGTTGTTCGGACTATTGTCCCCATCTTCATTGTTATTTGTACAACGTTTCGGCCGATATACCCTCCGGCCTTCTTCAAAAATGTGTTTATAAAAATGTTGAGTACCCATCAAGAATGAATTTATAATGGAGTTTAACGTCATACCCAGGAAACCAACAACCTCAGCCACTGCCTTCTAGCACATATAATAATAAGGTTTGGGGATTTGCCATAAGAGCAATAGGGTCGGGCCAATCATATAGGTGGTAGAGCTTGACATGACCAGCCGATTGATCGGAGGAAGCCTCTCCGAAGTTGAGTGTTGCATGTCATGGACTGCTCATCCACCAGCATTAATTCCTTAAGCATCAGTGGTCGCCACCTACGGCCAACTATGGGCCCCATTGAGACAGGGCGCCTCACCCTTCTGCAGAGGTGTAATCGGCGCACTCTACAGCTCTAGTCGACAGGGCTAATTAAAGTCAGGAAAGCAACTATCACCAATTAGAGGACGTGGACGATATGACCACAGACACAACATTGGTTCCCTGCACTAAACTTCAAAAGAATATCTTAAGAGCGAAAATGAAGGGTGTTCTGGACAGTGTGGAACTCTCCAAAACACCAAAATTGGAACTTTTAGATAAGATGCTGTTTAACGTCATAATCAGGACTCAGGTGTTCCTTGGATATTTTGGTTGCCTGTTAGGTGAAATGTCTGGTGGTAGGATTATTTTCTAGTTTCTCAATTAATCCGAAAATATTTCTTTAAGATCTTCATTCAGTTCTGTTTTTGGTCTTATAAGAGTCACCCACTTCTTCCTTGGAAAAAAAAAGAAAAAAAAAGATACTAAAAATTATAAATCTTACTATAATTAAGATTGTGTGTTTTTCTATCTGTGACCGAAACTATATTACTAATCAAGTCACAATTCTCTTAGTTATTTACGTCACATATTCCATGATTTTATCTTTATTTAAACCTCAATTATTAATAAAATTGTTTTATATTATTAATTCTGTTTGCTATATCTACATACTAATAACATGAATATATATATATATATATATATATATATATATATATATATATATATATATATATTTAAATACATTTTTGGTACAGGCAAATTTATATAATATGGTAAAGGTTATCATAGCGATCAACACAATGATAATGGATGGAAGACTAAATGGAAAAAAAGTGTTTATTAATAAAACAAGGACCCTTTCGTCCGGTGCTTTTCAAGTTTTACACCTGGAAACGATTAAAAGTCAAGTTGTAAATCAATTACGACGGGAATGGATATGAAATATGGAATATGGAGTAGGTTAGACAAGAGGGGGTGTGTGTGAAAAAAGGAAATTCCCCCATCAAGTCACACCAGACCAAAGCCCCTCATCTAATAAAAATAGTGAGGGCTTAGGTCTAAATTGTCTGTCGTCCTTCCTTTTGCAGCACAAATAAAGTCGAACAAGTGACAGCTCGTAACCGTGAAAATTTGTAAGTAAAATTATTTATTCCCTTTTTCTTTCGTTATCTGTATCTTCACTCTCGAACTGACTTGTCTGTTTCTTTTTGTCGCTTGTATTTGTTTTGCTACTTTTTCACTTGGTCCATAGAAAATAATGAAACTGAGAGTATGTTATATACCACCACTGCGCCCGACAAACAACTAGGAAAAACACGTATATATATATATATATATATATATATATATAAATACAACATCATATTTTTATTTTCCGATGTGTTTAGCTGGATAGTCGTCGGGAGAGTTTGCACATACAAAGAAGCCGTTGGGAATTCTGACTGCGAGCAATCTCTTCAACCCAAAGTTTTAAGACTTTCGAAACTCCAACATGGCCACACTTCTTTAACCGTGACACCCCCACAGTTTTCCTGTAGACACACCTCCCACTCACACAACTTGTTATTGGTTATGGGCTACACTCACGCATTTTCAGTGTCTACGCATCGGTCATCGTAGATTGCCAGAAGACAGGTGTGATACCTGTTTTCCGGCAATCGTTTGTTGATCAGGCAATATATTACAGAAGTGACATTTTCTTATCTACTTAATTACAACTGCATTTTATCTATTTCAAAATAATTCCCTTAAGAGGCCATACACGAACGAAAACATGGTTCCCACTCCAAAACAGTTCTGGAAGTCTTCGATTAGCACTACCTTCAGCTGCGTCATCACAACCTCTTGCATATCTCCAACAGTTTTCAAATGCCGACTAGGAAATAGAGACAAGGACTCAGACAACGCAGGATGTGCTACAAAAAGCGTGTTTGTGTAACGGTCATCGTTTTAGGTAATCAAATCGACAACCCAAATTAAAATCCTGGACGAGGCTGTTTGCAATTCACCTTGCTCTAATGCCCTTAAGAAAGGCATCAGTCAATCTGTTATCCCCCAGCTATAGATAGATTATATCCGCTTAAAAACTGACCTTTTGCCACATTACCCCAAGGCGGAGGAGTTGGGTAAATTTATACATATACCCCAGATTGCTTACAGTACCTGCCGTTACAACGTGGTCACCCATCTAAGTACTGAACAGGGTCATTGTGTTGTATACCCCTTGTTCTTGGTGTATATATATATATATATTATATATATATATATATATATATATATATATATACCAACCTCTCCGCACGAGCAGGGTGTGTTACATGGTCAATTTCTTAAGAGGAGTTTAACAGGTTTAAATTCATAGTTTTCCTTCTCCTAGACTGGTTACCTATTCAAGGTTAAAAAGCACAGTCTGCTTTAATATTTGCCCATAGTTTGAGGGAGAATATATGGATTCATACCTTTTCCCAAGGGTACTAGCGCTACGTGAAATGCAAACAGCCTCGTCCAAGGTACATAGTTGGCGAGAGAGTTTTCATAAGAGTTATATATATTTACCAACCCCTCCACACGAGCAGGATATGACATAAGGTCAATTTCTTAAGCGGAGTTTAACAAGTTTGAATTCAGAGTTTTCCTTCTCTTAGACTGGTTGCCTAACCAAGGTTAAAGAGTCCAGACTGTACTACTATTTACCCATAGCTGGAGGGAGAGTAGGATTCATACCTTTCCTAAGGGTCATAGCGCTAAGTGAAATGCAATTAGCACGTCCAGGATTTGAACTCGGGGTGATGAGTCCATTTCCCATGACTTTAACCATTACACCACGCGCTTCCTTTCATGAGAGTTATGAGAGACCTCGTATATGTCTCCCACATATCTAAATCTTTATCTTATTTTATCTTTTTTTAAATTTTGAACCAGACTTCCTCAACCGCTTCCGGAGTGAAGCAGAGACGATGTTTACACCAGGGCGTCTCCCGATTAACTGACTAAGATCTGACCCTTGTTCCCAGACCAGCCTGTGTGACCGGAAAGAAGGTTACATAAATGATATTAACTATCAGTTATCTAACCCTGCAGATTTTTGAATTTCAACGCCTTTTTGGTTCAAAATCCAACTACAGTAACCGTCCAAAAACAACGGTTTATCAATATACAACCATTGTTGTTCAAGTTTTTAATGATTTAGCGCGAAGAAGTGATTTAAGCGTGACTATATTCGGAGAAAAACAAATTCTTGAAAAAAAAAAATTGTCAGCCACTCCATGACTGTGATTGCTTTTATTGTCTCCATAACAATTCATGAACAGTCTCGAATCTGATTCCTAGCCAGAGAAAAGAAAAGAAAAGATCTTACACAGATATCATAAAGTATTTCAAAAGTATATGCATAATATATATCTTCATAGGGGCGGCCATTTTTTAAGATTCCAGAATGCTGTTTATTAAGTGCTAACTTACATTCACCAGCTGTAGGCCTAAATATAGACATCCCTTTGAAAAGTCGTTAAACAGGAAGTTGTGAAGAAGCCAAGAAAATTCAATTGTTCTATTCTAAGTACAGAATTAGTAGTTAAAGAACTTACCAATGTGTGACTCCATATCGGCAAAATGTCTTGACAGCCAATTCCAAGTGGTTAAATTCAATTTAAGATATGGGAAGGGTTTGCACAGGCGATTTTTTTAAATGACGAAAATAACTGCCATTTTTCTGTATATTAGGTTTTTATATTTATCTGTATTAAAAAAAATGTTTTAAATAAGTTTCCCCTAACTTACATATAAATCATAATCATGTCGCGCCAGTAGCATGGATATCCATGACAATCTCTCGCCAACCGTCCCTATCATTCAGAGGTCCTCCGCACAGTATGCAGTATCCATACAGTTGGTCAATGTAGGTCTTTGCTAGATGACCCACACTAGCATGTCCATGTGCTGGTTTCCATAGAAGGACGTCGCTGATGAGTTCATCCTTAATTCTCCAGTAGTGCCCGAGGCTGATTGCATTTCACATAGCACTAAAGCCCTTAGGAATGGTATGAATCTCACTATTCTTCTTCCAGCTATGGGTAAATAGTTGCGGATACTGGGTACTTTAACTTTATTTTGTCTTGTTCGTCTCACACGGATGGTTTGTGTGATGAGGGCAGGTGGTCGTATAGCTGCTTTCTTGTGGGAAATATAAAATTCACAAGCGATCCCCAAACCCCTCATGCATATCCCGGTCAAGAAAACATATCCTTACCGCAGATTTTCCACAGGCACAGTGACAAGTACATCAAAAGCCGTTGATTCATGAAGATGATGGAGAGGTTCTTTGAATTTTTGTCAGAGACCCTTTGACCAGGTTGTGGCCTTAATACCACTGGGTGCCATACCTGTCTGCCTTGGGTGGCTCTACCAGTTCATGACGGCATGGCTTTGACATTACCATGTTTACACGGCCCTGCCGGGATGAGAAGGGGTTAGACTTTAGAAATAATGTGCTAGATGGTCGTTGAGCAAAAAGTTGCCCTTTTACATGTCTTTTTCTTTTTACATATTAGAGATAGCACATTGAGTGACCTGAAACAAATATCTTTGATTGACGGTGAGGAATGGTGAAAATGGACAAATAATGATGCTATCTTTATCGAATTCTTTGACGAGTTATCGTCCAAATTATGAATTTATAATGGAATAAAAATAAAGATATAGATCTTATAAATAATGAAATCCTTGAAATATACTTGGAAAGGAAGATTAGAAAGAAATTTCCAGCAAAAGATGAAATATTTCTTCAGGAAATTATTAAAACCAAATAACATTTATATGGATTTGTATTCAATCATGAAACACTGTTACAATACGAGATTACATATAATCATAAAGAGATACTATCTCTCCCGATTTCCCATAAGATATATTCATTAATACTGTAGACGCGTGTAGTGTAATGGTTAGAGTCGTAGGACTCAACGATCCGAGTTCAATTCCTTGACGAGGCTGTTTACATAGCACTAATACCCTTGCGAAAGGTATGAATACAACTATTCTCCCAACATCAATGGGTAAAATATTAGGGAAGACTGGGCTCTTTAACCTTGGAATAGCAACCATTCTAGGAGAAGGAAAACTCTAAATTTAAACCTGTTAAACTCGACTTTAACCACTTATTGTGAAGACAACGAACCCGTTAAGAAATGCTGGAAATATCAATTTTGTCTTGACTATAAGGCGCTAACATGCTGCTTTAAAACCAATGGTAACAATTGCATCTTAATGTTTTGAACCCTATAAGAAATAAATATAACACTTACACCCGTAACCAAGCACGTTTCTCGAACACTAGAAAAAACTAATATATATATATATATATATATATATATATATATATATATATATATTAGAGATTTTGGATGCTTGTTTTTTAGATGCATTGTTGGATAAAGTATATATTATTATTTATATTTTTTTGCTTGAAGGCAATTACAATGCGTATATCGTATAAAATTCGATAATTATAGAAAATAATCATGACAAGCGAACTCGGCAAACAAATATGCGGTGCTTTAGAACATCGTACATCCTGTTTCAACTCGAGTTCGCTTGTCATGATTATTTTCTATAATTATCGAATTTTATACGATATACGCATTGTAATTGCCTTCAATCAAAAAAAAAATTATAATATATATACTGATAATATAGTATGCTATATTTGTAAGTAAATAGTGCTCAACATCATTGAAAGAGCATGGGTATCTAAGTTTGGAACTGACAGTTTCTCGCCGATGCGATTTTCAAACCGAATTTCGACCGAAATCCAGAGCATAACATGTGTGGCTTCTTGTAACAAGACCTCATGAAAATCATGTCTGTCTTTTACTACACATCTTCATCCTCTGTTCTTGCCGTTACGTCGTGCTACGTCACGTGATAAGTTGGATCACGTGTTATGAACTTTCACCATCACTCCTTAAGTTTATACGCCCCTGTATTTTAACCTGAACATTTAAACAATCATTTAAATATGTTACATAATTTATGAGCAGTCATAAATTATGAACGTACCTGTCGTTAGAATTTTGAATTAGGGTCTGTTAAACTTTAAAATGACGGGGTCTGTGGAAAGTTACTGGGGCTGATGAGTGACATTGGTGACATTCCAACTGACCTTCCGATATACAGGCGTGATAATAAGTTTTAGTTTAGTTATCAGATGCAAGCCGGCACCCAACACACCCGCTTCGAAAAAATGGACAGGGTTGGAAATAAAAGCTTGACGAAGAAAAAGTCTTGTGCTTATTTAATGTTGAAAACAATGGCCAATCCAGCACAAAGAAGAACCAACGAAAAAGAAAAACCCTTAAAAGAAGCCTAACAGACCAACCAGAGAAGATGGCGTCCAGACGAATAGACGAAGTAAGCAGAATGTTATTGGAATATTTTTATATAAGATGTGCTCTAATTGCCCACCTTGATTTATAGACTAGCCAACGTCACTTGAGTTGTTCCTGCAGCCAATCACTAAACATACAGCATGGAAGACACACTATTTAGACCCCCCACTGGTTACAATTACAATTACGCTCACTGAGGACGGACATAGGATTACCAGATCTTTACCAATACTCAGGAAGGACTTATACGATTACCAGAGGAACCAAAGGATTCATTATCGAAGGACTCTTTACCAGGAACTGAGAACTCTTTACCAGAGGAACCAAAGGATTCATTATCGAGGGGCTCTTTACCAGGGATCCAATTCCACTGGACAAGCGCTCCTGCTTTAATGCCAAAGGATAGCACAGAAAAATTTAATGTAAAGTAAGACTATCAACTATTATCATCTAATATATCTGACTATCTGTCTGTATCTCTCCTCCATTATATACCCGAGTATCTTAAAAGGTGTATATAACATATACATACGTCCAGTGTTAAATCATTTCTGGGTGTTTTTTTTTTGGGGGGGGTTCAGTAGTCGACTTGACCGACTTGTCTGAAGAAGTATCTGGGTTTTGCAGGAAAAGTCCAAAATAATTGGTCATTGTCGCGACTGTGTGTCTTCGTGGGTGTGTCCAGATAATAAAGAAACAACCCATGGTAAATACATTAAAACAGAACTTGACATAAGCTTAAGAAATTCTGATGTTCCATATTTTCGGAAAAGTCCCAAGTAATTGGCGATTGTCGGGACTGTGTGTCTTCGTGGGTGTGTCCAGATAATAAAGAAACAACCCGTGGTGAATACATTTAAACAGAACTTGATATAAGCTTAAGCACTTCTGAAGTTCCATTGAATAGATTCATCCGTGTTGCAACAGATGCAGCACCTGTTATGGTGTGTGTGGGGTAATGTCGGATTAATTGCACATATCAAAAGTGACCCCTGATTTCTCGAGTTTCTCTATGTTCATTGGATTATTCATCATGAACCCTGGGCAGCTAGATAATTCAAGTATGAAGATATTATGAAAGATGTCCTGGAAATTGTCAATTTCATAAACGCAAATGGGAAGACCCAGCGCCGGTTCAGAAATTTTATTGAAGAACTGGACCCTGAGAATGTCATATGCATTACTTCCCTTGATTTAGAACTCATATAATTCTTATGTTCCTTATAACTCTGTTAAATATATATATATATATATATATATATATATATATATATATATATATATATATATATAAGGTGTGTCAAAAAAGTAACGAGATTGAAGCTGTATTTACCAAGACAGAAATGAAGAATACAAGGTGTGTCATAAAAGTACCAAGTTTAAAGTTGTATTTACCAAGATAGAAATGAGGAATGAATAGAACGTATTTTTTTTTCAGAATGCCAGGTGTGTCAAAAAGTGCATAAAAACTCGATACTTTTTGACACACATTGCATATATATAATATATATATATATATATATATATATATATATATACATTCATACACCCACAATGACACAGACACCCACACACACACACACATATATATATATATATATATATATATATATATATATATATATATATATATATATGCATACATGGGGTAAACTATGGAAATGAATCCGACAATATATAAAAATAGGAAAAACAAAGTGTTCCAAAAAAGATGAATTCCTTATGTTGTTTATGTTGACGCTTAAACGTTTACGTTGATATAAAACCTTCTTTCGGACAATATAATAACAATATTAAATAAACCGAAACACGTTTAAGCGTCAACATAAACATCAGAACAAATTTATCTTCTTTTATTTTTGAACATTGTTTTTCCTATTCACACACACACACACACACACACACACACACACACACACACACACACACATACATATATATATATATATATATATATATATATATATATATATATATATATATGTGTATGTATAATCGGGGTTTATTCTGCCACTTGACTAAACGAGCACATGTCGTGGGAAAGCCTCTCTTGCAATGTACGAAGGGATGTAATTCTATTTTCTCTCCCAACATTATTAATTTTAGTAAATTGTTTTTTAGTTGAGATGCCTTTAATGCATTTACCAGCCTCTCTGCACGAATGGGATGTCACAAATGGTTTATTTCATGAGCCGAGTTTAACAGGTTTGAATGCAGAGTTTTTCATCTCCTAAACTTATTGCCTAACTAAGGTCAAAGTACCCAGTATCACCAACTATTTACCCATAGCTGGAATGAGAATAATTAGATTCATACCTTTCCCAAGTTTTTTAGCGCTATGTGAAATGCAATCAGCCTCGTCCAGAATTTGAACACGTGTAACCGACTCCATTTCTTACAACGATAACTATTATACTGTATTTTCAGGGGAGTGAAAATTCATAAATTATTTTATATTTTCCCATTTTTTTGGGGTTAATTTTTATTCTCCGTTATAACAATTAATCGATAATATAGACTCATTTTTCATTTCAATAACATTTGAATCAAACATGAATATATTCGGTTAAAACAAGGATCACCAAACTTTTTTTTCATAGTGGGCCGGATAATTGAAAAAATAACGAGCGCGGACCACATTATTATTGTGTTCAATACTTGCTAGCCAGAACGAAATCTCCGAGAAAAAAGATGTCAAACAAAATTCATCTTTCCATGTTATATATATGTATGAGTGGCGTAAGATGCACAAAAACAAATTTAACCAACATATTTATTTTCAAAACATTAGTAAAACGCAACATTAGCAGAAAGGCTTAGTGAGATTTGTGAAACTGAAGTTTGCCTTTCAAGATATCGTCAGTGTTTGGTTTGGAATTGCTGCATCCAATCAAGAGAATTGCTTTTATGTGTTTAGCAGTCAATTTCGTTCGATGGGTCGGCGGGCCTGATAAAATGCCTTTGCGGGCCGGATCCAGCCTGCGCGTCGTAGTTTGGTGACCCCTGTGTTATTATAATTAATCCATAATGTAGACTCGTTTTTCATTTCAATAACATTTGAATCGAACCAAAAAAAAAACGTGAAAATAACAGAACAATCTATTTACACAAAAAAGACGGGAAAAACATAAAAGAATGAACTTTCATTTGCCGAAAGAATATTGTGTAATGGTTATGGTTACTGTAAATGGACTCGGCTACACAAGTTCAAATTCTGGACGAGGCTGATTGCATTTCAGATAGCGCAAAAAACCTTGGGAAAGGTATTAATAAAACTATCCTCCCTCCAGCTATGGGTAAATAGTAGGGCATAATGGATTCTTTAACCTTGGTAGGCAACTTGTCTAGGAGAAGGAAAACTCTGAATTCAAATCTGTTAAACTCCGCTTACTAAATTGACCTTGTGTCGCATCCTGCTTGTGTAGAGGGGTTGGTAAATATATATATATATATATATATATATATATATATGGTCGAAATAAATTTATTATGGAAATTACGGTGTTGAGTTCTTCCTTCCTTTATTGATATATATATATATATATATATATATATATATATATATATATCTTTGTCTTTTTTCATCTCATTGTCACACTCTGTTCATATCTATCAATCTTGTTAAGCAACCTGTGAAAAGTGAAAGTGTATACATTCTTTTGTTTCTTTCCCATTTTTTGTGCTAATAATTTTTTTTCCGTTATTTTCATATTTTCTTTAACCGAATATCGGAAATGCAAACAGTCTCATCCAAAATTTGAACACGTGTAGCCGACTCCATTTCCTACAACCATAACCATTACATAATAATTTTAGCTAAGTGAAAGTGCAGACATTATTTTATGTTTTTTCTTCTTTGTTGTTTAAAAAAAAAATTCCGTTATTTTCTCCCTTTTTTTTTAACCAAATATACTTATGTTTGATCGAATTGTTATTAAAATGAAAAACGAACCTTCATTATTGATTAATTGTTATTCCTAATTTTGAAATACACAGACATTTTTTGTTATTCTTATTGATATCCATTATTCAGCTAAATACTTACATATTCGGATCAATGAAAAACGTCAAACCCAGATACGTTTGCATCAATGATTATCAAAATCAATCTATTTTCAAGGTTAAACGAACTGATTTTTTATATAAACTTGATATTCTGTGATATAATGAATATCAAGAAAGAATTAAAAAATGAAAGAAATATATATATTTATATTGGATGACAATGATTTGAATTCTGATGTAAAAGCTTTATTTTTAGACTCAATCAAGTATACCGATTTTGAATACGCGTTTGGTTGGTTGGATTTTACGTCATGTCAACCGTTGTTGAGTTATTTTATACCGAATACGTTTTTGTTTGATTTATTCTTGATGGGTACTTAGTTTGTTTAAACAATTGTATTAGTTAAAAGAAATCGTCATAGAAATCTAATCATAACGCGTTAAAACCATTATTGCAGGTGAAATTACTAAATAACACATAGCAGATCACATGTACAAGAAGGTTCTTCTTTAGGCTAAACGGGTGGTCAGAAAGTGGCTCTCCAATCAAACTGCTGGTCAGGTCAATCCCTAGCATCTATATGTTTTTCCCAACTCTACAGCCCATATTGCAAACCCCAGTCTTTTTTACCATATATGTGCTAGAAGGTGGTACATGAGGATCTTATTGTCCTAGGTATGGTGTTAAACTCGATCTGATGGTGAGGTTCCAGTTCTGGGGAATATGGAGCACCCCTTCATCATGATTGCTCCCAGGTCCACTCTCGGCATAAAATGACCCTATGGGTTGTCACACAGTAAAATTCAAGCAACCAATCAACGTGAACAAGGTAGATGTTAAGATTATTGTCTTTGTAAGCAAACAATAAAGTTTTCGGGTGGCCTAAAGTCGGCATCAGCCAGACAGCGAAGGAGTCTATCCCCTTTTCACTAGCGTTAGACCAAGAAGGTTGATTTTTCACGTGAGGTGGAGCGCCACACCTACCATCAGCATCTTAATTTACCGCACAGATCCCTGTGCTACTAATACGCTGAGTTGGCAAGGGCCGGTATCGAACCAGAAATTTTGTGGTTCCTAGGCGAACGCTCTACCGACTGAGCTAAACCGGCCCTTTGTAATCATTGTCTTTGTAATAAGATGAAATTATTTGAGAAATTTTGTTTGATGGAAGTTTCTTATATGTAATGATCATATGGAAGCGCGTAGTGTAATGGTTATCGTCGCAGGAAATGGACACAGCGAGACGATTTCAATTTGTACCAAAAATGGAGTTTGGTTTTTAATCACAAGCGAAGTTACAACATCAATTAAAGTTTGGCACTTTTACGTTCATCCATTGAATAAGCACCATATGGAACAAAATAACTGTCAAATTTCGATCAAAAATCAAACTCTATTTTTGGTACAAAAAATGTTCAATATATGTAGAATAATAATTTAAAGGAAAAAAGAAATTATATGTAGTGCCACATTGTGATTTTTTCACTTGTTGATCTTGCATTGAAAAAAATCAGAAATCATTAATAACGTAAAAAGGGTTAATTTTATGCCTATTTTGATAAATATTTTGGATTCTTCAGGCCTAAAAACTTCTATAAACCAATTTTTAGGAGTAGGGGAGCTCTAGAACACATTTTATAGAAAAAATATATTACAAAATGTCACCATTTTTTTCGCCCCCGCTTCAAACTTTTCGAGTTTAAATTCGATATAACTCGGTGAATTTTTCGAATTGGAAGCTAAAATTTGGGGGATTGTCTAACTTTATCCTAGTCTACACCTGTACAAAATTTCAGAAAAATTGAAGGGGGTGGGTGACAATTTTTTTTCTGATGATTTGACATGAAATTGCCCATATACAAGGTGTGTCAAAAGAGTATCAAGATTATTTGTACTTTTTGACACACGTTGCATTCTGAAAAAATCAACGTTCCCTACAAGGTGTGTCAAAAAATACCAAGCTTAAAACTGCATTTACTAATATAGAAAGGAAGAATGAATGGAATGTTATTTTTTCAGAATACTAAGAGTGTCAAAAAGTACAAAAAATCTCGAAACTTTTTTGGCAGACCTTGTATATATATGTTATATTGTCCATATATATATTATATTGTCCATCTTATATATATATATACAAGGTGTGTCAAAAAGTATTGAGATATTTTGTACTTTTTGACACACCTAGTATTCTGAAAAAAAAAAAGTTCCATTCATCAATATTTTTTCAGAATACAAGGTTTGTCGAAAAAGTACCAAGTTTAAAGCTGTATTTACCAAGATAGAAATAAAGAATGAATGGAACGTTTTTTTTTCCAGAATACAAGGTGTGTCAAAAGTATAAAAAATCTCGACACTTTTTTGACACACCTTGTATATATACACACATAATAACTGTATCTTCTACAATTGGTTCAAAGTAATTTCCAAGAATCAAAATTCAATTCAAATTATAAGCAAAATCTCTTTACTCCACTTTTTTATATTATTATTCAAAAGGGGTTCAATTTTAAAACGGGTAAGTAACTTTGCATCTTATATATGTAAAGCTGAGAGATGAGCGGGAGGAGGTACATGTGGTGTGATGGTTATTGTCATAGGAAATACACAGTGAGATGAGTTCAAATCATGGACAAGGCTGTGTGCATTTCACATAGCGCTAATACCCTGGGGAAAGGTATGCATTCAACTATTCCCCCTCCAACTATACGCAATTAATAGGTCAGACTGGGCTCTTTAACCTAGGTTAGGCAACCAGTCTAGGAGAAAGAAAACTGAATTTTAAACTATTAAACTCCACTTACGAAATTGACTTTATGTTACATTCTACTGATGCAGAGGGGTTGGTATACAGACATACAGTATCACTCATAAATAAGTAGACCCCTAAATAAATTTAAAGATAAAGAGTAAGCATTTTCTAAGCAAAAGATACAAACATCTTATTTCTTGTAGAGCAGTATATAAGTGGTGTAAAAGTCACTTGCCAACTAAAAAAAAAAAAGAAGAATTCCTAATCAATTTTATTTGTCGACCAGAGTTCAAATCCTGGACATAGTGCTAATACCCTTGGGAAAGGTATACATCGAACTATTCTCCCTTCAACTATGGGTAATTAATAGGTCAGACTGGGCTCTTTAAGCTTGGTTAAGTAACCAGTTATTAGGAAAGAAAACTGAATTTAAACCTGTTAAACTCCGCTTAAGAAATTGACCTCGGATCACATTCTACTCGTACAGAGGGGTTGGTAAATATACAACGTGTGTAAAAAAAGGATTTAGATTTTTGTACTTTTTGACACATCTTATATTCTGAAAGAATAAAGTTCCATTCCTCATTTTTTTTTCAGAATACAAGGTGTGTCTAAAAAGTACCAACTATAAAACTGTATTTACCAAGATAGAAATGATGAATGAATAGAACATTTTTTTTTCAGAATACAAGGTGTGTCAAAATGTAGTAAAAATCTCGATACTCCTTTGACACACATTCTCTTCTATATATGTATTGATATTGGAAATAGATTTATAAGAAATCTGAAGGAAAAAAATAAATTTAATTGATAACGTCAGGAATTATGAAGAATGGTCTAATTTTCGCGATATCTTACTCCAAAGAATATTCCAGCGTGTACGTGGCAGCTCTATGTTAATAATTAAAGAACAAACAGAAGAATTCATTTAATCACATAAACTAGGAAATAAAATAATACACTTGTTAAAGGTAATTGAGCAACAGGGAAATTAGAAAATGTTTATAACCATTAATAATGAATAGATTGCGACATTAATAAATGCGTGAACACACAGACACATGCACAGACACAGACACAGACACACATAGACACACACACACACACATATATATATATATAAATATATGTACGTGTATGTGAATGTGTATGCGTGTTGCGTGCATGTACGTGTGAACATATATGTGTGTATGCATATACGTTGGAAGCGCGTGGTGTAATGGTTAAAGTCATGGGAAATGGAATCGTCGCTCCGAGTTCAATCCTGGATGTGGTAACCGCATTTCACTTAGCGCTAATACCCTTGGGAAAAGTATGAATCCTACCTTCCCTCCAGCTATGGATAAATAGTAGGGTAGACTGGGCTCTTTAAACTTGGTTAGGCAACCGGTCTAGAAGGAAAACTCTGCATTCAAACCTGTTAAACTCCGTTTAAGAAATTGACCTTGTGTCACATCCTGCTCGTGCGTAGGGGTTGGTAAATATATATGTGTGTATGTACATATGTATTTGCGTGAGTACACACACAAGGAGACATAGACACAAATAGACACATACACACATATATATATGTGTGTGTGTGTGTGTGTTAACCATACATAGTGGTCATATATATATGTGTATATATTTATATATATATATCAGAATAACAGGGGTAATTTTCAGAATTTGATTACAACTATGTAAAAAAATTGATAAAATCATCCAAGGAAACAAACATGCTAGTGTCAAATAATTATTCTGGGGTAGTAAAATTTTATAAAACCGAAATACTTGTAAAGAAACGCAAGGGAAACGATCTATTGAAAATGAACACTCTCTCAATGATAACATAGAGTAGGGAGGATCAGGAAGTAGCTAAGATCCAAGATAGAAGATAACATAGAATCGACAGATATAGTAGATGAGTAGACGACCACAGGTATACTCACCACAATCAACAATATATGAAGATATAAGGCATGGCTGTACATCACTACTCGTGCAGAGTGGTTGGTAAATATATATACCCAGGAGACGCGTGGGCTAGTGGTTAGAGTCGTGGGAAATGGACTCGTCGATTCGAGTACAATTCCTAGACGAAGCTGTTGGCATTTCACATAGCGCTAATACCCTTGGGAAAGGTATGAATTCATATATTCTCCCTCCAGCTATGGGTTAAATAGTAGGGCAAACTGGACCCTTCAGCCTTGGGTAGGTAACCAGTCTAGGAGAGGGATAACTCTGAATTCAAAATTCCTGAGTCGGTCGTTGATTGGGTTTGTGGCAACCCTTGATGCACCAATTCTTTCCTATCGACTGTGCCAAAAAGTGTGGATAGTCCAACACAAGCCTTTACCACTATAAACAAATCACTGTGTGAGTGTTCATTGTATGTATGAACCCCCATGCGTCGAAAATCGACGAGAGAGTCCGTAATACCCAGGATAATCCTAACCCTATAAGGATACCCCTTTTTGGATTTACTTGTACCTCTTCAGTAGGATACAATGAACGTATTCTAAGCACCACCAACCAGGCCTTGATTTTTTAAATTTTACTTTTAAAAAGAAATTAGCCCTAGCTCTAGCATTGTCCAATGTTTC
>CM042137.1:122531537-122539037 GCA_023376005.1 Doryteuthis pealeii | reverse complement strand
GTATATCACCTATAACAGTTACCATTGCATAACAAAATGTCACAGAGTAATAAAAACAATTATCAGGTCGTGTCGACAGCACGGTAGCCCTGTCGGCTGGGGCTTTGAATACACCGACTGCACCTCTGCAGAGGGGTAAACCGCCCAATAGAGTCACCTATTGGTCGTGGGTGGCAACCTGTAATAAGCATCATTCTGGTGACTGAGCAGTCCATGCCATGCAACGCTTCACTTTAACCCTTACTTAGGTTAGACGAGCAGTCGGAGAGGCTCCCTCCAATCAATCGGCTGGTCACGTCAAGCCCTATCACCTATATGATTGTCCAAACCCTGTTACTCTTATGGTAAGCCCCAACCCTTTTTTATTATATATATGCTAGAACGCGATGGCCGAGGGTCTTAGAGACCCGGGTATGATGTTAGACTCTATCTGATGGTGAAGTTCCAATTCTGGAGGTCTGAGCATCGCCATTACTCCCAGGCCCACTCTGACCCGGAGTAGTAGTAATTATTAGAGTCACATCTATGGGTTAAATAGAAAACATGAGTTTAAAAATGTGTTTAAAAGGAAAAGTGAAAATTTAAAAGGAAAAAAACAACCTTTCTACACATCCTTCCATGGCCATCCCATCAGTTTAGGTAAAGATAAACTAGTAAAAATCTATATAATAGGAAACTATTTATTTGTCCGCTATAGACGACAAAATATTCGATGTTAAACTACCATATTTCGTAGGCATATCTATTGAATTCATAAGGCGCACTTGTGTAACGGGTATCGTGGTAGAAAATGTAATCGGTGACCTGACTTCAAATCTTGAACGTGTTAATGCCATTGTGAAAGGCATAAATCCATCTGTTCTCCCCCAGTTATGGATAATTAGAAGTACAGTTCTTTAGCCTTGGTTAGGCACCAGTCTAAGTGAAGGAAACCCTGAATTCAAACCAGCTTTACCCCATTTAAAAACTGACCTTGTGTCACAACCTGCTTGTAGTGGAGAGATTGCGTAAATATATACAAAGGCACCGAGTCCGTCAAAATATCTTCCATGAAATTAGCGATAGAAAAGTGACAGACTAACAATCTGTATGCCAATGGGAGAGAGGGGGTTAAAGAGATTGAAATTCTTCACCGACCAAAGTTGGCATTCATTTCTGTATCCTCTAAAGGATTGATAACACGTTCTGTGAGGGACGCAAAATGGGCGCTGCAGTAACTTTAATTGGAGGCGGATCTCGACATTTATAGAGATTCAGTAAAGTTTTTCCAGTGGAAGGATTTCATAGAACGAGAGAAAGACACTATGATCACAGGTGCGCCTACTCGAAGTTGGTGTTATGCATGAGTCCCACATTGAACTTACTTTCTATTCTATTAATTCAAGGTTCAATCTTTGTGCTTGACATGAAATCCTTAATTTACATCACTAGAAGTGGCTACCAGCACACCTAGGTAGAAGGGGGCAAATAGTTAGTTTCACAATCCATTTATTACTGCATTGTGAGTTGGATCCTCGCCGGATGCCCCATTAATATCCCTTACGTAAAAATGACCTTGCGTAGATTCGGTTGGGTGGGCGTCAGAAAAAAAAGTGTACAGACACTCTGCAAAGAAAAATCAGTGTCTTCTATTTAAAATATTAAATTTTAAAAAATCCATGATTTTACTATTCAAATTTTATTTTTTAAGAATTATCTTCACGAAGATGAATCAAATCTTCATTATCTTTGCTCAAAAAGCAAGATCTGGTGATAGTGAACGTGTATATATATTTATTTTTTCGTTAATTGTTTTATTTTCGTAGTTTTCCCCGGACATACATACATACATACATACATACATAAACACGGCCATACATACACACAACTTGCCTTTATATATGTATCGATAGAAGTCCATAGTTCAATCTTTATTCTTTACATGAAATCGTTAATTACAATAATCCAATCTTTGTGCTTGTGTCACCAATGCATAACAAAATGGCACAGATTTATAATGCACACCACCACTCTCGACAGGGGCTTTATAGTACACTGACTGCACCCCTGCATAGGGGTAAAAAACCCAATGGGACCACCTGTTGGCCGTGGGTGACGACTTGTGATAAGCATCACGCTGGTGACTGAGCAGTTCATAACATGCAACACTTCACTTTGGTCCTTACTTAGGTTAGACGGGCGGGCGGAGAGGCTCCATTCGGTTAATCGGCTGGTCACGTCAAGCCCTAGCAGTTATATGATAGTACCAACTCTATTGCCCTTATGGCAAGCCCCAACCATTTTTTTATCATATATGTGCTAGAAGGTTGTGGCTGAGGTTTTTATTGTCCTGGGTATGACATTAAACTCTATCTGATAAGGAAGTTCCAATTCTGGGGCTCTGGGAATGTGGATTACCCCTTGATCACCATTAATCCAGGTCCACTCTAAGCCGGAGTGGTGGTACCTGTTAGATTAAGTATTGAACACTCTGCTTAAGTTTGTGATCTGGTGGGAACCGCGTTTTCAGAGTACTGACCCGAATCAAGTTTGGTTTGGTTTGGTTGTTTACGGCATATCAACATCAGTGGGTCAATTTAATGCCGATAAAGTTTTGAAATAAATCAATTCTTAATGGATAATACAATTTTTTTTATGAATACATTTTCTATTTAACCCATAGATGGACCCTAACAGTACTACCACTCCGGGTCAGAGTGGACCAGGAGCAATGGTGATGAAGGGTGCTCCACATTCCCCAAACCTCCAAAATTGGAAACCTCAAATCAGATAGAGCTTAACGTCATTCCCAGGACATAGACCCGCAGCCACGCCTTCTAGCACCCATATAAAAAGGTTGGGGCTTGCCATAAGGGCAATAGGTTGGGAAAATCATATAGGTGCTAGGGGCCTGACTGACCGGCCGATTGATCGGAGGGGCCTCTCCGACCGCCCGTCTAGCCCAAGATAGGGCCAAAGTGAGTATTGCATGTTATGAACTGCTCATCACCTGGGCTCTATCGCTTAAGCATCACGCGTCGCCACCCACGGCCAACAGTGGCCCCATTGGGGGAGTCTTACCCCTCTGCAGAGGTGCAGTCGGTGCATTCTAACGCCTCAGCCGACAGGGCGGTGACCGAATCAAGTCATTTTGATAAGAAAAGACTCAGTTGCTACAGTACCTGTGTTGCTTAATTAGCATTAAACAGGTTCATCACTGCTTAATCTCTGTGAAACCGGTGCTGGCCGTAAATTATTAGGATATGACTCAAAATCGAGCTTCTAATGGCGCTAAAGGCGACCGTTTAAGCCCCAATGGCAAATTTATTGCTAAACTAGGATAAAATAAATATGAATTTCTCTTCTCAAGTGGCCCACTGGCCTTAAAGCTCAGCTTTAAGGCATTAACTCGATTCTTGAGTCATTTATCCTATGATAAATACGCCAAGCACCGTTTCACAGACGATTAAGCAGTGATTGAAACCTGTTTAAGCTCTAAATTAGAGCAAAAAGTACTGTAAGAACCTGAGTCCTTTCTCTTATCAAAATGACTTATTCGGTCACCGCCCTCGTCGGCTGAGGCATTAGAATGCAACGATGCACCTCCTGCAGCAGGAGGTAAGACGTCCCTCCAATGGGCCCACCCTGTTGGACCGCTGCGGCGCACTCGCTGATGCTTAAGGATAGAGCCAGGTGCTCATTGACGTTCATAACATGCAATACTCCACTTTCCCTATCTTGGCTAGCGGCGGTCGAGCGGCCCCCTTCCGATCAATCGGCTGGCACGTCAGCCCTGCCCCTAATGATTTCCCAACCCTATGCCCTATGCAAAGCCCCACCCCTTTTACTCATATGGGTTGCCTAGAAAGGCGGTGGCTGCGGTTCTATATGTCCTGGAATACGTTAAACTCTATCTATTGTGAGTTCCAATTTTGGAGGTTTGGTGATGTGATTGAGCACCCCCTTCTACTCACCATGCTCCCTGGGTCCACTCTGACCCGGATGACAGTATCTGTTAGCGGTCCCATCTATGGTTAATCAGAAAAAGTGCTTATTCATAAAAACATTGTATTATCCATTAAGAATTGATTTCAATTTTCAAACTTATCGGCATCTAAATGACCCACTCGATGTTGATATGCCGTTAAACAACCAAACCAAACCAACTTGATTGGTCAAGCTCACTCTGAAAACGCCGGTTTCCACCAGATCACCAAACTAGCAGAGTGTTCAATACTTAAATCTAACAGGTACCACCCTCGGCTCCATAGAGTGGGCTGGGCATTAATTGGTGACAAGGTGGTACTCCACATTCCCCAGAGGCCCCAGCGAATTTGGAACTTCCTTATCAGTAGAGTTAATGCTCATACCCAGCGACCAATTAAAAACCTCAGTCCACAACTGTTAGCACGATATTGATAAAAAAATGGTTGGGCTTGCCATAAGGCAATAGAGTTGGTACTATCATATAACTCTAGGCGCTGATCGTGACCAGCCGATTAATTCCGAATGGAGCCTCTTCCGCCCGCCCGTCTAACCGAAGTAAGGACAAAGTGAAGGTTGCATGTATGAAACTGCTCAGTCACCAGCGTGATGCCTATATCACAAGTCGTCACCCACGGCCAACAGGTGTCCATCGGGTTTTTCTACCCTATGCAGGTGCAGTCAGTCTTGTACTATAAAGCCCCGTCACGCAGTGGTGGTGTTGCATTATAAAAATCTGTGCCATTTTGTTATGCATTGGTCGACACAATCACAAAGATTGGATATTCGTTAATAACGATTTATGTAAAGAAAAGATTGAACTATGATTTTCGATTACCCATATATAACAGGCAACGTCTCCTGTGTATGATATGCGTGTTTATTGTATGTTATGTACTGTATGTAGTCCGGGGAAAACTACGGAAAATAAAACCAATAAACGAAAAAAATAAATATATTAACACGTTCACTATCACCAGATCTTGCTTTTTGAGCAAACGATAATCGAAGATTTGATTCATCTCGTGAAGATTAATCTTAAAAATAAATTGAATAGTAAATCATGGATTGGTTTTAAATTAATATTTTAAATAGAAGACACTTGATATTTCTTATGCAGAGTGTCGGTTACACTTTCTTTTCTAACGCCCCACCCACAATCTACCGCAAGGTCATTTTTTACGTAGGGAATTAATGGGGCATCCGACGGAGACAACTCACAATGCCAGTAAATAAGGATCTGTGAAACTAAACATTTGCCCACCCTCTCACCGAGTGGTCGCTGGGATAGCCACTTCTAGTCATGGCTTAAATTAAGGATTCATGTCAAGACAAAACATTGACCGGAATTAATTAGAATAGAAAGTAAGTTCATTGTGGGATCATGCATAACACCCATCTTCGAGTGGCGCACCTGTATGCATAGTGTCTTTCTCTGTTTCTAATGAAATTTCCTTCCACTGGAAAATTACTGAATCTACCTATAATTCAGATCGCCTCCCAATTAAGATTACTCTCGCCCATTTGGTCCTCACAGAACGTCTTATCAATCCTCTTTTAGAGGATACAGAAATGAATGCCAACTCTTGTCGCGTGAAGTAATTTCAATCTCTTTAACCCCTCTCTCCATTGCATACAGATTGTTAGGTCTGTCACTTTTCTATCGCTAATTTCATGGAAATATTTTGACGACTCGGTGCCTTTGTATATATTACGCAATCTCTCCACTACAAGCAGGTTTGACACAAGGTCAGTTTTTAAATGGGGTAAAGCTGTTTGAATTCAGGTTTCCTTCACTTAGACTGTGCCTAACCAAGCTAAAGAACTGTACTTCTAATTATCCATAACTGGGGAGAACAGATGGATTATGCCTTTCACAATGGCATTAACACGTTCAAGATTTGAAGTCAGGTCACCGATTACATTTTCTACCACGATACCCGTACACAAGTGCGCCTTATGAATTCAATAGATATGCCTACGAATATGGTAGTTTAACATCGAATATTTTGTCGTCTATAGCGGACAAATAAATAGTTTCCTATTATATAGATTTTTACTAGTTAATTACCTAAACTGATGGATGGCCATGGAGGATGTGTAGAAAGGTTTTTTTCCTTTTAAATTTCACTTTTCCTTTAAACACATTTTTAAACTCATGTTTTCTATTTAACCCATAGATGTGACTCTAATTAATTACTATACTCCGGTCAGATGGGCCTGGAGTAATGGCGATGCTCAGACCTCCAGAATTGGAACTTCACCATCAGATAGAGTCTAACATCATACCCGGGTCTCTAAGACCCTCGCCATCGCGTCTTCTAGCAATATAATAAAAAAGGGTTGGGCTTACCATAAGAGTAACAGGTTTGGACAATCATATAGGTGATAGGGCTTGACGTGACCAGCCGATTGATTGGAGGGAGCCTCTCCGACTGCTCGTCTAACCTAAGTAAGGGTTAAAGTGAGCGTATGCATGGCATGGACTGCTCAGTCACCAGAATGATGCTTATTACAGGTTGCCACCCACGACCAATAGGTGACTCTATTGGGCGTTTACCCCTCTGCAGAGGTGCAGTCGGTGTATTCAAAGCCCCAGCCGACAGGGCTACCGTGCTGTCGACACGACCTGATAATTGTTTTTATTACTCTGTGACATTTTGTTATGCAATGGTAACTGTTATAGGTGATATACGCTATAGACTAATGAAATGCGCCGACGGTTACTATAAGTAACAGGAGACAATTATGGCTTGAGAGTAAGCCAATGCGAGTCACCTTCATAACTCTATTGTCGGACGTATTTTCCCACTTCTCTGTACTGTAATTGTCTACTCTTTTGTTAATACATTTTCCTACATTTGTTACCCGCGTTTTGTTCTTATTTGACCCCTTAAAACCCCACACAGTAACACAATCACAATGATGAGACCAGCCAATTGATCAGTTGGGGCCTCTACGACCGACCGTTTATAAGGTTAAAAATTGGAATGCTTTATTGTCATGCTCATCCACCAGGGTTCCACCCTCCAGCATCATGGTTTCGCCACCACGGCCAACAGGTAGATCCATGGGGATGGTTTCTTACATCTCTGCGTAGGTGCGTTGGTGTATTCTAGAGCTCCAGCCGACAGAGTTAGCGAGTATTAAGCAAAACACGACGAGAGCAACAATGGTGAGATAGATTTTTATATTACATTATGAACATTAATGGGTATGTCCCATTCCTCATTAATACTAGAGTATTAAGCTGACTGAGTAGTCTTATACACTAGCAGTGGTTACCTTCTTCAAAGCCGCTCGAGAGTATTGTATTTGTTAATGGTATAAATATTCCATTTCATTTCCAACCTCTGTTTTGTTATTTCTCATTTAGTAACTTTGTTGGTTACAAACTATTGTCTTTAAATCATTGCAGTTCAGTCATTTCATAAGATCAGAGAGGCTGATATTACAGGGGTGTGAGTTGTGAAAGGTTCTTACGTGGTTTCAGCATTATTGAATTCGAATATTCTTGAATAGATAGAACTTACTGAC
>CM042137.1:122516537-122529037 GCA_023376005.1 Doryteuthis pealeii | reverse complement strand
TGACACCAAAAGTAGGTTTCTATGTTGCACTAATTTTTGAGCATTTAGTTTTAAAGATCGTCTAATATGAAGTCCTCCAGCATCTTTGTTTCTGATACATTTACACATGAAATTGCTTTAAAATGTATTAATTTCTATCCAAAAACAGATGTCAATTATCTTATTCAAATACAATGATTAAAAATATATCGAAAGTAACATTCAAAGTAAAATTATAACGGCTCAGACAAGCTGCATTTTACCTCATTAATTTAGATACGTCAGTAAATAAAATTGCAGATATTGTTGTAGCGTTATCTTCTCTGTTATCAATTGAATAAAAGCAAAAGCAAACCCTGCTAGGAACAAATGAAGGATGATGATTTTAATATAAGCTACTATTATAATTTGAAACACTCCTCTAAATATCTACTCGTTTTAAGTTTCTATTTATATATAATAATGTAACGCATAGAGTTTTAAAAGACATGACAAAAATACGTGAATTCTGTGAGAATAATAGCAACTTTATCACGCCATCATATTAAACTCTACATAAGAACTCTTTGAAGCAAAGGATGCCCCATTTCATGCATAAAACTGTTTGTAATGATATGCGTATGCATATTAATTCGATTGGAAAACTGCAGTTGTTAATGTTACTGCTCTTTTGACACTTTGTGAGTGTGAAGTAAATCAAAATAACCTCTAATTTTGTCTCACGCTTTGATGACTCCAGAAGTTCATAATCTGAAACTTCTTATGTTCGAATCCAGCACACAACTCTATCTTTTGAATCCAGGCGGGTGCTCGATTGAGACCAATGCTTATGATCCAAATTAACTTTATGTACTCTTTAACCTCTTGGTTTATCCTAAAAAAAATATTATTGAAATTAATAAATATTTAACCAGATACCTGTCTTAATTGTATTTTTATTATGAAATTAGGATATTACTTCAAAATGAAACATAATTTATAAAATCATTTTAATAAATTTTATTTGAATTACTTGCCTAATAGCTACAATTCTTTTTATTAGCTCCTCTCTCACTTCCAGTTCATCTGATTTAAGTATTGAATATACATATTTTTTGGTAGGATACCAAAAGCATTAAGCCAAATATTTTGAACGCATATCCTCGAATTTCAGGTGGTTGCATTTTCATTCTTTTTGCTGTATATTGAAAATTATACAGTTGCCTTAACTATAAAATTTTTGTCTCACTTTAATTTCAAACCAACTAACTGAATGCTTTGCAGCAATAAACTGGACTGAGTTGTGTAGTTTCAGGTAAATGCCTCGAGTCCACAAATACATTTATTGTCTGGCAAACGTCCACCATCTTGCCCAATTTTCCCATTTGCATATCTAGGGTTGATTTGCCTCCCTGGTATAATCCCACTACATATTCCGTGCAGATCTTGAATAAAATAACCGGTTAAAAACCGTAGGCAGGCACGCATATCATATCTCTACACCTGTCTTATTTAACACATACACGCACACATAACTACACATATATTTTACATTGAATTAGTTCTATTTATTTATTCACATATTGGTACATAATCATTTAAATATTAATACATGGATGTTCACGCACGCATATATATATTATATATATATATATATATATTATATATATATAGATAAAGAGAAAAAGATAGATGTATGTACGTATATACATGCATGCACACATAAACACATACCACATTGCACATAAATGCATATATATTGTACATTGAATAATTTCTTTTTTGTATACATTCACGGATATACTATACACATTAAGTATGATACATGATATATTTGCACGACACACACACACACATACAGATATATATAATATTTATAATATATTATTATATAATAAAGAGAGTGAGAAAGAGAGATGAATGTAAGGTATATACAATCAGTACACAATAACGCATATACATGCACATTATATGTACATAAATACAGATATATCTTACATTTAATAGTTCTCTATATATACATCACGTAAGTACCTTACCAACATTTAAGTAGATTAATATATATTATATAATAATATATATTATTATAATATATATATAACAGAGAGACAGAGAGATATAGAGTGAGAGAAGAAGATGAAGGGATGAAGCTAGTATATTAAATGTTATAAACGGCACACATTTTTATAATTTTTTAGGAACCTCAACCTTCTTCTATTTATTTCTGATCTGTCGATTTCGATAGATTTCAAAAGAGTCCTTTATTCATATTTATTTTGGTTTCTTTTAAGAAAATTATTTTCTCCCCCTCCTTACTCATATCATAATTATTCACGTCTCAAAACCGACTGTATAAATGTTTGACCCTTTCACGAAAGATACTTTCCTGAAAGACTTCTTTAAAGTCACATACATATGACACATAGGTCCCATGTATGTTATACAATTAATAGCATACATTATATATATATTATATATATATATATATATTATACTTTTATTATATATATACTACATATAATACATTATAATACGACATATATTATATATCATATATATTATATCATATATATACGCACATATATAATATACATATATATATAAATTCATTATAATTCTATATATATAATATATATATAATACATATATATTCATATATGTATATATACATATATAAATACATGCATATAAAATCTCTCATATAAATAAGTACAGTACACATATGTGGTTTAGAATTATACATACACACATCTTATACAACAGTTACTAATAAAACTATATACGTATACATACATATAAGTACATATGTATCATATATATACATATCTATACTTATATATATGCAGTATATATACATACTACATACATAGTATATATGCTAATATTTATACATATGTAGATATATGCATACATATCATATAAACATATATCATACATGCATATATATGTACACATACACATATACATATTTATACAAATAGCACTATTTACATATTAACATGCATATATATGTACATCATACTAGTTAATATTTATACAAATAATATTTAACATCATATATAATATACTATATATATATAAAACATATAGTGTATACTAATGTAGTGTGGGTGTGTGTGTTGGGTGGTGTGGTGGTGTTGATGTTTCTTCGTTTCAATTTTGATACGTTTCAAATAAATTGGACAGTAATACTAATTCATTACGAACCATTGCGAAAAGAGATGAATTAGTTCCTCTCTTTCAGTGTATTTAGCACAGCCATTCAACCGTTTCTAAAATAAAATAATAGAAAATTTATCTTTTTCAATCTATTTAAAATAAACTTAGGTCATCGTTCCTTCATCAAATGATTATTCATAAATCATTTACTATTTTTGAAGTTCCTTTTCAACTTGATCTGCGGCCATATTCAATTAAATTTCCTAACTTTTTCTATTTCATTTTCTCATTACTTTTTTTTTTCTTTCTTCATATTATTCTTTTTCATTCGCCGTAAATTTAATCATCTCCAAGAAGACTTTGAATATCTTTCTATTTTTCAATCGTGAGTTGAAGCCTGAAGATAGAAACCAGAAGAATTTATATATACTATTATACATAGTGGGTGGGCGAGATAAATTGCTTACTTCCCGGTAAATGAAAGACAGCCATTTGAAATTAAATCTTAAATGTTATTTCTATCAAGTTCTCCGAGGATTTATAATGCTTTTATCTCCGCATTTGCTTCTTTTATCTTTGTTTGGGGTTTTTTGTTTTGTGTTTTTTTTTTTTTTTTTTTTTCTTTGGCGGGATTATTCACGCGGGTTTTCTTAGGAAGAACACTGTACTTTTTCACTTCATTATAGTACTATGACTTACCGAAATCATGAATGAAGTTGAATAATCTACCCGATAATAGCTTTAATAGAAAATATCTCGTAGGTTATCTATTTCCTCGTGCACTTCTAGCCTTACAGTACTATTGATGTTGAACATTTGCGACAATGCTAAAACGTGACGGGGTTTCCTTTAAAGTAAACCTTAAAAATCAAACGCCCTGTCCGGTGGTGCTGGCAATAATTTTGACTGTATTACCAACTGTATTCTACCAAGAAGTGCTTAAACAATATAGTCTCCAGTTAGGTATCCCCCTGCTGCACCTCTAGCCTTAAATACATTGATGTTGACAACATTGGACCATGCTAGAGCTAGGCGCTAATTTAATTTAAAGTAAATTTAAAAACGCAAGCCTGTTAGGTTGCTTTAAATACGTTCATTGTATCCTACTTGAAGAGGACAAGTAAATCCAAAAATGGCTATCCTGTATAGGGTTAGTCTATCCTGGTATTTACGGACTCTCTCGTCGATTTTTCGACGCTATGGTTCATACATACAATGAACACTCACACAGTGATTTGTTTTATAGTGGTAAGCTGTGTTGACTATCCACACTTTTTGGCACAGTCGATAGGAAAGAATTGCTGCATCAAGGTTGCACAACCAATCAACGACCGACTCAGGATTTTGATATCAGAGTTATCCCCTTCCTAGACTGGTTACCTACCCAAGGCTGAAGGGTCCAGTTTGCCCTACTATTTAAACCCATAGCTGAGGGAGAATATATGAATTCATACCTTTCAAGGTATTAGCGCGTTATGTAAATGGCCAACAGCTTCGTCGTAGGACTTGTACTCGATCGACGAGGTCCATTTCCCAGACTCTAACCAACAGCCAACGCGTCTCCTGGGTACTATATATTTACCACCACTCTGCAACGCGTTAGTGAGTACAGCCATGGCCTTATATTTCATTATATTGTTGATTGTGGTAGTATTACTGTGTCGCTACTCATTCTACATATCTGTCGATTCTATTTATCGTTCTATCTTGGATCTTAGCTACTTCTATCCTCCCTACTCCATATTTATCATTGACGAGTGTTCATTTTCAACTTAGATTCGTTCCTTGCGTTTCTTTACAAGTATTCGGTTTTAAAAATTTACTACCCAGAGCTAAATTATTTGGAACTAGCATGTTTGTTTCCTTGGCATGATTTTTATTCAATTTTTCTTACATGTTGTAATCAAATCTGAAAACTTACCTGTTATTCTGTATATATATATAATATATAACATATATATTATGACCCACTATGTTATGGTTCAACATCACACACAGCACACCATATATATATAGCTGTGTTGTATGTGTCATATTTAGGTCTAATGTTCTCCTTGGTGTGTGTACTCACGTCAAATAAACTAACACTATATTATTTACAACCCCTAGCACGAGCAGGATGTGACCAAAGTCTAATTTGCTTAACGGAGTTTAACAGTTTGAATGCGAGTTTTCTTCTAGACCGGTTGCTAACCAAGTTTAATGAGGCCCAGTCACCTCTACTATTATTCCATAGCTGTGAGGGAAGGTAGGGATTCATAACTTTTCCCAGGGTACTTAGCGCTAAGTGTGAAATGCGGTTACCACATCCAGGATTGAACTCGAGCGACGATTCCATTTCCCAGACTGTAACCATTTACCACACGCGCTATCCAACGTATTTGCATATCACACATATATGATTCAACGTACATGCACGTCACCACGCATACCACATCACATACATCGTTACATAATATCTCTATATTAATATACATATGTGTGTGGTGTGTGTCTATGTTGTGTCTGTAGTCCTTGTGTCTTGCATGTGTCTGTTGTGTTACGCATTTATTATAATTGTCGCAATTATTCAATTTATTAATGGTTATAAACATTTCTTAATTTCCCTGTTGCTCAATTACTTAACAAGTGTCATTATTTTATTTCCATGTTTATGTGATTAATATGTATCTTCTGTTTTTCTTTAATTACTTAACATTAGCTGCCACGTACACGCTGGGATATTCTTTGGAAAATATCGCGAAATTAACTTTCTTCATAATTCCTACGTTATCAATTAAATTTAATTTTTTTCCTTTCAGATTTCTTATAAATCATATTTCCAATATTCAATACATATATAGAAAGAATGTGTGTCAGGTATCGAGATTTTTACTACATTTGGACCAACCTATGTATTTGAAAAAAAATGTTAGCTATTCATTCATCTATTCTCATTCTTTGGTAAATCAGTTTTTAAGTTGTATCTTATTTAGCACACACCTTGTATTACGAAAAATAATAATGGGATGAACATTATTCTTCCAGAATATTAAGATGGCAAAATAGTCATAAAATCTAAAATCCTTTTTTTACACACGTTGTCAATTTACCAAACCCTCTGTACGAGTAGATGTGATCCCGAGGTCAATTTCTAAGCGGATTAAAACAGTTTAAATTCAGATTTCATTTCCTAATAATGGTTACTAACCAGCTTAAGAGCCCCAGTTCTGACCTATTATAATTTTTACCCATAGTGAAGGAAATAGTTCGTGTATTACCTTTCCCAAGGGTATTAGCCTATTCCAGGATTTAACTCTGGTCGACAAATAAAATTGATTAGGAAATTCTCTTTTTTTTTTTAGTTGGCAAGTGATTTTACACCACTATATTACTGCTTCTACCAAAAAAGATTTGTATCTTTTCTAGAATGCTTACTCTTTATCTTTACAATTATTCTAGGGTCTACTTATTTAGACGTGTACTGTATGTCTGTCTGTATACCAACCCCTTCCATGCATCGAGTAGAATGTTTTTTTTTTTTTTTTTTTTATCTAAAAAAGTCAATTTTCGTAGTCGCGGGTTTAATAGTTTAAAATTCAGTTCTTCTTTCTCCTAGACGTCCTTAACCTAGGTTAAAGTAGCCCAGTCCTGACCTATTAATTGCGCTATAGGTGGAGGGGAAAGTTGAATGCATACCTTTCCCCAGTATTTAGCTCTATGTGAAATGCACCACAGCGCTGTCCATGATTTAACTCATTCTTTCATCTGTTATTTCCTATGACAATAAACCATCCACAACCACATGACCTCCTCCCGCTCATCTCTCAGCTTACATACTAAGATGCAACAGTTACTTACCGTTTTAAAATGAACCCCTTTGAATGATAATATAAAAAGTGGAAGTAAGAGATTTTTGTTTAATTTTGCAATTATTTTGATTTCCTTGAGAATTACTTTGAACAATTGTAGAAATGACAGTTTTATGTTATATATACCAGGATCGTGTCAAAAAATGTCGAGATTTTTTCTTATACTTTGGACACACCTTGTATTTTGAGAAAATAAAACTTCCATTATTCTTTATTTCTATCTTGGTAATACAGGCTTTACAGCTTGGTATCTTTTTCGACAAACCTTGTATTTCTGAAATATTGATAATGAACTTTTTTTTTTCAAGAATACTAGGTGTGTTCAAAAAGTACAAATATCTCAATTACTTTTGACACACTTGTAATATATATATAAGATGGACAATATAAATATATATGGACATATACATATATAATACAAGGGTCTGCCAAAAAGTTTCCAATTTTTGTACTTTCTTGACACTCTTAGATTCTGAAAAAATAACATTCCATTCATTCTTACCTTTCTATATTAGTAAATCAGTCTTTAAGCTTGGATTTTTTGACACACCTTGTAGGGAACGTTGATTTTCAGAATGCAACGTGTGTCAAAAACAATAATCTATACTCTTTGACACACCCCCTTGTATAGGGCATTTCATGTCAAATCATCAGAAAAAGAATTGTCAACCCACCCCTTCAATTTTCGAATTTGTACAGGTTTGTAGATAGGATAAGTTAGACAATCCCCCAAATTTTAGCTTCCCAATTCGAAATTCACCGATTTATCGAAATTTAAATCGAAACATGAAGCGGGGCGAAATATTGGTGACATTTGTGTAAAATATTTTCTTATATAAATGTGTTCTTAGAGGCTCCCCTACTCCTAAAATTTTGTTTTATAGGAAGTTTTTAGCCTGAAGAATCCAAAATATTTATCAAAATAGCAAAAATTAACCCTTTTTACTTAATTATGATGTTGCTTATTTTTTTTCGAATTGCAATCAGACTAAGTGTGAAAAATATCACAATTGTGTGCACTAATATCAATTTCTTTTTTCCTTTAAAATTATTATCTACATTATTTGAACATTTTTTGTACCAAAAATAAGAGTTGATTTTTAATCAAATTGACATTCATATTTGTTCCTATGCCTATTCAATGGATGAAGCGTAAAAGTGCCAAACTTAATGATGTTGTAACTTCGCTGTGATTAAAAACCCAAACCTCCATTTTTGGTACAAATTGAAATCGTCTCGCTTGCCATTTCCTGCGACGTAACCATTACACTACGCCTTCCTATGATCATACATAATAGACTTCCATCAAACAAAATTTCTAAATAATTTCTTTTACAAAGGACTTCGTATTACAAATAGGGCCGGTTAGCTCATCGTAGAGCGTTCGCCTAGGAAACACAAAACTTTCTGGTTTCGATACGGCCTTGCCACTCAGCGTAAGTAGCACAGGATCTGTGCGGTACAATTAAGATGTGATGTAGTGTGGCGCTCCACCTCACGTGAAAAAATCAACCTTCTTGGTACTAACGCTAGTGAAAGGGATAGACTCCTTCCTAGTTGGTGATGCCGACTTTAGCCACCCGAAAACTTTATTGTTTGCCTTACAAAGACAATAATCTTAACTCTACCTTGTTCACGTTGATTGGTGGCTTGAATTTTACTGTGTGACAACCCATAGGGGTCATTTTTATGCCAGAGTGACCTGGAGCAATCATGATGAAGGTGCTCCATTATTCCCAGAACTGACCGTCACTCAGATCGAGTTTAACACCCATACCTAGGAACAATAAATCCTCATGTACCACCTTCTAGCACTATTATGCGTATAAAAAAACTGGGTTTGCAATATAGGGTGTCAGAGTTGGGAAAAACATAATGATGCTAGGATTGACCTTCAAGCAGTTTGTTGGAGAGCCACTTCTGACACCGTTTAGCTAAAGAAGAACCTTCTATGTACATTTACTCTGCTTATGTTTATTTGTAATTCACCTGCAATATACTGGTTTTAACGCCTTGTATGATTTAGATTTCTATGCACGATTTCTTTTAACTAATACAATTGTTAAACAAACTAAGTACCCATCCAGAATAAATCAAACAAAACGTATCGGTATAAAATAACTCACAACGGTACATTGACGTAAAATACCAACCCAACCAAAAACGCGGTTTCAAAATCGGTGATACTTGGATTGAGTCTAAAGCATAAAGCTTTTACATCAGAATTCCATCATTGTCATCCAATATAAATTAGAATTTCCTTTCAATTTTTATTCTTTTCTGAATTCTTATATCACACATATCAAGTTTATTTAAAAATCAGTCGGTTTAAACCTTGAAAATAAATTGATTTATAATCATTTGATGCAAACGAATCTGGGTTGACGTTTTTCTTGATCCCAATATAAGATTTAGCCTGAATATGGATTATCAATAGAGTCAATAACAAAAACAATGTCTGTGTTATTTCAAAATTAGAATACACAATTAATCATAATCGAAGAGTTCGTTTTCATTTTTAACAATTCGATCATACATAAGTATATTTGGTTAAATACATAAAGGGATGAATAATAACGGAATTTTTTCATTTTTTAAACAACAAAGAACAGACAAAAACATAAATAATGTCTGCACTTTCACTTAGCTAATTATTATGTAATGTTATGTTGTAGATAATGGGCGACTGACCACACTAGACGTGTTCAATTTTGGATGAGACTGTTTGCATTTCCGATATATTCGGTTAAAGAAAATTATAAAATAACGGAAAAAAATATTAGCACAAAAATGGGTAAGAAACAAAACGAAGTATACACTTCACTTTTTACAGTGCTTAACAAGATTGATAGATATGAACCAGAGTGTTTGACAATGAGATGAAAAAGACAAAGATATATATATATATATATATTATATTTATATATATATCAAAAGGAAGAGAACTAACACCCGTAATTCCATAATAAATTATTTCGACACATATATATCTATATATATTATAAGTATATATATAATTACCAACCCACTCTACACAGCAGGATGCGACACAAGGTTGCAATTTAGTAAGCGAGTTTAAACAGATTTGAATTCAGGTTTTCCTATCCCTACAAGTGCTGACCAAGGTTAAAAATCATTATGCCCCTACTATTTACCCATAGCTGAGGAGGATGTTTTAAATACCTTTCCCAAGGTTTTGCGCTATCTGAAATGCAAATCAAGCCTCGTCCAGAGATTTGAACTTGTGTACCGAGTCCTTTACAGTAACCATAATAACTATAACACATATTCTTCGGCAAATCGAAAGTTCATTCTTTTATGTGTTTCCCGTCTTTTTGTGAAATAGATTCGTCTGTTATTTTCCGTTTCTTTTTCTGTTCTATTCAAATTTTATTGAAATGAAAAACGAGTCTACATTATTGGATTAATTATAATAAACAGGTGGTCACCAAATACACGCGCAGGCTGGATCCGCCGCCAAAAGGCATTTTATCGGCCCGCGACCCATTCGAACGAAATGACTGTAAACACATAAAGCAATTCTCATTAATTTTTGTGGGATGCCAGCATTCCAAACCAACACTGCGATTATCTTGCAAAGGCAATTCAGTTCACAATCCACTAAGCCTTCTGCTAATAGTTGCGTTTTACTAATGTTTTGAATAAATATGTGGTTAAATTTTTTTTGTATCTACGCCACTCATACAATACATATAACATGGATAAGATGAATTTTTACATCTTTTTCTCCGAGATTTCTTTCTGGTGCAAGTATTGAACACAATAATATGTGGTCCCGCTCCGTTATTTTTTCCCGAGATTTATCCGGCCCCACTATGTAAAAAAGTTGGTATCCTCTAGTTTTAACCGAATATATTCAAGTTGATTCAATGTTATTGAAATGAAAAATGTACGTCTTCAGTTATTCGTTAATTGTATATACGGAGAATAAAAATTAACCCACAAAAATGGGGTAAAATATAATTAATTTATTGATTTTCACTCCCCATGAAATACAGTATATAGTTATCGTTGTAAGAAATGAGTCACACCGTGTTCAAATTCTGGACGAGGGCTGATTGCATTCACATAGCCTAAAAAACTGGGAAATGTATGAATCTAAATTATTTCATTCCAGCTATGGTAATAGTTGTTGGAACTGGGGTATTTGACCTTAGTAGCAATAAGTTTTAGGAGATGAAAAAATCCTGATTCCAAACCTGTAAACTCGGCTCATGAGATACACCATTTGTGACATCCCATTACGTGCAGAGAAGGCTGTTAATGTCAGTGTAAAGCATGCCTATACTAAAAAACAATTTACTAAAATTATCAGTTGGAGAAAATAGAATTACATCCTTCGTACATTTTGCGAAGAGGCTTTCCCCTGACATGTGCTCGTTTAGTCAAGTGGCAGAATAACCCCGATTATCATACACATATATATATATATATATATATATATATATACTAATTATATATATATATGTATGTGTGGTGTGGTGTGGTTTTGTTGTGGTGTTGTGTTGAATGGAAACAATGTTCAAAAATAAAAAAATTAAATGTTCTATGTTTTCGTTGACGCTTAAACGTGTTTCGGTTTATTTAATATTGTTATATATATTGTCCGAAAGAAGGTTTGATTCAACGTAAACGTGTTTTAAAGCGTCAACATAAACAAACATGAATTCATCTTTTTTGGAACACTTTGTTTTCCATTTTTATATATTCTGTGGATTCGATCGCATGTATACCCAATTATGCCATTATATAATTATTATGATATATAATTATTATATAATATATATATATTGTGGTGTGTGTGTGTGGGTCTGTTTCATTGTGGTGTATGATTGTATATATAATTTATATATATTATAATATTATATATATGCTGTGTGTCAGAAAAAGTATCGATTTTTATGCACTTTTTGACAACCTGGCATTCTGAATAAAAAAACGTTCTATTCTTCTCATTTCTATCTTGTAATACAACTATAACTTAGGTACTTATTATGACACACTTGTTCTTTCTCTGTCTTGTAAATTACACTCATTCGTTACTTTTTTTACACCTTAATATTATATATAATTATATAATATATATAATATTATTTTTATATTTAAGATATAAGATAGAATATATGGAGTTCTAAATCGGGAAGTTGAGACATTCTCAGGTTCTTCTTCATAAAATTCTTGACGGCGGGTCTTCCTTTGCGTTTATAATTGACATTTCCAGGATCTTCATATATCTTCATACTTGATATATGATGTCTTTTCCTATATAGCTTACTCCCAGTGTTCAATGTGAATAATTTCATATGACATAGAAATTCAGAAGCGTAGGGTCACTTTTTTGTAACTTTTGCTATCGACATGACCTCCACACAACATATACATGTGCTGCTCGCTTTTGCAAACACGTATGACTATCTTTTCTCAACATACTTCCAAGTGCTTAAGCTTATCGAATTCTGTTTAATGTATTCACACGGTTGTTTCTTTATTATGAAAACCCCGAAGATCTCT
>CM042137.1:122495368-122516437 GCA_023376005.1 Doryteuthis pealeii | reverse complement strand
AAAGAAGAGAATATCCCATTTAATAAATTGCTCTACTTTGTATTGAGCACTTTGTATTTGTTATATCGCTGACTTAACCCTGGATTTTGTGAACCTCCAACGATCGTGCCCATATTCACCGGTAACCACCTTTTATCTTTATAAATACATACAACACACACCACACACACACACACCACCACATATATATATATATATATATATGCACGTGCGCGCGTGTGTGTATAAAGTGTCTGCCGATATTGAACACAAGTCCGACAAGAAAACCTTTTTTCTTTGGAGTGGGGGGGGGGACTAGAAATGGCAATATTTTTTTCGGGGGAAAATGGTATAATTGTAAATACTAAATACACTTAACAAATCATAGGTAACTGCACTAAACGTTGAAGTCTAAGGCCCCCTACCAGAGACACAACCCACCTCTAAGGTATTTTGAGCAAATCCTCAATTGCCTACCATAAAGCAGTTTCGCGATTTAATGACAAGACTGCTATTAAGATTATATAGCTCTCCAGCTGTACATGATCGCTTAAGCCACACTATGACGTTAGAAATTAAGACCAGAATGTGATAATGTAGTTATTTACTTAATAAATTAAATGTGGCAAAATGCCAGAAATATGGGGTGTCTAATGAGAATCGAACTCACTAACAATATTTCTAACAATATTTCTCGAAAATTTTAGAGGAGGCTTGATAATTAGTATTATTTGGATTATTCGGACTATTGTCCTCATCTTCATTGTTATCTGTACAACGTTTCGGCCGATGTGCCCTCCGGCCTTCTTCAAGTATTTCTTTCGGACTTGGAACCTTTTCGGACTCGGGAACGTTCTTGGACTGAATAAAGGGTTAAGTTCAAAGTTCCGTGATGGACCCCGATTACGACAAGAAGGTTTCCGAGTCTGAAAAGAAGGTTCCCGAGCCCGACAAGAAATACCCGAAGAAGGCCGGAGAGCGCATCGGCCGAAACGATGTACAGATAACAATGAAGATGAGGACAATAGTTCGAATAATCCAAATAAAACTCACTAACAATTGTCTGCGAATCTATTTTGCTAAGGTTGTCAGAATGTGAAAATATAGACACCATCAAGAATGTTAAAAATACAAGTAGAACAGATTAAACAAACTAAAACAAAATTTAAAAAATACACAAATAAGACAAATTAACCATATATATATATATATATATATATATATATATATATATATATATATATATATATATATATATAAAATAAGAAAACATAACCAATATTTAAAAACTCAAATTGATAAAGTCAAACACTTACCAACTTAGTCGCGCCAAAGTGTCATGGTATTTATCAAGACTTCCCACCGGGTTAGAATGTGACACAAGATCTTTTTAATGTCGGAAATCACGAATAAACCGAAGCTCATGTGTGGCAAGTAAAAAATGTATGGATTCCATCGGCATGTGCCTGGGGAATTATATCCTGCGATCACGCTGTTAATCTGGACAAAGCCGACTGAATTCTGCTGAAAACAATCATCACCTCACTAAAGGGCGGATAACTCCTTTATACATTTTCACATGAGGTTTTTTTTTAAAATTTCATTCTAGCCAAAACAAGACATTAGGTTTCTAAGTTCCTAAAATTCACACCGGATGGTCCAATTGGACACATGGCCTAGTGGGTAAAGGAGTTAAGTTATGACAGTTCTAAGTGACAGTTATCTCTAGACGGCAGGTTCAATTTTGTCAGGAGCTGCAGTAGCATAGAATAATATTCAACACAGCTTAACGCCTCTACCCCAGCTATGGTTAACTGAATGAGAACAGGACACCCCCGTGGACGAAGTTCTGTGATGGCTCCCGATTACGACAAGAAGGTTCCCGAGGCCGACAAGAAATACCTGAAGAAGGCCGGAGGGCACATCGGCCAAAACGTTGTATAGATAACAATGCGGATGGGGACAATAGTCCGAATAATGCAGATAATACTAATTATCAAGTCTCATCTAAAAAATTCAGAGAAATATTCTCTTTTTTCTTTCGTTTTTTTTCTTTCTTTTTCATACATCCTGTTTTTAATATTATTTTTCATGTTTGTATTTTCTAATTTATTTACACATTCTTTTTCTTATTTTACCGTTTTTCTTTGTTTCTATTTCACTGTTTTTCTCTCTTTTTATTTATATTACCATCTTAGGTCCCCTCGTCACCCCTATAATCCCCCCCCACCTTGATAGCTTGACGGGGGAACCGACCATTGACTTCCATATTTTCTAAAAGTATGTTATGGTTAACGAAGCTACAAAGCCTCTAAACCCAATATCCACAGGGTAAATCTTTATCCCCCAGACTTGTTTTTTCATATCTGAAGCCAGATCTGTGTGTCGCAGCTTCTTTCTTTCAAAGGCCTCGTGTATTGTGTGGACCCAAGGAATTGTTAGTTCTACCAAATATACCCTGTGCAGATTTTTAAACCGAAGGAACAGATCCGTTCTCATCTATGTATTGATACTCAATGAAAAGCCTTGTCGGCTGGGACTTTAGAATACACCGACTGCACCTCAGCAGAGGGGTATGACCCCTCAATGGGACCAACTGTTGGCCGTGAGGAGGCGGGCGACCCGTGGTGCTTGAGGATGGAACCTTGGTAGCTGAGCACTCCATGACATGCAAAACTCCATTTAAGCCCTTACTTAGGCTTGACCGGCAGTCGGAGAGTCCCATTCCGATCAATCGAACCTATATGATTGTTCCAACCATATTGTCTTTATGGCAAGCCCCAACCTTTTTATCATTTATGTGCTAGAAGGCGGTGACCAAGGATCTTTTTTGGGTCCTGGGTAACACGTGAAAATCTATCTGATGGTGAATTTCCTGTTCTGGAGATTGGGGTATCTGAAGTACCTCTTCATCATCATTACTCCTGGTTCACTCTGATCTGAAGTGGTACTACTTGTTAGGGTCCCATCTACGGTTAAATAGAACAAAATGGATTCTAAAGATGTGTTTAAAAAATTGAGTTTTAAAAAAGAAATTGAAAAAAATGTTATTTCTCTGAATGTTTGAGATGAGGCTTGAAGATTAGTATTATTAGCGTTGTTCGGACTATTGTCCCATCTCATTGTTATTTGTACAACGTTTCGGCCGATATACCCTCCGGCCTTCTTCAAAAAATGTGTTTTATAAAAATGTTGAGTACCCATCAAGAATAAATTTATAATGGAGTTTAACGTCATACCCAGGAACCAACAACCTCAGCCACTGCCTTCTAGCACATATGATAATAAAGTTTGGGGACTTGCCATAAGAGCAATAGGGTCGGGCCAATCATATAGGCGCTAGAGCTTGACATGACCAGCCGATTGATCGGATGAAGCCTCTCCGAAGTTGAGTGTTGCATGTCATGGACTGCTCATCCACCAGCATTAATCCCTTAAGCATCGGGGGTCGCCACCTACGGCCAACTATGGGCCCCATTGAGACAGGGCGCCTCACCCTTCTGCAGAGGTGTAATCGGCGCACTCTACAGCTCTAGCCGACAGGGCTAATTAAAGTCAGGAAAGCGACTATCACCAATTAGGGGACGTGGACGATATGACCGCAGACACAACATTGGTTCCCTGCACTAAACTTCAACAGAATATCTTAAGAGCGAAAATGAAAGGTGTTCTGGTGAGTGTGGAACTCTCCAAAACACCAAAATTGGAACTTTTAGATTAGATGCTGTTTAACGTCATACCCAGGACACAGGTGTTCCTTGGATATTTTGGTTGCCTGTTAGGTGAAATGTCTGGTGGTAGGATTATTTTCTAGTTTCTCAATTAATCCGAAAATATTTCTTTAAGATCTTCATCGAATTCTGTTTTTGGTCTTATAAGAGTCATCCACTTCTTCCTTGGAAAAAAAAAGAGAAAAAAAGATATTAAAAATTATAAATCTTATTATAATTGAGATTGTGTGTTTTTCTATCTGTGACCGAAACTATATTACTAATCAAGTCACAATTCTCTTAATTATTTACGTCACATATTTCATGATTTTATCTTTATTTAAACCTCAATTATTAATAAAATTGTTTTATTAAAACTGTTGGCTATATCTACATACTAATAATATGAATATATATATATATATATATATATATATATATATCTTATTATAATGGAGATTGTGTGTTTTTCTGTCTGTAACCGAAACTATATTACTACTCAAGTCACAATTCCCTTAATTATTTACGTCAAATTCTCCATGATTTCATTCTTTTAAACCTTCAGTTATTAATAAAAATTGTTTTACATTATTAATACTGTTGACCATATCTACGTATTAATAACATGCAATTGTATTTATATATACAACAAAATAGCGGTTTACAGTTTGAACGAGAAGGCTAATTTCATATTGATATTTAAAATTTTATTCTAATAAATATGTGCTTGTATTATTGATTTTTAATTATTTGGTTTTATCTTAAGAAATATAAACAAAAATCTCGTGGATAAATCTTAAAAGAAATTTATTTACAAGAAGAAATAACTGTAATATTATCCTTTACATCCTATTTTAACTAAATAGTTAAATTAGGAAAATTTACCAATGAAAGAGGGGAGTAATGGAAAATGATGGAATAGTTAGTTTCAAAGTTGTTCTATTTTTCGATTATACCCCCTCTGTTGCAGATCTTTTTATCTGCATTCTTAGTCAGTTTCATTAGCCTTTCTAATTTAATAGGATATTTTATTATATCAAAACTTAAATACTTGCACCCGGGGGGTGCATATATTTGCTAGTATATTTAAATACATTTTTGGTATAGGCAAATTTATATAATATGGTAAAGGTTATCATAGCGATCAACACAATGATAATGGATGGAAGACTAAAAGGAAAAAAAGTGTTTAATGATAAAACAAGGGCCCTTTCGTCCGGTGCTTTTCAATTTTTACACCCGGAAACGATTAAAAGTCAAGTTGTAAATTAATTACAACGGGAATGGATATGGAATATGGAATATGGAGTAGGTTAGATAAGAGGGTGAAAAAAAAAAGGAAATCTCCCATCAAGTCACACCAGACCAAAGCTCCTCACCTAATAAAAATAGTGAGTGCTTAGGTTTAAATTGTCTGTCGCCCTTCCTTTTGCAGCACAAATAAAGTCGAACAAGTGACAGCTCGTAACCATGAAAATTTGTAAGTCAAATTATTTATTCCCTTTTTCTTTCGTTATCTGTATCTTCACTCACGAACTGACTTGTCTGTTTCTTTTTGTCGCTTGGGTTTGTTTTCCTACTTTTTCACTTGGTCCATAGAAAATAATGAAACTGAGGGTATGTTATATACCACCACTGCGCCTGAAAAACAACTAGGAAAAACACGTATATATATATATATATATATAAATACAATATCATATTTTTATTTTCCGATGTGTTTAGCTGGATAGTCGTCGGGAGAGTTTGCACATACAAAGAAGCCGTTGGGAATTCTGACAGCGGGCGATCTCTTCAGCCCAAAGTTTTAAGAGTTTATATAACTCTTGAAACTCCAACATGGCCACACTTCTTTAACCGTGACACCCACACAGTTTTCCTGTAGACACACCTCCCACTCACACAACTTGTTTTTATTGGTTATGGGCTACACTCACGCATTTTCAGTGTCTACGCATCGGTCATCGTAGATTCTCGGAAGACAGGTGTGATACCTCTCTTCCGGCAATCGTTTGTTGATCAGGCAATATATTACAGAAGTGACATTTTCTTATCTACTTAATTACAACTGCATTTTATCTATTTCAAAATAATGTCCTTAAGAGGCCATACACGAACGAAAACATGGTTCCCACTCCAAAACAGTACTGGAAGTCTTCGATTAGCACTACCTTCAGCTGCGTCATCACAACCTCTTGCATATCTCCAACAGTTTTCAAATGCCGACTAGGAAATAGAGACAAGGACTCAGACAACGCAGGATGTGATACTAAAAGCGTGTTTGTGTAATGGTCATCGTTTTAGGTAATCAAATCGACAACCAAAATTAAAAGGCTGTTTGCAATTCACCTTGCTCTAATGCCCTTAAGAAAGGCATCAGTCAATCTGTTATCCCCCAGCTATAGATAGATTGTATCCGCTTAAAAACTGACCTTTTGCCACATTACCCCAAGGCGGAGGAGTTGGGTAAATTTATACATATACCCCAGATTGCTTACAGTACCTGCCGTTACAACGTGGTCACCCATCTAAGTACTGAACAGGGTCATTGTGTTGTATACCCCTTGTTCTTGGTATATATATATATATATATATATATATATATATATATATATATATATATACCAACCTCTCCGCACGAGCAGGATGTGACACATGGTCAATTTCTTAAGCGGAGTTTAACAGGTTTAAATTCATAGTTTTCCTTCTCCTGGTTACCTATTCAAGATTAAAAAGCCCAGTCTGCCCTAATATTTGCCCATAGTTTGAGGGAGAATATATGGATTCATGTCTTTTCCCAAGGTTACTAGCGCTATGTGAAATGCAAACAGCCTCGTCCAAGGTACATAGTTGGCGAGAGAGTTTTCATAAGAGTTATATATATTTACCAACCCCTCCACACGAGCAGGATATGACATAAGGTCAATTTCTTAAGCGGAGTTTAACAGGTTTGAATTCAGAGTTTTCCTTCTCTTAGACTGGTTGCCTAACCAAGGTTAAAGAGCCCAGACTGTACTACTATTTACCCATAGCTGGAGGGAGAGTAGGATTCATACCTTTCCCAAGGGTATTAGCGCTAAGTGAAATGCAATTAGCTAGTCCAGGATTTGAACTCGGGGCGATGAGTCCATTTTCCATGACTTTAACCATTACACCACGCGCTTCCTTTAATGAGAGTTATGAGAGACATCGTATATGTCTCCCACATATCTAAATCTTTATCTTATTTTATCTTTTTTTTAATTTTGAACCAGACTTCCTCAACCGCTTCCGGAGTGAAGCAGAGACGATGTTTACACCAGGGCGTCTCCCGATTAACTGACTAAGATCTGACCCTTGTTCCCAGACCAGTCTGTGTGACCGGAAAGAAGGTTACATAAATGATATTAAACTATCAGTTATCTAACCCTGTGGATTTTTGAATTTCAACGCCTTTTTTGGTTCAAAATCCAACTACAGTAACCGTTCAAAAACAACGGTTTATCAATATACAACCATTGTTGTTCAAGTTTTTAATGATTTAGCGCGAAGAAGTGATTTAAAGCGTGACTATATTCGGAGAAAAAAACAATTCTTGAAAAAAAAAAAATTGTCAGCCACTCCATGACAGTGATTGCTTTTATTGTCTCCATAACAATTCATGAACAGTCTCGAATCTGATTCCTAGCCAGAGAAAAGAAAAGAAAAGATCTTACACAGATATCATAAAGTATTTTCAAAAGTATATGCATAATATATATCTTCATAGGGGGCGGCATTTTTTAAGATTCCAGAATGCTGTTTATTAAGTGCTAACTTACATTCACCAGCTGTAGGCCTAAATATAGACATCCCTTTGAAAAAGTTGTTAAACAGGAAGTTGTGAAGAAGCCAAGAAAAATTCAATTGTTCTATTCTAAGTACAGAATTAGTAGTTAAAGAACTTAACCAATGTGTGACTCCATATCGGCAAAATGTCTTGACAGCCAATTCTAAGTGGTTAAATTCAATTTAAGATATGGGATGGGTTTGCTCAGGCGATTTTTTTAAATGACGAAAATAACTGCCATTTTTCTGTATATTAGGTTTTTATATTTATCTGTATTAAAAAAAATGTTTTAAATAAGTTTCCCCTAACTTACATATAAATCATAATCATGTCGAACCAGTAGCGCGGATATCCATGACAATCTCTCGCCAACCGTCCCTATCATTCAGAGGTCCTCCGCACAGTATGCAGTATCCATACAGTTGGTCTATGTAGGTCTTTGCTAGATGACCCACACTAGCATGTCCATGTGCTGGTTTCCATAGAAGGACATCGCTGATGAGTTCATCCTTAATTCTCCAGAAGTGCCCGAGGCTGATTGCATTTCACATAGCACTAAAGCCCTTAGGAATGGTATGAATCTAACTATTCTTCTTCCAGCTATGGGTAAATAGTTGCGGATACTGGGTACTTGAACTTTATTTTGTCTTGTTCGTCTTACACGGATGGTTTGTGTGATGAGGGCAGGTGGTCGTATAGCTGCTTTCTTGTGGGAAATATAAAATTCACAAGCGATCCCCAAACCCCTCATGCATATCCCGGTCAAGAAAACATATCCTTACCGCAGATTTTCCACAGGCACAGTGACAAGTACATCAAAAGCCGTTGATTCATGAAGATGATGGAGAGGTTCTTTGAATTTTTGTCAGAGCCCCTTTGACCAGGTTGTGGCCTTAATACCACTGGGTGCCATAGCTGTCTGCCTTGGGTGGCCCTACCAGTTCATGACGGCATAGCTTTGACATTACCAAGTTTACACGGCCCTGTCGGGATGAGGAGGGGTTAGACTTTAGAAATACTGTGCTAGATGGTCGTTGAGCAAAAAGCTGCCCTTTTACATGTCTTCTTTTTTTACATATTAGAGATAGCACATCGAGTGACCTGACACAGGTATCTTTGATTGACGGTGATGAATGGGGAAAATGGACAAATAATGATGCTATCTTTATCGAATTCTTTGACGAGTTATCGTCCAAATTATGAATTTATAATGGAATAAAAATAAAGATATAGATCTTATAAATAATGAAATCCTTGAAATATACTTGGAAATGAAGACTAGAAAGAAATTTCCAGCAAAAGATGAAATATTTCTTCAGGAAATTATTAAAACCAAATAACATTTATATGGATTTGTATTCAATCATTAAACACTGTTACAATACGAGATTACATATAATCATAAAGAGATACCATCTCTCTCGATTTCCCATAAGATATATTCATTAATACTGTAGACGCGTGTGGTGTAATGGTTAGAGTCGTAGGACTCAACGATCCGATTTCAATTCCTTGACGAGGCTGTTTACATAGCACTAATACCCTTGCGAAAGGTATGAATAAAACTATTCTCCCTACATCAATGGGTAAAATATTAGGGCAGACTGGGCTCTTTAACATTGGAATAGCAACCATTCTAGGAGAAGGAAAACTCTAAATTTAAACCTGTTAAACTCGGCTTTAACCACTTATTGTGAAGACAACGAACCCGTTAAGAAATGCTGGAAATATCAATTTTGTCTTGACTATAAGGCGCTAACATGCTGCTTTAAAACCAATGGTAACAATTGCATCTTAATGTTTTGAACCCTATAAGAAATAAATATAACACTTACACCCGTAACCGAGCACGTTTCTCGAACACTAGAAAAAACTAATTATATATATATATATATATATATATATATATATATATATATATTAGAGATTTTGGATGCTTGTTTTTTAGAAGCATTGTGAATAAAGTATATATTATTATTTGTATTTTTTTTTGCTTGAAGGCAATTACAATGCGTATATCGTATTAAAATTCGATAATTATAGAAATAATCATGACAAGCGGACTCGGCAAACAAATATGCGGTGCTTTAGAACATCGTACATCCTGTTTCAACTCGAGTTCGCTTGTCATGATTATTTTCTATAATTATCGAATTTTATACGATATATGCATTGTAATTGCCTTCAAGCAAAAAAATATATATACTGATAATATAGTATGCTATATTTGTAAGTAAATAGTGCTCAACATCATTGATAGAGCATGGATATCTAAGTTAGGGTAGCGTGGATGTGGAGTCAATGGCGCTTGGTAACTGACAGTTTCTCGCCGATGCGATTTTCAAACCGAATTTCGACCCAAATCCAGAGCATGACATGTGTGGCTTCTTTTAAAAAGACCTCATGAAAACCATGTCTGTCTTTTACTACACATCTTCATCCTCTGTTCTTACTGTTACGTCGTGCTACGTCACGTGATAAGTTGGATCACGTGTTATGAACTTTCGCCATCACTCCTTAAGTTTATACGCCTTTGGATTTTAACCTGAAAATTTATACAATCATTTATATATGTTACATAATTTATGAACAGTCATAAATTTTGAACGTACCTGTAGTTAGAATTTTGAATTGGGTCTGTTAAACTTTAAAAATGACGGGGTCTGTGGAAAGTTACTGGGGTGATGAGTGACAATGGTGAATTCCAACTGACCTTCCGATATACAGGCCGTGATAATGAAGTTTTAGTTTAGTTATCAGATGCAAGCCGGCACCCAACACACCCGCTTCGAAAAAATGGACAGTTGGAAAATAAAAGCTTGACGAAGAAAAAGTCTTGTGCTTATTAATGTTGAAAACAATGGAAATCCAGCACAAAGAAGAACCAACGAAAAAGAAAAAACCCTTAAAAGAAGCCTAACAGACCAACCAGAAAGATGGCGTCCAGACGAATAGACGAAGTAAGCAGAATGTTATTGAATATTTTTATATAAGATGTGCTCTAATTCTCCACCTTGATTTATAGACTAGCCAACGTCACTTGAGTTGTTCCTGAAGCCAATCACTAAATATACTGCGTGGAAGACACACTATTTAAACCCCCCACTGGTCATAATTACAATTACGCTCACTGAGGTCGGACATAGGATTACCAGATCTTTACCAATACTCAGGAAGGACTTATATGATTACCAGAGTAACCAAAGGATTCATTATCGAAGGACTCTTTACCAGGAACTGAGAACTCTTTACCAGAGGAACCAAAGGATTCATTATCGAGGGACTCTTTACCAGGGATCCAATTCCACTGGACAAGCGCTCCTGCTTTAATGCCAAAGGATGGCCCAGAAAAAATTAATGTAAAGTAAGACTATCAACTATTATCATCTAATATATCTGACTATCTGTCTGTCTCTCTCTTTCATTATATACCCGAGTATCTTAAAAGGTGTATATAAAAATATACACACGTCCAGTGTTAAATCATTTCTGGGTGTTTTTTTGGGGGTGGGGTTTCAGTAGTCGACTTGACCGACTTGTCTGTGAAGTATCTGGGTTTGCAGGAAAGTCAAAATAATTGTCATTGTCGCGACTGTGTGTCTTCGTGGGTGTGTCCAGATATAATAAAGAACAACCCGTGGTAAATACATTAAAACAGAACTTGACATAAGCTTAAGAAAATTCTGATGTTCCATATTTTCGGAAAAGTCCGAAGTAATTGCGATTGTCGGGACTGTGTGTCTTCGTGGGTGTGTCCAGATAATAAAGAAACAACCCGTGGTGATACATTTAAACAGAACTTGACATAAGCTTAAGCACTTCTGAAGTTCCATTGAATAGATTCATCCGTGTTTGCAACAGATGCAGCACCTGTTATGGTGTGTGTGGGGTTAATGTCGGATTAATTGCACTTATCAAAAAGTGACCCCTGATTTCTCGAGTTTTCTCTATATTCATTTGGATATTCATCATGAACCCTGGGCAGCTAGATAATTCAAGTATGAAGATATTATGAAAGATGTCCTGGAAATTGTCAATTTCATAAACGCAAATGGGAAGACCCAGCGCGGTTTCAGAAATTTTATTGAAGAACTGGACCCTGAGAATGTCAAATGCATTACTTCCCTTGATTTAGAACTCATATAATTCTTATGTTCTTATAAACTCTGTTAAATATATATATATATATATATATAATAATATATAATATATAAATATATATATATAAGGTGTGTCAAAAAAGTAACGAGATTGAAGCTGTATTTACCAAGACAGAAATGAAGAATACAAGGTGTGTCATAAAAGTACCAAGTTTAAAGTTGTATTTACCAAGATAGAAATGAGGAATGAATAGAACGTATTTTTTTTTCAAGAATGCTAGGTGTGTCAAAAAAGTACATAAAAACTCGATACTTTTTTGACACACATTGCATATATATATATATATATATATATATATATATATATATATACATTCATACACCCACAATGACACAGACACCCAGACACAGACATACACACATATATATATATATATGCATACATGGGGTAAACTATGGAAATGAATCCAACAATATATAAAAATAGGAAAAACAAAGTGTTCCAAAAAAAGATGAATTCCTTATGTTGTTTATGTCGACGCTTAAACGTTTCTGTTTATGTAAAACCTTCTTCAGGACAATATAATAACAATATTAAATAAACCGAAACACGTTTAAGCGTCGACATAAACATCAGAACAAATTTATCTTCTTTTATTTTTTGAATATTGTTTTTCCTATTCACACACACACACACACACACATATATATATATATATATATATATATATATATATGTATGTATAATCGGGGTTTATTCTGCCACTTGACTAAACGAGCACATGTCGTGGGAAAGCCTCTCTTGCAATGTACGAAGGGATGTAATTCTATTTTCTCTCCCAACATTATTAATTTTAGTAAATTGTTTTTTAGTTGAGATGCCTTTAATGCATTTACCAGCCTCTCTGCACGAATGGGATGTCACAAATGGTTTATTTCATAAGCCGAGTTTAACAGGTTTGAATGCAGAGTTTTTCATCTCCTAAACTTGTTGCCTAACTAAGGTCAAAGTACCCAGTATCCCCAACTATTTACCCATAGCTGGAATGAGAATAATTAGATTCATACCTTTCCCAAGTTTTTTAGCGCTATGTGAAATGCAATCAGCCTCGTCCAGAATTTGAACACGTGTAACCGACTCCATTTCCTACAACGATAACTATTATACTGTATTTTCATGCGAGTGAAAATTCATAAATTATTTTATATTTTCCCTCGTTTTTGTGTTAATTTTTTTCTCCGTTATAACAATTAATCGATAATGTAGACTCATTTTTCATTTCAATAAAATTTGAATCAAACATGAATATATTCGGTTAAAACAAGGATCACCAAACTTTTTTCATAGTGGGCCGGATAATTGAAAAAATAACGAGCGCGGACCACATTATTATTGTGTTCAATACTTGCTAGCCAGAACGAAATCTCCGAGAAAAAAGATGTCAAACAAAATTCGTCTTTCCATGTTATATACATGTATGAGTGGCGTAAGATGCACAAAAACAAATTTAACCAACATATTTATTTTCAAAACATTAGTAAAACGCAACATTAGCAGAAAGGTTTAGTGAGATTTGTGAAACTGAAGTTTGCCTTTCAAGATATCGTAAATGTTTGGTTTGGAATTGCTGCATCCAATCAAGAGAATTGCTTTTATATGTTTATCAGTCAATTTCGTTCGATGGGTCGGCGGGCCTGATAAAATGCCTTTGCGGGCCGGATCCAGCCTGCGCGTCGTAGTTTGGTGACTCCTGTGTTATAATAATTAATCCATAATGTAGACTCGTTTTTCATTTCAATAACATTTGAATCGAACATGAATATATTAGGTTAACTAAAAAACGTGAAAATAACAGAACAATCTATTTACACAAAAAGAAGGGAAAAACATAAAAGAATGAACTTTCACTTCGTTATCGTTGCTGTAAATGGACTCGGCTACACGAGTTCAAATTCTGGACGAGGCTGATTGCATTTCAGATAGCGCTAAAACCCTTGGGAAAGGTATGAATAAAACTATCCTCCCTCCAGCTATGGGTAAATAGTAGGGCACAGTGGATTCTTTAACCTTGGTAGGCAACTTGTCTAGGAGAAGGAAAACTCTGAATTCAAATCTGTTAAACTCCGCTTACTAAATTGACCTGTGTTGCATTCTGCTCGTGTGGAGTGGTTGGTAATATATATATTATATTATATATATATATATATATATATATATATATATATATATATATATTTGGTCGAAATAAATTTATTATGGAATTACGGTGTTGAGTTCTTCCTTCCTTTATTGAATATATATATATATATTATATATATATATATATATATATATATCTTTGTCTTTTTTCATCTCATTGTCACACTCTGTTCATATCTATCAATCTTGTTAAGCAACCTGTGAAAAGTGAAAGTGTATACATTCTTTTGTTTCTTTCCCATTTTTTGTGCTAATAATTTTTTTTCCATTATTTTCATATTTTCTTTAACCGAATATCTGAAATGCAAACAGTCTCATCCAGAATTTGAACACGTGTAGCCGACTCCATTTCCTACAACATACCATTAATAATAATTTTAGCTAAGTGAAAGTGCAGACATTATTTTATGTTTTTTTCTTCTTTGTTGTTTAAAAAAAAAATTCCGTTATTTTCTCCCTTTTTTAACCAAATATACTTATGTTTGATCGAATTGTTATTAAAAAAAACGAACCTACATTATTGATTAATTGTTATTCTAATTTTGAAATACACAGACATTTTTTTGTTATCTCTATTGATATCCTTATTCAGCTAAATACTTACATATTGGATCAATGAAAAACGTCAAACCCAGATTGCATCAATGATTATCAAAAATCAATCTATTTTCAAGGTTAAACGAACAGATTTTTATATAAACTTGATATTCTGTGATATAATGAATATCAAGAAAGAATTAAAAAAAAAAAAGAAATATATATATTTATATTGGATGACAATGATTTGAATTCTGATGTAAAAGCTTTATTTTTAGACCCAATCAAGTATACCGATTTTGAATACGCGTTTGGTTGATTGGATTTTACGTCATGTCAACCATTGTTGAGTTATTTTATACCGAAGATGTTTTTGTTTGATTTATTCTTGATGGGTACTCAGTTTGTTTAAACAATTGTATTAGTTGAAAGAAATCGTCATAGAAATCAAATCATAACGCGTTAAAACCATTATTGCAGGTGAAATTACTAAATAACACATAGCAGATCACGTGTACAAGAAGGTTCTTACTTAGGCTAAACGGGTGGTCAGAAAGTGGCTCTCCGATCAATCGGCTGGTCACGTCAATCCCCCCCAAAAAAACACCGCCAACCACGTAAAGGATGAAGAAAAAAGGAGAAAAAAAGGAAAAAACAAATTTCCACTAATAAAAAAGACACTCGAAAAGAAAAAATACAATAAGATCGCCCCTGGAGGCGGGGGGAAATGTATGAATATAAAATGAATTTGGCCATGTGCCTGTCTAAATAAAAGATATACGTGGTCTGAAGAATCTCGTGGACCCTAGATACCCACGAGTGGAAATGGTCCATAACCACGATACCTATGATATTTAAGGCCTTTTTATTCACAAATATATATATATAAACTCCTAGAGTATAAAAAACTCCCGGATTTATAGTTTGTAATTACACAATACAAACTTTTGCCTGGAGAATAAAAAAGAAAAAAGAAGAAAAGACCAAATCATATGCATCTCCTGAAAAAAATCAGAGGGTACTATAAAAATGGCCAAAAGAAAAAAGAGTTGCCTAAGTTAAATATACTAAAGTGCTCAATACAAACAGTAGAGTTAATAAATACTATAAAGTAAACCTAATAAGTCAGAGAATATCTTCGTAGGTCTCTCCTAATGGATCATTAGGATAATTCTTATATATATATATATATATATATATATATATATATATATATATATTATATGGGTAATTCCATGTCAAATCATCAAGGCATGTCACCCACCCCTTCAATTTTTCTGAAATTTTGTACAGGTGTAGACTAGGATATAACATTGAAGGGGGTGGTGACAATTTTATTTTTTTCCTGATGATTTGAAATGAAATTGCCCATATACAAGGTGTGTCAAAAGAGTATCAAGATTATTTGTACTTTTTGACACACGTTGCATTCTGAAAAATCAACGTTCCCTACAAGGTGTGTTAAAAAAGTACCAAGTTTAAAACTGCATTTACTAATATAGAAAGGAAGAATGAATGGAACGTTCTTTTTTCAGAATACTAAGTGTGTCAAAAAGTACAAAAAATCTCGAAACTTTTTTGGCAGACCTTTTATATATATGTTATATTGTCCATATATATATTATATTATCCATCTTATATATATATATGTACAAGGTGTGTCAAAAAGTATTGAGATATTTTGTACTTTTTGACACACCTGGTATTCTGAAAAAAATAACGTTCCATTCATCAATGTTTTTTCAGAATACAAGGTTTGTCAAAAAAGTGCCAAGTTTAAAGCTGTATTTACCAAGATAGAAATGATGAATGAATAGAACTTTTTTTTTCAGAATACAAGGTGTGTCAAAATGTAGTGAAAATCTCGATACTTCTTTGACACACATTCTCTTCTATATATGCATTGATATTGGAAATAGATTTATAAGAAATCTGAAGGAAAAAAATAAATTTAATTGATAACGTCAGGAATTATGAAGAATGGTCTAATTTTCGCGATATCTTACTCAAAGAATATTCCAGCGTGTACGTGGCAGCTCTATGTTAATAATTAAAGAACAAACAGAAGAATTCATTTAATCACATAAACTAGGAAATAAAAATAATACACTTGTTAAAGGTAATTGAGGCAACAGGGAAATTAGAAAATGTTTATAACCATTAATAATGAAAAGATTGCGACATTAATAAATGCGTGAACACACAGACACAGACACACATAGACACGCGCGTGCACACACACACATATATAAATATATGCACGTGTATGTGAATGTGTATGCGTGTTGCGGGCATGTACGTGTGAACATATATGTGTGTATGCATATACGTTGGAAGCGCGTGGTGTAATGGTTAAAGTCATGGGAAATGGACTCGTCGCTCCGAGTTCAAATCCTGGATGTGGTAACCGCATTTCACTTAGCGCTAATACCCTTGGGAAAAGTATGAATCCTACCCTCCCTCCAGCTATGGATAAATAGTAGGGTAGACTCGGCTCTTTAACCTTGGTTAGGCAACCGGTCTAGGAGAAGGAAAACTCTGCATTCAAACCTGTTAAACCCCGCTTAAGAAATTGACCTTGTGTCACATCCTGCTCGTGCGTAGGAGTTGGTAAATATATATATGTGTGTATGTACATATGTATTTGCGTGAGTACACACACAAGGAGACATAGACACAAATAGACACATACACACATATATATATGTGTGTGTGTGTGTGTGTTAACCATACATAGTGGTCATATATATATGTGTATATATTTATATATATATATCAGAATAACAGGGGTAATTTTCAGAATTTGATTACAACTATGTAAAAAAATTGATAAAATCATCCAAGGAAACAAACATGCTAGTGCCAAATAATTATTCTGGTGTAGTAAAATTTGACGATTGACGGGGTAGGGGCGTTTTATAAAACCGAAATACTTGTAAAGAAACGCAAGGGAAACGATCTATTGAAAATGAACACTCTCTCAATGATAACATAGAGTAGGGAGGATCAGGAAGTAGCTAAGATCCAAGATAGAAGATAACATAGAATCGACAGATATAGTAGATGAGTAGACGACCACAGGTATACTCACCACAATCAACAATATATGAAGATATATAGGCATGGCTGTACATCACTACTCGTGCAGAGTGGTTGGTAAATATATATACCGCAGGAGGCGCGTGGGCTAGTGTTAGAGTCGTGGGAAATGGACTCGTCGATTCGAGTTCAATTCCTAGACGAAGCTGTTGGCATTTCACATAGCGCTAATACCCTTGGGAAAGGTATGAAATTCATATATTCTCCTCCAGCTATGGGTTTAAATAGTAGGGCAAACTGGACCCTTCAGCCTTGGGTAGGTAATCAGTCTAGGAGAGGGATAACTCTGAATTCAAAATTCCTGAGTCGGTCGTTGATTGGGTTTGTGGCAACCCTTGATGCACCAATTCTTTCCTATCGACTGTGCCAAAAAGTGTGGATAGTCCAACACAAGCCTTTACCACTATAAACAAATCACTGTGTGAGTGTTCATTGTATGTATGAACCCCATGCGTCGAAAATCGACGAGAGAGTCCGTAATACCCAGGATAATCCTAACCCTATAAGGATACCCTTTTTGGATTTACTTGTACCTCTTCAGTAGGATACAATGAACGTATTCTAAGCACCACCAACCAGGCCTTGATTTTTTAAATTTTACTTTTAAAAAGAAATTAGCCCTAGCTCTAGCATTGTCCAATGTTTCAACATCAATGTATTTAAGGCTAGAGTGCAGCAGGGGGCGATAACCTACTGAGATATTTCTATTAAGCACTTCTCGTAGAATACAGTTGGATACAGTCAAAATATTCCAAGCACCACCGGCAGGGCGTTGATTTTTAAGGTTTACTTTTAAAAAGAAACCCCGTTCTAGTTTTAGCATTGTCCAATGTTTCAACATCAATGTATTTAAGGCTAGAGTGCAACAGGAGTAGATAACCTACTGAGATATTTCTATTAAGCATTTATCGGTAGAATTTCAACTTCATTCATGATTTCTGGTAAGTCATTGTCTAAATGAATGTGAAAAAGTACAGTGTTTCTTCCTAAGAAAACCACGCGTGAAATCCCCACAAAAAAAAAAAAAAAAAAAATACAAAACAAAAAAACCCAAAACAAATGAATAAAAGAAGCAAATGCGGAGATAAAAGCATTATAAATCCTCGAGTAACTTGATAGAAAACATTTAAGATTTAATTTCAAAATGGCGGTTCTTTCATTACCGGAAGTAGCAATTTACTCTCCGCCCACCACTATGTATAATATATATAAAATTCTTCCTTGTTTTCTATCTTCAGAGCTTTCAACTCACCATTGAAAAAATAGAAAGATATTCAATCTTCTTGGAGATGATTAATTTACGGCAGAATGAAAAAGAAAAAATGAAGAAAGAAAAAAAAGTAAAGAAAATGAAATAGAAAAGTTATGGAAATTTAATTGGAATATGGCCCCAGATCAGTTGAAAATGCGAACTTCAAAAAATAGTAAATGATTTGATATATCCATTTGATGAAAGGATACGATGACAAGTTTATTTATAATTGAAAAATAAAATTTTCTTTATTTTATTTTAGAAACCGGTTGAATGGCTGTGCTAAATACACTTTGAAAAGAGAGGAAATAAAATTCATTCTTTTCCAATGGGTTCGTATGAATTAATATTACTGTCCAATTTATTTGAAAACGTATTCAAAAATGAAACGAAGAACACACACACACACACACACACACACACACACACACACACACACATATATGTATGTATGTATGTATATATATATATGTATATATATGTATATATATGTAAATATGTATTTGTATAAATATCTATATATGTATGTATATATACATATGTATATAGACGTATAGATATATGTAAATATGTATTTGTATAAATATGTATATATGTATATGTACATATATATATGCATGTGTACATATATATATATGCATATATGCCTGTATATATATGTACATATATATATATGTATGTATACATATATATACATATGTATATATATATGCATATATATATATGTATATATAGGCATTTATATATAAGTATAAATATGTATATATATGTATACATATGTACCTGTTTATATGTATGTATACATATATATGTTTATATATATGTATGTATATGCATATGCATGTATATATATCTTAAACCACATATGTGTATGTATGTATATATATATATAGATTTATATGCATGTATTTATATATGTATGCATATATATATATATATGAATATATATGTATTTATATATATGTATATATATGTGCGTGTGTATATATATATATATATATGTATGTTTAATTGTATAAAATACATGGACGTATGTGTCTATGTATGTGATTTTAAAGAAGTCTTTCAGAAATAATTCTTTCGTGAAAGGTCACCATTTTACATCGGTTTGAGGACGTGAATAATTTTATGAGATGAGTAAGAGGGGGAGAAAAAATAATTTTCTTAAAAAGAAACCAAAATGAAATATGAATAAGGAATCATTTTGAAATCTATCAGAATCGACAGATCAATAATAGAGAGTGAGTTCTAAAATTAAAATGTGTGCGTTTATTTAACATTTATATACTTAGCTTCATCCCCCCCCCTCTCTCTCTCTCTCTCTCTTACTCTGTCTCTCTGTTATATATATATATATATATATATTATATATATATATATATATATATCCAGGTATCTCATACTTAAATGTGTATGTACTTACGCGAATGTATATAAAGAAAACTAATTAAATGTAAGTATATATATATGTATTTATGTACATATATATGTGCATGTATATGCGCTTATATGTGTATGATTGTTATATACTTACATTCATCTCTCTTTCTCACTCTCTTTATATATATATATATATATATATATATATATATATATATGTGTGTGTGTGTGTGTGTGTGTGGGCGTGTGTGCAAATATACATGTATTACATACTTAAATGTGTAAGTATATACGTGAATATATATAAAAAGAAACTAATTCAATGTAACAATATATATGCATTTATGTGCATGTGTATGTGTTTATGTGTGCATGCATGTTATATACGTACATACATCTATCTTTTTCTCTTTATATATATATATATATATATATATATATATATATATATATATATAATATATATATATGCGTGCGTGAACATCCATGTATTTAATATTTAAATAATTATGTACATATGTGAATATAAATAAATAGGAAGTAATTCAATGTAAAATATATGTGTATTTATGTGTGCGTGTATGTGTGTAAATATAATTATGTGTAATAATAATGTGCTCTGCATACGTAAGTCTTCCGGTTATTTTTCAGTCTGCACCGGAATATGTAGTAGGGATTATACCAGGGCAAATCAACCCTAGATATGCCAAATGGAAAATTGGGCAAGATGGTGGACGTTAGCCACCAGAATAATGTATTTGTGGACTCGAGGCATTTACCTGAAAACTACACAACCTCGCCCAGTTTATTGCTGCAAAGCATTCAGTTAGTTGGTTTGAAATTAAAAGAGACAATAAATTTAATAATTAGCAACTGTATATTTTCAATATGCTGCAAAGAATCAAAGAACAACCACCTGAAATTCAGGATATTGCGTTCAAAATATTCGGCATAATGCTTTTGGTATCCTACCAGAAAATATGTTATATTCAATACTTAAATCA
>CM042137.1:122452868-122490368 GCA_023376005.1 Doryteuthis pealeii | reverse complement strand
GAATTCATAAGACGCACTTGTGTAACGGGTATCGTGGTAGAAAATGTAATCGGTGACCTGACTTCAAATCTTGAACGTGTTAATGCCATTGTGAAAGGCATAAATCCATTTGTTCTCCCCCAGTTATGGGTAATTAGAAGTACAGTTCTTTAGCCTTGGTTAGGCAACCAGTTTAGGTGAAGGGAACCCTGAATTAAAACCAGCTTTACCCCATTTAAAAACTGACCTTGTGTCACATCCTGCTTGTAGTGGAGAGATTTTGTAAATATATACAAAGGCATCGAGTCCGTCAAAATATCTTCCATGAAATTAGCGATAGAAAAGTGACAGACTAACAATCTTTATGCCAATGGGAGAGAGGGGGTTAAAGAGATTGAAATTCTTCACCGACCAAAGTTGGCATTCGTTTCTGTATCCTCTAAAGGATTGATAACACGTTCTGCGAGGGACGCAAAATGGGCGAGCAGTACTTTAATTGGAGGCGGATCTGACATTTATAGAGATTCAGTAAAGTTTTTCCCAGTGGAAGGAATTTCATAGAACGATAGAAAGACACTATGATCACAGGTGCGCCTACTCCAATGGGTGTTATGCATGAGTCCCACATTGAACTTACTTTCTATTCTATTAATTCCATGGTTCAATCTTTGTGCTTGACATGAAATCCTTAATTTACATCAATAGAAGTGGCTACCCAACGCCACCTAGGTAGAAGGGGGGCAAATAGTTAGTTTCACAGATCCATTATTACTGCATTGTGAGTTGGATCCTCGCAGGATGCCCCATTAATATCCCTACGTAAAAAATGACCTTGCGTAGATTCGGTTTGGTGGGGCGTCAGAAAAAAAGTGTACAGACACTCTGAAAAGAAAAACCAGTGTCTCCTATTTAAAATATTAAATTTTAAAAAATCCATGATTTTACTATTCAAATTTTATTTAAGAAAAATATCTTCACGAAGATGAATCAAATCTTCATTATTTTTGCACAAAAAGCAAGATCTGGTGATAGTGAACGTGTATATATATTTATTTTGTCGTTAATTGTTTTATTTTCGTAGTTTCCTCCGGACATAAATACATACATAAACCCGCCCATACATACACACAACTTGCCTTTATATATGTATCGATAGAAGTCCATAGTTCAATCTTTATTCTTTACATGAAATCGTTAATTACAATAATCCAATCTTTGTGCTTGTGTCACCAATGCATAACAAAATGGCACAGATTTATAATGCACACCACCACTCTCGACAGGGGCTTTATAATACACCGACTGCACCTCTGCATAGGGGTAAAAAACCCAATGGGACCACGCTGGTGACTGAGCAGTCCATAACATGAAACACTTCACTTTGGACCTTACTTAGGTTAGACGGGCGGGCGGAGAGAGGCTCCATTCGATTAATCGGCTGGTCACGTCAAGCCCTAGCAGTTATATGATAGTCCCAACCCTATTGCCCTTATGGCAAGCCCCAACCATTTTTTATCATATATGTCCTAGAATGTTGTGGTTGTGTTTTTTTATTGTCTATCTGATGAGGAAGTTCCAATTCTGGGGCTCTGGGGAATGTGGAGTACCCCTTGATCACCATTAATCCCAGGTCCACTCTAAGCCGGAGTGGTGGTACCTGTTAGTATTAAGTATTGAACACTCTACTTAAGTTTGGTGATCTGGTGGGAACCGGCGTTTTCAGAGTGACTTGACCGAATCAAGTTTGGTTTGGTTTGGTTTGTTTTACGGCATATCAACATCAGTGGGTCATTTAATGCCGATAAAGTTTTGAAATAAATCAATTCTTAATGGATAATACAATTTTTTTATAAATACATTTTTCTATTTAATCCATAGATGGGACCCTAACAGGTACTACCACTCCGGGTCAGAGTGGACCAGGGAGCAATGGTGATGAAGGGGTGCTCCACATTCCCCAAACCTCCAAAACTAGAACCTCGCCATCAGATAGAGTTTAACGTCATTCCCAGGACATGTAGACCCTCAGTCACCGCCTTCTAGTACCCATATGATAAAAAGGGGCTGGGGCTTGCCATAAGGGCAATAGGGTTGGGAAAATCATATAGGTGCTAGGGCTTGACGTGACCAGCCGATTGATCGGAGGGGCCTCTCCGACCGCCCGTCTAGCCCAAGATAGGGCCAAAGTGGAGTATTGCATGTTATGAACTGCTCATCCACCTGGGCTCTATCCTTAAGCATCACGGTCACAGCCAACAGGTGGCCCCATTGGGTGAGTCTTATCCCTCTGCAGAGGTGCAGTCGGTGCATTCTAACGCCTCAGCCGACAGGGCGGTGACCGAATCAAGTCATTTTGATAAAGAAAGGACTCAGGTTGCTTACAGTACCTGTTGTTGCTTAATTAGGTATCAAACAGGTTCATCACTGCTTAATCTCCGTGAAACCGGTGCTTGGCCGTAATTTATTAGGATATGACTCAAAATCGAGTCTAATGGCCGCTAAAGGCGACCTTTAAGCCAATGGGCAAATTTATTGCTAAACTAGGATAAAATAAATGAATTTCTCTTCTCAATGCCCTTAAGTTTATTATATGTAAATCTGAAGTCATAAAATGTTCAAACTGGCGCAGACCTTTAGAGTAACCCGGAGTTTCACGTCAAGACCTTTAGAATAATCGGGTATTTCACAATCAGTCAACCAAGTGAAAAGACGCTGATCAATATGTAGGGCCAATAAAAGATCACATTTAGAACAGCTTATTGCCGGAAGACAGATATCGTTTTGCCAGAAAATAGAATTGTCGTTAATCGTCCTGGGGATTTTCGTACTGTGGCTGGGGACGAGGAGGGGAGGACAGAGATGAAAACAGGTTATTGATTGGCATCTCAAGGCGTCTTGCTCTCCTCGATTCCCTGCAAAGATTAGGCGCTAGTTGGTCCGTTCTCAAACTCTCCTGTCCTAGTATCATCCATTCAACATATCTTTTCCTGCCCAGACAAAAGAAAAAAAGAGTGTATAAATTCATCGAATAAAAAGAAATACTTCAGTCATTCTGCTCTGAATCAATCAAACTAGTATAACAAAAATTTAAGACGCTATAGGGTTAAGGTAAGGTTAGTTTTAGTTTTAGGGTTAGTGTAAAGGTTATGGTTAGTGTTAGGCTACTTCGGGAGTTTCTGTAATCTAATGCTATTTATACGTAAAATGTGATTCTAATGATATTATATCTGGTGCGCTTTTCTGCATTTGTACCGACAGATTATCGATCATATGGAAATCTGATCTCTCCGATAAGATAAAGCGACAATTCTTCCAAGCTGTTGCCGTGTCAGTGCTACTGTATGGCTGCACCACTTGGAATCTAACGAAACGCTTGGAGAAGAAGCTCGATCGGAACTGTACAAGAATGCTGCTTAGAATCATCATCATCATCATCATCATCATCATCAAATCGCACTAGTTTCACGGATATCCATGACAATTTCTTGTTAACCGTTCCTATAAATTCATTGCCTCTGACCGACATCCAGCATCCATATAGAGCTGTTTGATGTAAGTCTTGACTGATGACCCGCTCTGACGTTTCTATCTGCTGGCTTCCACATGATAACGTTGCTTATGAATTCGTCCTTGTTTCTCCAGCAGTGTGCGGCATGTCTTGTTCGTCTCATTCTGAAGATTTGTGTGATAGGGGGAAAGTGGCCATACAGCTGCTTTCTAGTAGGGTGTTGTTTCACGATTTATTTCCTATGACTATATCCTTGCAGAGGAGTGAGACCCCCTCCCACAAAAGGTGTGTCCTCGATATGAGACTAAACTGCATATGTAGAAAAAATAGAAAAGCACAAGGTGAGCCAAAAGATTAATTATTCATTCTTAATGGTAATGTGGACGATATAACGTTTCGGTTTATGCAACCTTCATCAAGATACGTGGAGATAGTAGGGGACTTTTAGAATATGAGAAGTGCTGGTCGTATATGGCAAAGGGCGGAGTACTCACTGTCAGCCAGTGAAACATTCCGGGCGTATAGTTGACCTTGGGATTGTGGTTTAATGATATGGGGGATCTAAGATGATAGAGTTGATAAACTGAGAGGCGGTGGGAGAATGAGAAATATATATGATAGTGATGCTCCAACAGATGCCAGTTTTATTTGCTTTCTCTATTAATTATGAGCTTCTGATCAATTTGAAACAAAAATGTTACCAATACTTCCGATTGTCTAAAGAATTGTTCACGGTCATGCTGTCCTTCCCAAACACAAAATGCCATTAAAACACGCCCTGAAGTGAAAGGAATTCATAAGCCTAGGTTAATCAAGATTCGCCCATTAGCATAGGATTCCATTGCTCACAAGTAAACGAACAGAATTATATATATATATATATATATATATATATATATATATATATATAAGATAAATCTAATGAGACTAATTTGTCTCATTAGATTTATCTTTATTATTTGCTCTATTTAGGTATTGAGCACTTTTTACTTATTAGCTTTAGTCTCCTGGCGGGTTTGTATGAATATATATATCTTATATATATATATATGCATATAAATTGTTTTTTCTTTTGGCCAAAATATTGTACTAATAGATTATTTTTTGTTGGTACGATTATCTTGGTCTTTTCTTTTTTCCGAAAATTTTTTTCTTCCCGGTTGATGTTTGGTAGTATATTTTTACAATCAAACTATTTGCTGTTTTTTTTCTCACCGCGAGGATTTACCAATAAGTTTGGTATATTATATATATATATATATATATATATATATATATATATATATATATATATATATATATAGGTGGATCGAATTTTGGCTTTGTGAAAATATCAAATTAAAGTAAACATCGAAAGTTGTGAATTGGTCTATTAAGCTCATAAACTCATACTAAAACTTTGATCTTAAATTTGTACCAATCTTTAAGGAAATGACATCAAATATCGTAGAAAAAATGCACTGAAAAATCTTATATTTGCAATAATGAGGGGTATATTTTTAATTTAAAATCTAGTTATAATTTCATAATTTAATTTCATTTGGATAAAATAAAATGACAACATTCCCTGGTTTAAAAACTGAATTTGTTAGATTTGCTTTGGAAAACCGAGGGTTTTCAGTGCATTTTTGTCAACGATCTTTGATACTATTTCCTCAAAAATTGGTACAGGTTCAAGATGTAATTTCTAGTATCAGTACTTAATAGACTAATCCACAACTTTTAGTGTTTCCTGTAATTTGAGATTTAAAAAAGTGAAAAATCGACCTACCCTAATATATATATATATATATATATATATATATATATATATATATATATATATATATATATATTAATTAGCTATCAATTTAATGGTACTTTTAGTTGATCGTTTGACAAGAGATTGGTACGCAATGTTTTATTGCCTAATAACTTAGATTACAGTTACAGAAATAGTTCCACTTATGATAAATTATTGTTCATTCGTAGACTGCACATACCACCTACCCACAGATAAAAAAAGAAAAAATACAAAACAGATAAAAAAACAAATAAAAAACGAAAAATAAACAACAGGAAAACCATATGAACATATATTTTGTTCTAGACGTTTGTTAATTGGTATTTTCACACTAAGCTCGGTGGCCATTACCACGAAAATATTTCCTTAAAAAAATGAAAATAACAAAACAAGGAAAGATATATTACTGACAAATTGTTCCATTTTCACCTGTTCGAATGAGTCGATAAAAAAATATAAAAAATACAACACAATACAAAAAAATCAAAAACAAAAAACAAAACAATGTCAACATCATCATCACTACTATGGTAATTATCATTATTGCCACCGTCATTAACTCCAATTCTCGGTTATTCATGAAATTTAATTACCTTCGTATCAGTTTTAAGAAAGAAAAAAAACTTAGAAAATACCTTTAGTTTTTATTTAAGATTCAGAGTCTAAATGAAGTCAACTGTGCATTATGGTATTTACTGAATACATTTTTGGTAATGGCTATCAAAGGATATTCTAAAGAAAATGGGCTGTCAAAAGGACACCTGAAGAGAGAAACAGATTATCAATAATAGCTGACATAATTTAATCATGAAATCCAATTATGAGGAAACGAAAGATAAAACATTGCAAATGAGTAAACATTCTATTGACAGTTAATCAAATGCACAAGATACAAAGAAACACACACAAACAGTAATATATATATATATATATATATATATATATATATATATATATATATATATATATATATATATATATATATATATATGTGTGTGTGTGTGTGTGTATTTGTGTGTGTGTATGTGTGTGCGTGTAAAACTATTGTGAAAGGGAAAATAGAACATGTGTATATGATTTATTGATATTTGTGAAAATATATTTGTCGATGTTTAACGTTTCGATTGATATGTACAATATCGATCATATATCTAAATTAAATATATATCTGATATGTATCTCCAATCTATCTTAGGACAAAACAAACATCGAATGCTGATGTTAATTTGTGTTTAATGACAGAACCTTATTAAAAGATACTAAAATCAACAGTCGATATTTGTTTTACACTACATAAATACTACATCTCTCTCCTAACAGTTGTTACAGAGAATAAATACTAATTCACATAACAGTTGTTACACTGAATAATTTCTACCTCTCTCACATAACAGTTGTTACACTGAATAAATACTACCACTTACAACCACTCTAGTAGTTGTTATACTGAATAAATACTACCACTCTAACGTAACTGTTGTTAAACTGAATAAAACAAGCTAATTCACATAACAGTTGTTATACTGAATAATTTCTACCTCTCTCATATAAGAGTTATTACACTGAATAAATACTACCTCTCTCACATAACAGTTCTTAAACTGAAAATAATACTCTCTCACATAGCAGTTGTTACACTGAATAAATACTACCTTCTTGTAACAGTTGTTACACTGAATAAATACTACCTCTCTCAAATAACAGTCGTTACACTGAAAAAAAATACTACCTCTCTTACATAACAGTCGTTACACTGAAAAAACTACCTCTCTCACATAACAGTTGTTACACTGAATAAATACTACCTCTCTTACATTAGAGTTGTTACACTGAATAAATACAACCTCTCTCACATAACAGTAGTTACAATGAATAAATGCTACCTGCGTATACATAAATGCAGCAGATATTATGGGACAGAAGTTATAGTAATTTTGGAAACGTTTGAGTTCCAGGAGTATGAGGCACCCAGTAAAAATCGAACTCACTAACAATGATTTATTAGCATTGCTCGCTAATCATTATACCACGGGATTCTCCTGAGACAGAAGTAGTATTTACAAAAATGTTTATCTATTCAAATTATTAGGTGTTTGCAAAAATTTCCAAATCTCTGTCTTTTATTTTTTTTATAGAAAACTAGAGACATGAATGAAACTGTTTTTGCGGGAAACGTTTGTCCATACCTATTATATTTATTCTGTTCATTTTCAAATTCCTTAAAAAGTATCCAATTAATTTAATATAATTCTGATTACTAGAATACATTCACCAGTATCGAGACAACGTGGTCAAATCTTATACTTTATACATTACTAGAAGCTGCTACCCAGCGACAACTGTGTAGAAAAACCTGGTGCCTTGATTTGTTTACTTTTGAGATCTAAAAATGCTGGACATTTATAAGTAGAATTTCAATGCTATTTCTATGTATATTTTAATTTTTTCAATATCTTCGAATATAAATAAAATCTTCATAGTTTTTGCACAAAACACAAAAACTGATGATATTTAATGTGTGTATATATATCTATTTTGTCGGTAATTGTTTCATTTTTATTGTTTCATACGGACATGCATACATACAATAGCATAATATTTACAGATCACTGCCGTCCCTTACATACATACATACATACATACATAAACACCAACTACCCTTTATATATGTATTGATTACCTGAATAATTCAAGATGTCTTTGACTGAAGGCAAAAGGAAGAATCTGAGACAATAGGTAAATGGGGTGTAGTATCAGTTAAAAATCGGATAAGCTATGGAATGGGAAGGAGAAAGGACAAACAGAATTTGGGTTAAGAAAAAGAAAAGGAGAGAAGTAGAAAATAGAGAAAAGTTTGAAGAAGAAGAAGAAGAAGAAGAAGAGGAGGATTATGGAGAATAAAAGGAAGGAAAGAAGAAGAAGAAGATTATGGAGAATAAAAGGAAGGAAAGAAGAAGAAGAAGAAGATTATGGAGAATAAAAGAAGGAAAGAAGAAGAAGAAGAAGATTATGGAGAATAAAAGGAAGGAAAGAAGAAGAAAAAGAAGAAGATTATGGAGAATAAAAAGAAGGAAAGAAGAAGAAGAAGAAGATTATGGAGAATAAAAGGAAAGAAAGAATAAGAATAAGAATATTATGGAGAATAAAAGGAAGGAAAGAAGAAGAAGAATATTATTGAGAATAAAAGGAATGAAGAAAGGAAAGGGGGAGAAGAAGGAGATTATTGAGAATAAAAAGAAGGAAGGAAGAAAAAGAAGAACAAGAGAATTATTGAGAATAAAAGGAAGAAAGAAAGGAAAAAGAAAGGAAGGGGATTATTGAAAATAAAAGGAAAGAAGGAAGGATAATAATAATAATAATAATAATAATAATAATAACAGAAAGAAAGAAAGAAAGAAAGAAAGAAGAAGAAGAAGAAGAAGAAGAAGAAGAAGAAGAGAGGATTACGAATATTTTTAGCGAAATGAGAAATAAAACGAAGCATATCTTCATTTGTGACATAACAGCAAAAAATATAAAAAAAACAAAAACAAACAAAAAACAAGACTAAAAACCCCAACTGTATAACGTACGTTCTGTTTGGCTTAGATTAGCTCTCTCATTGAAAATCTGACATTTTTTTTTATCTTATTCTTAATGATTGAGCTGAATTGTGCTGATTTGTATACGGAAGTTGATGAGAAGATGCTCATCAGAGGAAGCTCGCCAAAAATATGTAGCTGATTCGCCTTATGCCATTCAATAGACGTGGGTTGTCGCTGGGCCATAATGAGAATTACTATAACAATATCTGCTAAGAGGAGAAGCCATAAAATTATCAAGAAGTCTATGGAAAAAAGCCACTCTGTAATAAGATCCCATGGTTAGGTGGTTGGTTGGTCGGCCGGTTGGTTTTACGGCATGTCAACTCATTGGGTTATTTTATGCTAAAAACGTTTTTGTTTTATTCATTCTTGATGGGTACTCAATTTTCTTCATAAACTCAATTTTTTAAACATTTTTTTCAATGATGGAACCCTAACAGCTACTACCACTCGGGATCAGAGTCGACCTGGGAGTATTGGTGATGAGAGGAATGATTTCCTAGAGCTCATGAATTGGAACTTCTCTAAGTTTTAATTCTGGAGCTCTGGGGAATCATACTCGAAACATTAAGACCCTCAGCCTCCGCCTTCTAGCACATATATGATAAAAAGTGTTGGGGCCTGCCATAAAGAAAATAGGCTTGGGACAATCATATAGGTGCTAGGGCCGCCACCCACGGTCAATCACTATTGAGGCGATTTTACCCCTCTGCAGAGTGTAATCGGAGTATTTTAAAGCCCCGCCGACAGATCTGGCTATTCCATGAATTGACACTATTTAGATATAAGCGATATATATATATATATATAGGTACAAGTGATAACCTTCTCGAGTTTCACCATAAGGATCTTCAGGGTTAAATCCACTGAATTACTCAAGATACTGATTAATTGCAGTCGACTACACGTGTGTGTCCTTAGCTTGTAGTCGACTGCAATTAATCAGTATCTCGATTAATTCAGTGGATTTAACCCTGAAGATCCTTATGGTGAAACTCGCGCAGGTTATCACTTGTACCTATATTGTAATAAATTTGCTCTACTAACGTATTGAGCACTTTGTATTTGTTATATCGCTGACTTACCTTCCTGAATTTTGCACCATCTAACATCGTGACCATATTCACCAGTAAGTCACCATTAGAGCGTTTGGCTAGAAACCACAAGGTTCCTAGTTCGATACCGGTCCTCGCCAACTCAGCGTATGAGTAGCACGGGAATCTGTGCGGTAAAGTAAGGAGCTGATGGTAGGTGTGGCGCTCCACCTCAGACGCTAATATAATCTCCTTGGTCTAGCGCAAGTGAAAAGGGGATAGACTCCCTCGCTGACTGATTGGCTGATACCGACTTTAGGCCGCCCCGACGACTTTACTTACTTTATATATATATATATATATATATATATATACCCAAAACCTCCATTATAAGCAGGGTGTAACACAAGGTCAATTTTTAAGCTTGTGATGATAACGGTCGGACAATTAAGGAACACGAGTATTAATATATATAAATATAGATTGTTTTCTTGTTTATCTATTGATAATATAACAATGTCACAATGATTCTCATATAGGAGTCGATGTGTCATAAACTTGATTAATTCATTCAATTATTGATTTGTCTTTATGTGAGTAATTCAACACAGAGACAATCCTTCTCTTTCTCTATGTTTAAGGCCAAGGACAGTTCGGAATTTTCAACGCTTAAATACAGTCTCATTAACGATAAAGTCACATTGAAAACAAACTTTAATTAATTTTAATCTAATCACGGCTTTATTCAGTTGGCTAAAAGTGATCTTCAAGCATTAATAAATTATTGCTCGACGATTAATTGTCCAAACCTTAAATACCCCAAGTCATTCTATTCATTTACAATCAAAGAAGAAATAACGTGGAGTTAATTAATGAATTAAATAATAATAATAATAATAATAATAATAATAAGTAACGTCGGTATCAGCCAGTCAGCGAGGAAGTATACCCCCTTTTCACTAGCGCTAGACCAAGGAGATTGTTTTGGCGTCTGGCGTAGAGCGCCACACCTTCCATCAGCTCATTACTTTACCACACAGATCCCTGTGCTACTCATACGCTGAGTTGGTGAGGGCTGGTATCGAACTAGGAACCTTGTAGCTTCTAGCCGAACGCTCTACCGACTGAGCTAACCCGGCCCTAGATCGTACTAATCGTAATTCGAGTTCTGGAAACGGTCCCAAGGAGTTTGGAAAAAAGCGTCTGGAGGAATTGGAAATCGAGGAAGAGTCGAAACCATCCAAACAACGGCATTGTTAAGATCAGCTAGAATAACCACAAGAGTCCTGTAGACATCAGGAGACTTGCTGTCACTCAGCATCCAGTGAACCACCAGCTTAGGCGGTGTGAAAAACTCTCATGGTCATAAATAATAATAATAATAATAATAATAATAATAATAATAATAATAGATTTTGCCGTTCCAGCAAATCACAGGGGGATGATGAAGGAAAACGAAAATATAGACAAATACCTGACCTTGCCAGTATAAGGCTCAAAGTGATACTAATTGTAGTTGGTGCACATGGAACGACCCAAAAAGTTTGGAGGAACTGGAAATCAGAGGAAGAATTGAGACCATCCATACAACAATATTGTTTTAATCAGCTAAAATACTCAGAAAAGTCCTGGACACCTGTCACTCAGACTCCAGTGAAAGACCATCAGCTAACGCTGGTGTGAAAAATTCACAAGGAGTGAAATAATAATATAATAATAATAATAATAATAATAATAATAATAACAGACAAACATTGCGTCTACTCCCATCGACGAACCGCCAATTCTGACTATTCTAACTCAGTTCCCTTCACACTTTTGCCTTTAGCCAATGGAAAATCAGCGGCTATGATTCAATAGTAACTTTCCATTTACGAATACCGTTATTTAAATTTACTACACTACAGTACATAATTCGTAGGCAACCCATGAATTATGTAACAGTTAGAATTAGATAGACTTTATAATTAGCAATATCTTAGAATTAGTTAGATTTTAGAATTAGGTAAGCAGCTGTACAGCCACTTGCCCCCTATCTCACCACATTAGAGGAGACGGACAAAATATGCTGGACACTGCTGGAGAAGCAAGGACGAACTCATAAGCGATGTTCTCCTGTGGAAGCCAACACATGGACCTGCAAATGTGGGTCGCCCTGCAAGAACCTACATTGACCAGCTCTGCGAGGATAGTGGATGCTGCTCAGAGACATCCTGGAGACAATGAATGATAGAGAAGGTTGGCGAGAGATTGTCATGGATATCCGTGTTAATTGCGCGACATGATGATTATGATGAGAATTAAGTAGACCATAGAATTAGATAGACCTAAGAATTAAGTCGATTTTAGAATTAGATTGACTATAGAATAATGTTACCATTGACCAATTCAATACATTTCATATCATATAAAGTAATATTGTTACAAACATCCTATGAAAGGAAGTTATTTATCTTAAAACATTAATTAATTATTGATTAAAGAAAACTGGACTTTACCAATACAAATCTTTTTTTTTTTTAATTAAAGTCAGAATTAACCCTCGCTTTCTAAATGAGAGAATAAGTTTAATTTCGTATCGAGAAAACATCTGAAGAAAGTTTTAAAGATAAAGAAGAATCGTTATTCTTTTCATTCTTTTTTTTCTATGATGCCAAGTTGGAGGTTTTGATATTTTAATTAATTTTAATTAAAAATATCGACTCAATAAATGCGAACAGAGAGACAAGAACTTTTGAAATGAACCGTCACAATCGAAAATATTAAAAAAAAAAAAAAAAGGTTTTATGTTTTGAAATCTTAATGGAATGTTAGCAGCGGTGGAAATAGAAAAATCAAATGAACGACACAGAAAAATCAAAACCTGAAATTGATTAAAGAAGACTTTGAAGATAATTCATTTCGGAGAATCTATATTCAAAATAAAAGATTCTGAGTTTTGCAGGCTCGATTAAAAGAAATGACGTAGGTAAATCTTTATGATGTGACTAGTGGTTCTTCTTCTCCTTCTTTTTCTTCTTCTTCTTCTTCACTAGTGGTTATTCTCCTTCTTCTTCTTCTTCACTAGTGGTTATTCTCCTTCTTCTTCTTCTTCTTCTTCTTCTTCACTAGTGGTTCTTCTCCTTCTTCTTCTTCACTAGTAGTTATTCTCCTTCTTCTTCTTCTTCACTAGTGGTTCTTCTCCTTCTTCTTCTTCACTAGTGGTTATTCTCCTCCTTTTTCTTCACTAGTGGTTATTCTCCTTCTTCTTCTTCTTCACTAGTGGTTCTTCTCCTTCTTCTTCTTTTTCACTAGTGGTTCTTCTGTTTCTTCTTCTTCTTGACTATATCATATATGGGCTAGAAGGCCGAGACTGAGTTTCTGAGTATTCTGGGTTTGTCGTAATACTTTATCTAGTGAAGAAATCCAAATCCTGAGGCTGTGGGGAGTGGGTAGTATCCCTTCATCACCATTACTTCCAGCCCTGCCCCCGGCTCGGCGTGGCAGTACCTGTTAGGGTCTATGGGTTAAGTAGAACAAATGAATTTAAAGATATGTTAAAATTTGTGTTGAAAAAAAAATGCATACCCAACAAGAATAAATTAAACAATAACCTCGGCATAAAATAACCAACAGGGGTTGACATGTCGTAAAATTAACCAACCAATTAATATATCAAACCTATAGTCAGAATGGACCTGGAAGGAACAGCAATGAAGGGGCATTCCACCACTCCCCATGTATTAAAAACTGGAGCCTCAACATTAGATGCGGTTTTGTGTTATACCCTGGACACCTGGGGTAGGTAAGTCCCGTTCTCAGTGCGGGAACTACGAGGTGTGTCAGAAAAGTTCCAGGACTGGTGTCACAAAAATCTATTTTAAACCCAAACTAAAAACTACTAGTTCTCCCCTTCAAACTATTTCTTCTGGTTGTCTACAAAGAGATACTGCGGCGATTGCTTCGTTCAGGGTGCGAGAAGAGGAGAGAGAAGTGACAGGACAACTCGCGGATGCTTCACCATGACAATGCATCTGCCCAAACTTCCCTGAGTATCCGAGAGTTCCTGGCCCAGAAAAACATCACTGTTCAGGAGCAATCCCCCTACTCACCCGACCTAGATCCATTTGATTTTTTACTCTTCCTGAAGTTCAATGGGGTTATCAAGGGAACTCGTTTTGAAGATGTGCACGACATCAAAAAGGCTGTGACGACAACTACGGAGAATCCCAGAAGAATCCTTCCGGGAGTGCATGCAAGCATGGCAGAGAAGGATGGGAAAGTGCTTTAGACTCCAAGAGGATTTCTTTGAAGGGGATAACTTGTAGTTTGTAGTTTGGATTTGAAATAATTTTTGTGATACCAGTCCTGGTAATTTTTTGACATACCTCGTAATTCCTAAAGGTTACGACAAAAATTTAATCTGGTCCATTCTCCGATCGTCTCCAGGTGTATATATTCTTTGTGTTATTGTTTTGCTGTTGGTATACGATAAATATTTAATACAAATGGTTTGAAGTAATAAAATTTCGGCATTAAATAACCCATGATAAATTGATATGCAATTAGATAAATAAAAGCATATTCTATTTACTAAAAGAACCTGTGCATATACCATAATATGATGATTTAATAATTACAACGTTTGATGTGTTTACTTAAGAGCTATTGTTAAATTGTTCAATGTGTATCAAGTATAATAATCTTCATATAACTCACACTTTTTTTTCTTTCTTTCCTTCTTTTCATCTTTTCATTATGTTCGATTGAAACAGATTAACGTTGTCGCTTCTCTCTATCTTTACCCTACTTTCTTTCTCACTATATTTTTTCTGTATAACATGTCCTTTTTCTTTTTCTTATAATAAAAACGGAATGGTTCACTTATTTATCTGAGGTGATGACACCCACAAGAAATAAAATTCGGGGATAAGCAACATCAGGATTAACATTTTTGCATTTCATCTTGAAGGATTTAGACTGTTTCCTTTTTAACTTGGGGATGTTGCAAGATGATAACGGTTGTACAAATAAGGAACGCGAGTATTAATATATAGATGGGTAAAAACTTTAAACCGCCACACACACGTACGCAGGCAAATCCTGGTGCTGACTTGGAAATTCGAAAAATATCAGAAAATAGATTATCCCTGAAAATGTACGGGGTAGTTTAACATTTACAGGAGAGTAGAGCTGGTTTAGCTCAGTTGAACTAGGAACTACAAGGTTCCAGGTTCGATACCTACACTCGCCGACTTAGCGTATGAGTAGCATAGGGATTAGTGTGGTAAAGTCAGGAGCTGATGGTAGGCGTGGCGCTCCACCTCAGACATAAAAAAATAATCTCCTTGGTCTAGCGCTAGGATAAACCCACTCTCTGTCCGGCTGATACCGACTTTAGGTCAACCCGACGACTTTACTTTACATACAGCATCTTATAGACACCTAAGGATGAGTGGAAAGTACACCGGCTGGAATTTAAAAATCAAAAGACCCCTCCCTCCCCGAAAAAGACCCCAACAACAAACAAACAAGGAAACTGAACCGAATGAATCACACCCTCGTCTCAGACATTAAGAAAAAAAATTTTATTTATAAAAAAAAAAAATAGAAAAAATATCCTAATGCTTATTTGGGGGAGCCAATCAAACGAAGGCGATTATATAATCTGTTATTTTCCGTTTGATTATGCAAACACACGTTTTTTCGGTTAAAAAATGATCAGACATTTATTGATTGAATTCAGTCGATGCGTAATCTGTAGATTTTATGATGATGTGTATATTTAGCAAAGAATCAGTGTTTGGGTTTATGAGAGGGGAAACTGAAACATGACTCAGTTCCATGGGGCGAGGGAAAACCAAAATTGAAATGATCAAACGGTTTTGTTATATTATACATTGATTAAGCCATCAATTGTATGTTTTCTCCTCAATTAACCCCTCCTCGCCCTCAGGATCTTATCCGATAGTTTGTCTTTATGTATCTAACGACATAACTCCTTATGTGTTATTTAACACCAAAGTTTGATTAATTTGTTAAGGTTTATGAAATGACAAACGATCAAACCGATAGACTTTCGAAAGCTTTATTCTACTTAGAATAATTGGTACACTTACTAAGAGTTTATATAGTCTAGTATTTCGCAAGAGAGTTCTCCAAAGGGGAGGTAATCATAAAGTATGGGAGGTAACTCTCAATTGCTTATTACAGTTTAATTTGGTTTATTTGCTTAACGGCATATCAACTCGTTATGCTTTATTTAATGCCGAAATTTGATTCATTTTCAAATAATTGGTTTGGTTTATTTGTTTAACGGCATACCAACTCCTTATATATATTTACTAACCCCTCCACACGAGCAGGATGCGACACAAGGTCAATTTCTTAAGCGGAGTTTAACAGGTTTGAATTCAGAGTTTTCCTTCTCCTAGACTGGTTGCCTAATCAAGGTTAAAGAGCCCAGTCTTCCCTACTATTTACCCATAGCTGGAGGGAGAATTGGATTCATACCTTTCCCAAGGGTATTAGCGCTATGTGAAATGCCAACAACTTCGTCCAGGAATTGAACTCGCGACGACGAGTCCATTTCCTTGACTCTAACCATTAGACCACGCGTCTCCACCAACTCCTTATAGGTTATTTGCTACCAAAATTTGTGTGATTTGTAAAGGTTTAGTTTGTTTCATTTGTTTAACAGCATATCATCTCCTTCGGGTTATTTAATGGCGAAATATACAGAAAGTTAAACACATAAAGGTAATGAAAAAATTTAATATAACCAACAGTTTATTTCTTTTTATGTTATTTCTATTAATTTATTAATACACATCAGGTTAATGAAAATTATTTCTATTAATTTATTAATCCCCCCGAAGTTAATGAAAAATCTAATATAGAAATCATATGATCTATGTATATTGGCATTTCAGTCTCGGAAGACTATAATATAATTTTTGTGCCCCTGTGACTGTGAAGTCCAATGTTGGAAAAACATTCTCGACACACAGATGTCGCATTTGAAGGCTGTCCCTGAAGATGTTGATGTGCCGGTGCTTTGTTGCCGCTACTTTCTTCTGGACCTCTTAGCTTCATGATGTTGGGACAGGGTAACTTCGTGTCTGAAGTCACCCTGACGCAACACCTTGAAGCAGGTTAATGAAAATTATTTCTATTAATTCATTAATCTACACGAAGTTAATGAAAAATCTAACATAGGAATTATATATAAAAGTATATTTATACCAATATATTGATGCACATGAAGTTAATGAAACCCATTTCTATCAGTTTATAAAAACAAATAATTTACAACCAGTTATAATATATCAATTATTACTATCTAATGCAAATACTTTGCACATAGTTTTATGGTTTCAAGTATTCATATCTAATACTATTAAATATATGGTTTCAATTAATTATCCTTGTTTAATAATAGTCATTTGTTTGCACACAGTCTTCAAGGGGACCGGTTTAGCTCAGCACCCGTCTAGGAATCGCAAGTTTCCTGGTTCGATACCGGTCGACGCCAACTCAGCGCATTAGTAGCACATCGGGTAATCTGATCTGTGTGTTAAAGTGGGGAGCAGACGGTATGCGTATTGCTCAACCTCAGCAAAACAATTTTCCTGGTCTAGTGCTAGCGAAAAGGAGATAGACTCCCTCGCTGTCCAGCTGATACCGACAATAGGCCACTTCGCCAATTTTATGTCTTTAAGTAACTAATAATAATCCAGCATAAACAATTATAGCTTCAATAACTATTATTAATACAAAAAGACGCACAATTACATGGTATCAAGTATTGCCCTAATGGAGCTTGTGTGTTTATTTGTCTGTAACCGAAACTATATCACTACTGAGGTGACAATTCTCTTTGTTATTTACATCACATGATTTTATGTTAATTTAAACATCAATTATTAATAAATTTTTTATATTATTAATACTGTTGGAGATATCTACATACAATTAACATGCAATTGTATTTATATATATAACAAAATAGCGGTTTACAGTGTGAACGGGAAGGCTAATTAGCATATTGATATTAAAAATTTGATTTTAATAAATATGTGCTTAGTATTATTGATTTCTAATTGTTTGGTTTTATATTAATGAATATCAGCAAAAATCTTAAAAGAAATCGATTAACAAGAAGAAATAACTAATTTTATTCTTTACTTCCTATTTTAACTAAATAGTTAAGGTAGGAAAATTTAGCAATGAAAGACGGGAGTGATAGAAGAGTAAGTTTCAGTTTATCTATTTTTCGATTATACCCTCCACTGTTTCAAATCTTTTTATGTGTATTTCTTATTTAGTTTTGCTAGTACGAATAATGTTAAACAAATCTATTTGACCCATAGATAGGAACCTAAAAGGTACTACCACTCCAGGTTAAAGTGAACCTTAAAGCTGTATTGATGTTAGCGCTAAGTTACTAATAATAATCCTCAGTAAATGATTTTAGCTTCAAGTAACTATCAGGATTTGTGGATATACCGCAATATTTAATAATTTGATTATTACAATGTTTGATATGTTTATCTAAGAGCTATTGCAAATAGTTCAATATGTAAAAGAGTATAATAATCTTTATCTAACTTTCACTCACTCTTGCTTTTCTTTCTTTCGTTCTTTTCATCTTTACCTTATATTCGATTGAAACAGATTAGTATTATCACTTTCTCGCGCTTATTCCCCTCGATTTTCCCTACTTTTTTTCTTTCCTATGATAATTTTTCTGTGTAGCATATCCTTTTTCTTCCTATTATTTCTTTATAATAAAAACGAAATGGTCCATTTTTTAGTTGAGGTGACAACACTAATAAGAATTCGGTAGATAAGCAACACCAGGTAATCAAGTTTTACATTTTGTATTTACTCTTGTGCAATTTAACCAGGGGGGTGTTGCAAGATGATAACGGTCTGTACGACCGTTATCATCATTAAGGAACATGAGTATTAGTATATAGATACTAATAATTTACACATAATTATGTTATCAAGTCTTACCGCCGAATGCAAATAAAAAGATGTTTTTGTCCCACAGAGGGGACCTAACAGATACTTCCACTCTGGGTCAGTGTACTTTGGTGTAATGGTAAAAAGGATATTCAATATTCCCCAGATCTTTTGAGTTGGGGTCTCAACATCAGATGTAATCTAGTTTCATACTCAGGACATCTTCCTTTCGGGGCCATGTCTTTGTTATATCCCCTACCTATGAACATTAATGGGTATGTCCCAATCCTCATAAATACGGGAGTATTATACTGACTGGGTAGTCTTATATCACTAGCAGTGGTTTACCTTTCTTCACGCCGCTGTTGAGTATTGCATTTTGTTAATGTTATAAAGATTCTATTTCCAACGTCCATTTGGTTATTTCTCATTTAGTAACCTTTGTTAGGTTACAGAATTATGGCGATGAGGATTCACTTGAATCAAATAAAAAAAGTAGGCATATATATATTTACCAACCCCTCCGCACGAGCAGGATGCGACACAAGGTCAATTTCTTAAGCGGAGTTTAACAGGTTTGAATTCAGAGTCTCCCTTCTCCTAGACTGGTTACCTAGCCCTGGGTAAAGAGTCCTGTCTGCCCTGCTATTTACCCATAGCTGGAAGGAGAATTGGATTCATACCTTTCCCAAGGATATTAGCGCCATGTGAAATTCCAACAGCTTCGTTCAGGAATTGAACTCGCGTTGACGAGTCCATTTCCTACGACTCTAACCATTAGACCACGCGCCTCCATAAAAAAGTAGGCATATAGATGAAGAGAACGATACTCCAGTGAATATCGAGTCTATGGAAGTTCTTTTCGACACTTTTGAAATGTCCATTCCTCAGAAAGACCCTGAGATAAAAATACACCCCCAAAACCCCACACTTTGGCCCTATCTTGGGCTAGACGGGCGGTCGGAGAAGCCCCCTCCGATCAATCAGCTGGTCACGTCAAGCCCTAGCACATATATGATTTTCCCAACCCTATTGCCCTTATGGCAAGCCCCAACCCCTTTTTATCATATGGGTGCTAGAAGGCGGTGGCTGCGGGTCTACATGTCCTGGGAATGACGTTAAACTCTATCTGATGGTGAGGTTCCAGTTTTGGAGGTTTGGGGAATGTGGAGCACCCCTTCATCACCATTGCTTCCTGGTCCACTCTGACCCGGAGTGGTAGTACCTGTTAGGGTTCCATCTATGGGTTAAATAGAAAAATGTATTTATAAAAAAATTGTATTATCCATTAAGAATTGATTTATTTCAAAACTTTATCGGCATTAAATGACCCACTGAGGTTGATATGCCGTAAAACCAAACAAACCAAACAAACCAAACCAAAACCCCAAAAAACAAAAAAAGCAAAAAAAACCAAAAAAAACCAAAACAAACAAACAAATAAATCAACAAAAAACAAAACAAACAAAGTAAGATGAAAAGAAGCGAGACGGAGACAATCGACATTAACCCGAAAAGGAAAAGATATTGACTCTAAAAAAGTGGAGGGTGTTATATACCCTACCTATCAACATTAATGGCTATGGCCCAATCCCCATAAATACGGGAGTATTATAATGACTGAGTAGTCTTATACCACTAGCAGGAGTTTACTTTTCTTCACGCCGCTGGCTAGTATTATATTTTGTTAATATTATAAAGATTCCATTTCCAACCTCCGTTTGGTTATTTCTCATTTAGTAACCTTTGTTTAGTTACAACAGTCTTACCCCTCTGAAGCGGATACAGTCAGCATATTTTAAATTCCTACGACAGAGTGGAATAAACATTTTGGCATTCAATGTAGAATCGATTGTTCCGATGTGAACCGAGTATTTTAGACCCCGTCCCCGTCGATACAACAAAATACAATCGCTTCTTTTAGAAACAATGGTGATAAATGAATGTCGTAAAACCAACATATGTGTGATAAGAGCTAACCGAATTGGAAAATAAATCGAGTCAGTTTTACGACAGAGACAATGGAGACGCAAGGTTTATTCTTTCTTTTAATTTCTTTTACAATTTCTTCAGGAAACTTGATGAATTTATCTTTTAAAAAATATCACTGCCAGCTTGTCGTCCAGTATTATATATGACCTTTAAAAATAAATTGGTCATGATTTTTACTATAAAAATATCTTGGGAATGATTTTTATTATAAAAATGCATTGGGAAAGATTTTTATTATAAAAATATCTTGGGAATGATTTTTATTATAAAAATATCGTGGGAATGATTTTTATTATAAAAATGCATTGGGAAAGATTTTTATTATAAAAATGCATTGGGAATGATTTTTACTAAGAAAATGCAATGGTAATGACTTTTACTATAATATAATGCATTGGGAATTTTTACTATGAAATATATTAGAAATGATTTTTACTATGAAAATGCATTGGGAATGATTTGTACTATGAAAATGCACTGGACAATGATTTTTATTATAAAAATGCATTGGACAATAATTTGTACTGTCAAAATGCATTGGACAATGAGTTTTACACTAAAATTATCATCATCATATGAGGCAAGTAGCTGTAGAGTAGGGTAGGTCGATTTTTCACTTTTTTGATATATCAAATTACACGAAACACTGGAAGTTATGCACGGATCTATTAAGTATCGATACAAATATTTAGATGTGGAATTTGTACAAAATGTTTTAGAAAATGACATTGAATATCGACTGGGTTCTTTAACCTTGGTATGGCAAGCAGTTCAAGGAAAGAAAAACTGTGAATTCAAACATGTTAAATTCCGCTTTAGAAATTGACTGTGTGTCACATCCTACTCGTATGTTTGGTTTGTTTTGTTTTACGGCATATCAACCTCAGTGGGTCATTTAATGCCGATAAAGTTTTGAAATAAATCAATTCTTAATGGATAATACAATTTTTTTATAAATACATTTTTCTATTTAACCCATAGATGGGACCCTAACAGGTACTACCACTCCGGGTCAGAGTGGACCAGGGAGCAATGGTGATGAAGGGGTGCTCCGCATTCCCCAAACCTCCAAAACTGGAACCTCACCATCAGATAGAGTTTAACGTCATTCTCAGGACATGTAGACCCGCAGCCACCGCCTTCTAGCACCCATATGATAAAAAGGGGTTGGGGCTTTCCATAAGGGCAATAGGGTTGGGAAAATCATATATGTGCTAGGGCTTGACGTGACCAGCCGATTGATCGGAGGGGGCCTCTCCGACCGCCCGTCTAGCCCAAGATAGGGCCAAAGTGGAGTATTGCAATTCATGAACTGCTCAACCTCCTGGGCTCTATCCTTAAGCATCATGGGTCGCTACCCACGGCCAACATGTGGCCCCATTGGGGGATTCTTAACCCTCTGCAGAGGTGCAGTCGGTGCATTCTAACACCCCAGCCCCTACTCGTATGGAGGGGTTGGTAAATATATATCAATGAGCATGTTCGCGGAGTAGTTTTCGAAAATTTTCCGATACATGTCCATGTACGATGACTCGTTTTTAAAATTCGACTAATACACGAGCCAGTCCGGTGGCCAGTTTTCAAAATGTGTCCTATATATGAGCATGTACGGTGACTAGTTTTTAAAATTCGACCCAAACATTCTGATCTTTCTGATAAAACAGAACAGGAGAGAGAGAGAGAGAGAGAGAGAGAGAGAGAGAGAGAGAGAGAGAAGAGAGAGAGAGAGAGATTAATGATAGTTTTCATGTGCCATTTATAACTTTGTAAAGATGCACTTACTTTAAAAGATGCACGTACTTGAAAGCACACCTTTACTTAAAAAAAACCCCCACTTATTTGAAAGTACACTTTTCAAAAGACACGTTTACAAGAAAGTACACACTTGCTTGAAAAGGGACGCTTAATTGAAAAGAGACACTTACTTAGAAAGACACACTTACTTGAAAAGACACACTTGAAAAAATACACTTACTTGAACGTAAACTCTGGAATAGACACACTTACTTGAATACACTTACTCGAAATTACACAGTCAACTAAAAAGACACACTTACTTGAAAAGGCACACTTCTATAAAGTACGAAAGACGTGGTCACCGTTTCTTTCAGATGTCCAGAGTAGAATGCAAATGGCCGACTCCGTCTCTTTATATATATGTATCTGGCCAAGGGCAGATCACTCTGTTCTGCCTATACACAAGGGAAGATAACCCTGTTCTACCTAAATAACTAAAATAATTTGAAAGTAGACACTTAATTGAAAAGACACACTAACTTGAAATAACACAAGGTACACTGACTTGAAAATACACATTTACTTGAGTTTACGCACTTTCTGTAAAAGACACACTCGCGTGAAAGAACACATTTACTTGTTAGTACACATTCACTTGAGAAGACACACTTATTTAAATTAACACATCTTATTATAATGGAAATTCAATGTCTGTCTGTAACCGAAACTACGTCACTGCTTACGTCGCAACACTCTCAGGAATTGCATAAGTCTTTCAAGGAATATTTAATTTATAGTCAAAATCATTAATACATAGGAACATTTTTATCTATTAACGATGTCTCTATGAAACTCAGAGTTCGATTTGCCTCAAGACAACCCATGTTATTAGTACATTAAAAATCCTGCAATGTGTCTCATATATCACTAAGAAATAAAGGTTTCCATAATATATGATGTGACTAATTTGCCTACTGGTTTAAAAAACCGGTTTAATAAATAATTACTTGGTTTTGTTGGTCTCTGATATTATTGTTTTATTCTCCAACGTATTAATAAAATCAATCCTATGAATAATTTTTATATAGAAACCAACTAAAACATAATTAAAATAAATAGAATCTTTTTCTATGCGTTCTTATTTTATTTCGTTAGTCTCTCTAATTGAATATATTTCGCTAAATTAAAACTTAAATGCTTACCTCCGGACGGCGCGTATTCTTGCTAGTTAGATGAAACGACACACTAACGTGAAAAGACACATTCGTTTAAGTTTTTATCCTTTCGCTACGTAGCATCTACCGAGGTCGGTTACGACTCCATGCTGTACTGCCAATAAAACCAAGGTGATAGCTAAGTGTGAAAAACGCCGCAGCGACGGATCCACGAATTCGGAAGCCAATCGCCTATGAGACCACTGGCAGCTATGGCCATGAAAGCGACAATATTAGGGTGGGGTGGGGGGTTGGGAATCAGTCATCTTATCACTTGTGTCACTTTCGGTTGCGTCGAGACGCGTTTTCTACGCCAGCGGCTCTCCTTGGGTATCGTCTGAGGAAACACAGCTGCCATTGCCAAGTCCTCAGGCGGTGCCAATGAAATTGGAAATAACCGAATATTGTTTTAGTTATGGAGATAAAGGATAGTGACAAAAAAAAAATGAAATGGATTCGACAAGTTCTTAGAAAAGACTAAATATTGCATCGAAGCTGTGAAAATAAAAAGTATCAGATTTTTACATCTAAATCACATCTTATTATAATGGAGATTAAGTGTCTGTCTGTAAAGGAAAGTACATCACCACCAGCGACACAATCCCCTTAGTTATTTACGTTATATTCTCAATGTTTATTAAGTCGGTTTAGCTCAGTCGGTAGAGTGTCCGACTAGGATCCACAAGGTTCCTGGTTCGATACTGGCCCATGCTAACTCAGCGTATGAGTAGCACAGGGATCTGCGCGGTAAAGTAAGGAGCTGATGGTAGGTGTTGCGCTCCACCTTAGACGCAAAAATAATCTCTTTGGTCTAGCGCCAGCAAAATAATCTCTTTGGTCTAGCGCTAGTGAAAAGGAGATATAGTACCTCGCTGTCTGGCTGATATTGACTTTAGGCCACCCGAAGACTTACATTTTTACCTAGCATCTTATTTATTAACAATGTTTCTATTAAGGTCTAGTTGAGATAGATTTGCCTCAAAACAGCTCATATTATTAATGTGATTAAAATCCTGCAATGTGTGTTATATATCATTAAGAAATAAATGTCTAGATAGCATATGGTGTAAATAAATTGCCTACCGGTTTTAACAAAACCGTGTTTAATAAATAATTACTTGGTGGTATTGATTAATATTGTTGTTTTATTCTCAAACGTATTAAAATGATATGTACAATTTTATATTAAAATCAATTAGAATAAAATAAAAATAAATGTTTCTTTTTGTGTTCTTATTCATTTTGTTTAGTCTTTCTAATTCAATATGATATTTAATTATATTAAAACTTAAATACTTATGTCTAGATGGCACATAATTTTGCTAGTATGATTAATTTAAAGATTTCAAATAAAAGAGAAATAGTTCATATCATCGATTGATTAATTGTTTAATTGATTTTAACGGCATTACAATCCGTCAAAGGCTATTTTATGCCTATATGTTAAAGAATCACGTTTATTGAACGTTCATATTTCATCATCACCAGGGCACACTCGTATCACGGTTATCCATGACAATTACTTTACCATCCATCCCTTTCACTCGAGAGATACTCTGCGCAGCATGCAGTGTCCGTACAGAGCTGGTCAATGTAGGTATTTGATGGACGACCCACACCGACGTGCCCCTGTGTAGGTTTCCACAAGAGAACATCACTTATGAGTTTGTGTTGCTTCTCCAACAGTGTCCAGCATGTCGCGGTGGTTTGTATGATAGGGGGCAAAACTGCCTTCTTATGGAATGTTATTTCAACGATTTGTTTAAGATCGCACGCCGAATTCTTGTGCAGCTCCCTTCTAGCTTATTCTCTAGGTGTTACATAATCTATGCGGTTGCATAAGACTATTGTCAATCCCCTGTATTTCTAAAGGGATGGTCCTTTTAATATCACGGGCGGGACTTTCCATGGAATAGTACAGAAAGCCCGCGAAATACGTGAAGTCACGTGGGACCTGGTTGGGTCCTCAGTTTCAGTTTTGACGTCGGGCAGAGAAGATGTCCTGCCTTAACTGGAACTCACTGCATACGTGCGCTATGTTAGTCTATGTTTAGTTCCATGAAATGTTTAGTTAAGTAAATTAAAAGCTTAAGAAATAACACGATTTTGTGGTTGGTGAATGTCTTGGTAACAAGACTGATATAGAAGAAGAAATGAGTTAAGTGCGACCGACCACCAAGAAGAAGTCCAAATGTTAGAAGAGACGCTAGAAGAACTTAAGATGTCCAAGACGCCAGAAGAAGAATAGAAGTAAAGTAAAGAAAGGGTATACAATATAGGTGCTTCGTTAACGGGAATGATAATTTGCATATTGATCCTAGAATTTTGATTTTGATAAATATTTGCTTAGTTTTATTGATTTCTAATTATTTGGTTTAATTTTGATTATTAAAAAAAAATCCATTACCAAAAAGAAATAATGATGTTGGCTGGAATTCTTGCTCTTTTGAGTCTGGAAACTGTTAAGATTTTAAGGGCCATCGTTGGTCAGTTAATTCTAGGTAAAGAGTCCTCCGATTTGGTTCCTTTGGTAATCCTCTCAGGTAGAGAATCCTAGGTTCCTTCGGCGATTGTTGCTAGTAGACTGATAAAGAATCAGCGTTTAAGTAATATATCAGACACGCAGTATGGCTAGCGATTGGCTAAGGAATAGACCACATGATCTCGCCTAGTCTATAAGTCTAGGTCGAGAACTAGCACACCTTATATCCGAAAAGAAATCCAACAGAAACAACTTGGAATTCACTCGAGGATATCTTGCCTTGTGCCATTTATACTTCTTAATAATAACACAAGACATTATTACTTTGGCCCTATCTTGGGCTAGACGGGCGGTCGGAGAGGCCCCCTCCGATCAATCGGCTGGTCACGTCAAGCCCTAGCACCTATATGATTTTCCCAACCCTATTGCCCTTATGACAAGCCCCAACCCATTTCTATCATATGGGTGCTAGAAGGCGGTGACTGAGGGTCTACATGTCCTGGGAATGACATTAAACTCTATCTGATGGTGAGGTTCCAGCTTTGGAGATTTGGGGAATGTGGAGCACCCCTTCATCACCATTGCTCCTGTTCCACTCTGACCCGGAGTGGTAGTACCTGTTAGGGTTCCATCTATGGGTTAAATAGAAAAACATGAGTTTATAAACAAAATTGTATTATGCATTAAGAATGAATTTATTTCACAACTTTGTCGGCATTAAATGACCCACCGAGGTTGATATGCCGTAAAACAAACCTAACCAAACCAAACAAGACATTCTTGTTTTTTCTTTCTCACGAGTTATTTCATTTTATTAGTCAAAATGCTTTGGGTGACAGAGCCTCTACTTCGTTCCAAACTGATATTTCACCCCTCTCTCTTTATCTTACTCTCTTCACTCTCTGTCCTTAACCAATCAGAATTTGACAAATGGTCCAGTGCTTCGTCATAAAAAAATCTTTCCATATTACTTACACGTAATCTCTAGCATTCCTGGCATTTTCCAGTCTCTTTTTCTCCCTATTATGTTACATGCATTCTTATTTTATTTCGTTTGTCTTTCTGATTTAATATAATATTTTAATACATCAAAACTTAAATACTTGCGTCTGGTGGGCGCATATTTTTTGCTAGTGGCATTAATTAACGTTGTTCAATGATAAAGTTTCATAAATTGGTTTATGTATTCCGTGGAATATTGAAAGCCTCATGTGATTACTTGAACAATTCGTAAAATTTGAGGAAATGGTCTTCTCTTGTCAACGCTACAGAGTTTGCCGGTTTCTGCCAATTAAATTTTAACGTCGGCTTATCCTCTTGTACGCTAAGCAAACAATAAAGCAAGATGGTGATTACAAGAATTAATATGCCCGATAGTGATTATCTTGGATTCTCATATATTTTCTTTAATAGGCTCGAAAACATTAAACCTTTCCGATTTTATGATTTTATCTTCATAAGTGATTTGAGGCTTCTTTATTTCCGCCACAAAGAAATGAAACGTCTTCGCTTAATAATCTATACATCATATTATATTATTATTATTACTAGCAAGAATCGTCGTAAGTATTTAAGTCTTAATATCATGAAATACAGGGTTTCCACAAAGTCCATATGCTCTTTAAAGTAATACATTCTCTAAAGTGCACACAGAATTTATGCAAACTATATATTAAATTAGAAAAACAAACGAAATTAAATAAGAACACATATATAAAGATTCCTTATTTTGATTATATCTTAATTAGTTTCTATATAAAATCATTTGTAAGATTGATTTAAATACGCTCGAGGATAAAACAATAATATTAGAGATCAATAACATTAAGTAATTGTTTATTAAACCTGGTTTTATGGATATAGCGAATCCGGTTCAAATCTTCGACGCGGCTGTTTGAATTTTACATAGCGCTAATACCCTTGAGAACGGTACGAATTCAACTTGATGTAAATAGTTGGGCTGACTGGATTCGTTAACTTTGGTATGGCAACCAGTCTAGAAGAAGGAAATATGTATGTGTATTTTTGACACACCTTCTATTCTGAAAAAAAAAACCTTCCATTCATTCTTCATTTTTATCTTGGTAAATACAGCTTTAGCCTTGGTAGGTTTTTGACACAACTTGTATTCTGAAAAAATACTGAATGGAACGTTATTTTCTTCAGAATACAAAGTGTGTCAATAAGTACAAAAATCTCGATACTTTTTGGACACACCTTGTATAAGTTTTAAAGAATTCCTATCAAATACTAATACATCTAAAACATTTATTTGACCCTTAAATGAAACCCTATCAGGTACTGCAATTTATCCAACTCTTGTGCCATGAGCAGGTGTGACACAAGGTCAATTTTTAAGCAGAGAACAGATGGTTTGAAATCAGTATCTTTCTTCTAGACGGTTTGCCAAACTAAGGTCAAAGAATTAAGACAATTTAACGATTTGCTGAGGCGGGAGTTGGGGTGGGGGAGAAGAAATTGATTTATGTCTTTCCCAAGAGCATTAGCATAAAATGAGTCAGAGTAGACTTGGGCTTAATGGCAACAAAGAGGTGACTTCACATTCCACTCAGATCCAGACCAGAACAGGAGCCTCACCATCAGATGCTGCTTAGTGTCATACCGAGGACATTCGAATATTTAAGACTTGTTATAATGTATTTGTTGGTTGGTTGGTTGGTTGGTTTTACGGCATATCAATCTTTTTCGCAGTCGGTAGAGCTTTCGACTAGGAACCACAACGTTCCTGGTTCGACACCGGCTCTCGCCAACTGAGCGTGAGTAGCACAGGGATCAGTGCGGCAAAGTGAGGAGCTGGTGGTAAGTGTTGCGCTTCACCTCAGGCGCCAAAACAATCTCCTTGGTCTAGCGCTTGTGAGAAGGAGATATACTCCCTCGCTGTCTGATTGATACCGACTTTAGGCCATTCCGACAACTTTTTAATGGTAATATTCGGTTTCTGACAGTACCTGCTATTGGCTAAAGGTCACCCATCTAAGTATTGAACAGGCTCATCGCTATTTAACTTCGGTGATCTAGTGGGAACCGGTGTTTTCAACGGGACTTGGTCGTAATCGATAATCTATTTGTTCTGATAAAAGTTGAATTTTATACGACGTGTGCTTATAGGAAGAATTCAAAAAGTACAAACAAAAATGACTAAGGGTAATAAGGGAAACATGTGCTTTGGGTTTTCCGTGCAAAGGACAGATAATTTGGGGGTCATTATTATTGCCGTCCTTGTTTTATGTGGTGACAGGGAGACGAATAAAAAAAATCCGAGGATTGTTAAGGGTGACAGTCCATCAAAGCATGGATCATTATTGTGTCATCGTGTGGGAGCATGCCAGCTTTTTCAGCACGGGGGTTTGAATGAAAAAAAAATGTGGTTAACTCTCCAACAATTTCAATTTGTCTATATGTCAACTACGTCAACTCCGTAGTTTACTACGTTATGTCTTCTTCCTCCTTCATCTCATCATCATCATCATTCTTCTTCTTCTTCTTCTCTGATCATTATTTCCTCTTCCTTCTTCACCCTTGGCCTCTTCTTCATCTTTTTTTCTTTCTTCTCCACCTCCTTCCACTTACAACTCTTTTTCTTCTTTATCTTCTTTATTTCTTCTTCTTCATTTCTTCTTCTTCTTCTCTTCTTCTTCTTCTTCTTCTTCTTCTTCTTCTTCTTCTTCTTCTTTTCTTCTTCTTCTTCTTCTTCTTCTTCTTCTTCTTCTTCTTCTTCTTCTTCTTTTTTCTTTTCTTCTTCTTCTTCTTCTTTCTTCTTATTTCTTCTTTCTTCTTCTTTCTTCTTCTTCTTCTTCTTCTTCTTCTTCTTCTTCTCTTCTTCTTCTTCTTCTTCTTCTTCTTCTTCTTCTTCTTCTTCTTCTTCTTCTTTTCTTTTTCTCTTTTTTTTTCTTCTTCTTCTTTCATTTTTTCTTCTTTCTTCTTCTTCTTCTTCTTCTTCTTCTTTTCTTCTTTTTTCTTCTTCTTCTTCTTCTTCTTCTTCCTTCTTCTTCTTCTTCTTCTTCTTCTTCTTCTTCTTCTTCTTCTTCTTTCTTCTTTTCTTCTTCTTCTTCTTCTTCTTCATTTCTTCTTCTTCTTCTTCTTCATTTGATTATTATTTCCCCTTCTTCTTCTTCTTCATCCTCCTCCGGTCCCATCTACTTCCCCCGTCGCTTCCTCTTCTTCTTTGATCATTATTTCCTCATTACTCATAACTATTTATACATGGAAGGAGAATAGCTGGATACACACCTTTCTCAAGGGTATTAGTGCTATGTGAAATGCAAAGAGCCTCGTCCAGGATTTGAACTCGAGTCGCCGAGTCTATTTCCTACAACGTTAACCATTAAACCACACATCGCAAAAGTTTTTAAAAAATCGAATATATATATTTTTTCAAAATCGCACTGACCAGTCTAGACTTCACATGAACAGAAATCTAAACATCTAGACATCGTCACTATTATATAATTATTTAATAAGCTTAGATGTGGCCCAAAGCCAGAAATATGGGGCGCCCAATGAGAATCGAACTCACTAACAATGGTTTTGCGAGTTTAGCTTGCTAACCATTCCACCAAGTGATGCCCCACTTTGTTATATCATTTAGATCTTTTGTATTTTATAAGCTTAGATGTGGCCCAAGGCCAGAAGTATGGGGGCGCCCAATGAGAATCGAACTCACTAACAAGGGTTTGCGAGTTTAGCTTGCAAACCATTCCACCAAGTGATGCGCCCCACTTTATAATATCATTTGGATCTTTGTATTTTATAAGTTTAGATGTGGCCCAAGGTCAGAAATATGGGGCGCCCAATGAAATCGAACTCACAAACAATGGTTTGCGAGTTTTAAAATGAAAAAAAAATCAAAGATCCAGTCTCGATACTTTTTGATCGTTTCTCGTAGATCTTGTTTGAGGGAAGGTTCTGTACGATTTTCGATAGATTTATTCCCAAAGGATAGACGGCAAAAGGTTTATGAAGTGAGATTATTCAATTCAGTAAGTGGTTATTTTGGGTGAAAGGGTCGAATGACTTATTTCGGCAATTATTCCAGCTACTTGAGACATTCAGAGAATTCCGATATTTCGAGAGATTTATAATTGATAGAAATATCTACTGGAAAACGTCGCTAATTTTGTTCGGCTAATAACGTTTTTCAAAATCTAATTCCGTCTTTATAATAAGATATACAAAAGGGCATCATTATATGTTCCTGATAGGTTCCAAAACTCACCAAGGGTTGTTGAATCCGAGGATACTAGCGAGTCATACTTAGTAGGTAAGTACTTTCATGACTTTCCGCCTGGTTGGATTGACACAAGGACTTTTCAACTTTTTAATGAGCTTTGGTTTGTACATGATATTTACCTCGTACCCTACTTGTACGGGTTAGGCACAAGGCCCTATTAATATCGGACAACCCAAAAACCGAAGCTCATGGGGGCGGGTGAAAAATTGCGTCGATCCCGTCGACATTCCCCTCAAGGTGGGCCCCTCAGGCGCTGAGCTATAAACCCAGCCCTGCCCCTTTAAATCAAGGGGGCAGGTATTGCCTGGGGAGATAGCCCCCTGGGATCGACGCTATCAACTTGTAAAGATCCAGGGCCGAAGCCACTGGACCCCCACCACGGTTTGTACATGGTCCCTATATAAAAATGTATTTATGCTAACCTGGCCTTGTAGGAGTCCCGGGAAATAAACCTACTATATGGTGCTGATGTCATAATGAAAATCTTTTGACATACTATCTATAACTCAAGGTGACTCATCGTGGTGTAATGGTTAGTAAGCTAGTCTCACAGATCCATTAGTATTGGAGAGCAAATTCGATCCTCGCTGAATGTCCCATAGTTGAGACATTGTGTCACATCCTACCGGTAGCGAATGGGTTGGGTAAAAGGTATTAAACCGTTAGGGAAAGGCATGAACTCCCTCATCTCCTCAGATATAGGTTAATAAAGCCACTTCTATAAGGGTGGATGTGGCATTAAATAACCCATGAAGATTGTGTAAAGTAATTAGGGATAAAATTCTAGTCATCAAAATTCGAATATGAGAGAGATATTTCGGAAATAAACAATAAGGAAAAGAATTTCAGAAGAATAGCAGAAATAATACAGTTAATTACGTCACAAAGTATGAGTTGATGTGTGGAGGGAGAACGATGATAATAACATAAGGGGCTCGGTTTTGAGAGAGAGAGAGAGAGAGAGAGAGAGAGAGAGAGAGAGAGAGAGAGAGAGAGAGAGAGAGAGAGAGAAGAGAGAGTGTGTGTGTGTGTGACTGCTCTTTCTTCTTTTTTTTTTTTTTTATTCAGTCTGTCATCCGCAAAAACAGCGACTTCATCACCATCATCTATATTATTTTTTCTTTTTATATTCACTCTTAAAGAAATAACATATTTTTCAAGCAAACTCCCAAATCCCCCATCCCTGCCAACCAGCCATCGGTTGCAGGGTCTAGGCTTGTTGGTTTGACAGTAAAGTTGAAACAGGGGAAAAAAACGAAGACTGAAATCTAAAGTTGAGCTGAGAAAACCTGGTGAGCTCAGGATAAAAGGGAGAAGGTGAAGTTGAAGGAGAGGAGGAAAGCAAAAGATGAGAGTGAGAGAAGTAAAGAAAGAGTGGAAATGGGGAGAGGAAGAAACAACTAGAGAGAACGACGGAGAGAGAGAGAGAGAGAGAGAGAGAGAGAGAGAGAGAGAGAGAGAGAGAGAGAGAGAGAGAGAGAGAGAGAGAGAGTCGCGAAGAGGACACGCACGACAGAAATAGCCGGACTTAGTCGTATTGGCTGAGATCCTTGTCCGCCTGACAGTACTGCTCTCTTTCGCTCTTTCTAATTTGACAGATGGGGGAAAACAACAAATCTCCCCTTCTTTCTTCTCTCTGCTACTGGTTACTGTTATCAATGATCCGTCACCGACACATAATTAAGTTAACTACAACAGGAAACAAATTAATTTGCATTCCATCCTTTTTCAAAGTGGGTTACCGCGAAGAACACAAAAGGGTCCCAATGAAGAGAACTCCGCAACTCTAAAATAAACTCGAGGAGGCAACGCTACATATCGATCATTTGGAGTCGCAACGTTACAGTTAATATGCCATAACTAAAAGTTGCATGTAGTGGGAAAAATACAATCTTCAAACAATATATTGTTACATAATCTATGCGGTTGCATAGATTATTGTCAACTCCCTGTAATTCTGAGGAGATGGCCCTTTTCATATCACGGGCGGGACTTTCCATGGAATATTACAGAAAGCCCGCGAAATACGTGAAGTCACGAGGAACCTGGTTGTGTCTTCAGTTTCAGCTTGGACGTCCGGCAGATAAGGTCTTTCTGCCTTAGCTGAAACTCACTGCACACGCGCGTTATGTTAGTTACACGAGATGTTTAGTTAAGTAAATAAAAGCTTAAATAAATAATATGGTCTTGTGGTTGATGAATGTCTTGGCAGCAAGACAGACCTAGAAGACTAGACACGAAGTCCCCAAGACTAGGTCAAGAAGCTGGAAGAAGAACGTAAGATACCAAAGATGAACAGAAGAAAAATAGAAGTAAGTAAAAAGAAGAGTATACAACAATATATATATATATATATAGGCATGCCTATAATTTCCCGTTTTTCCTCTTTCCACTATTCCCCTCTCCTTCTCACTCGTGCCCCCCTCCCACAAAATATCTACTGCATCGTTCGTTCGAACTACTACTAATTCCTACTACCTCCGCATTACCAATTGTTACTACATCCCACTACCAATTCCTACGCTACTGTTCGTTTTCTTTAAAAACAAGACACCACGAAACATACCATCAGTTTCCAACCTGAAGATAGCAGATCAACATGCCGAAAGCGCTCGTAGAGACATCTTCGGTGGATTGCTACACCAGTTCCACCCTGACACCAAAAAGATGGCCAGACACCTTGGACGGATTGAACAGAAACTCGTAGACAGGAATTGTCACTCGAGTTCAACCATATATATATATATATATATATATATATATATATATATATATATTACCCTTCTACACGTGTAGGATATGATTCATGAGCAAATTTTAAGCGGATTTTAATAGCTGTGCATTTAGAGTTTTCCTTCTCCTAGACTGTTTGCCTAACCAAGGTTAACTAGCCAAGTCCACCCTACTATTTACTTATAGTTGGACCCATACCTTTCCCATGAGTATTAGTGCTATGTGAACTGCAACAAACCTCGACCAGGAATAGAATTCTGGTTACCGAGTCCATTTCTTACCATGATAGCTATTACACCACAAATATATATATATATATATATATATATATATATATATATATATATATATCAATGCGTATGGTTGGCACTATTATACTGTGATAGAACGTTAATAAATAAATAAATGATAAATATATATTTTAGTATATATTTATTTGTTTGGAAACAAGTCTGCTACCATTGGTTTTATGCTATCCAAACTTAATTGTTTCAGCTGAGCAATCGTCGGGTAGCGAAATATTTTTTTATCATTTTCAAAATTGTTTTCGCTGGCCGACGATTGCTCCGCTAAAGCAATTAAGTTTGGATAGCATGAAATCAATGGTAGCAGTCTTGTTTCTATACAAATAAATATATACTAAAATATATTTATCATAAATATATATATATATATATATATATATATATATATATATATTATGGACTCTATCGTCGATTTTCGACGCATGAGGGTTCACACACACAATGAACACCCACACAGTGATTTGTTTATAGTGGTGAAGGCTTGTGTTGGACCATTCACACTTTTTGGCACAGTCGATAGGAAAGAATTGGTGCATCAATGGTTGCCACAAACCCAATCAACGACCGACCTCAGGAATTTTGAATTCAGAGTTATCCCTCTCCTAGACTGGTTATATATATATATATATATATATATATATATATATATATATTATACACTTCGGCAGCATTTTTTCTTTTAGACATGTTCTGTTAAACGCCACAGACAATTCAAGCCTGAGGAGTTTTTTATGGTCCTTTCAATTTTCCTAGCGATCTTTTTCGTGTTTGGGCGGAGAAGTTGTAATAGTCCACCAAATCCTTGTTTTTTTCGAGCGCTTTCGGCTGGTTTATCAGCCATCATCAGGTGGGGAAACGATGTTAAGTTTTCAAGTGTCTCGTTTTTATAGAAGAACGAGTAGTAGCTTAAAAGTGGTGGTGGTAGTTAGTACGAAACAATGGATTAATGGGTTTTTGAGGGGGATACAGAATTGTGAGGAAGGGAGGGGGAATGGTTAGAGTGGGATTTTTTATAAGCATTGGAGGACGTGTTTACTGGTTTGAAAGTTTATTTTGTTTAAGGTAGGTTTTTTTAATTTGATATAGAGTGCTTCCATTATTTGCAGTTTTTGTTTGTTTTTTTCTTTATGGAGTGTGAGTGTGTATTCTGTTAAAATTTTTCTGTAGGTTGAGGGGTGCATGAATGTGTCTTTAAGTGTTGACTAATGGAGCTGGTGTCAGATAAGTGTATAATGTATATAATATATATATATATATATATATATATATATATAGTTTTGCGGTTTGAAGTTCAATTTAAATGAGCTATATGATTTGAAGAAGTACAGAAAAGTCGTTGGCCTGAAACCAAACCAGATGTCCAGAACTGTAGCCTCACCATCAGATGCAGTTTAGTGTCATTTAAAGGACCCATATACTGGTACTATGTCTTTTTGTGTTCAGTTAGTGATGTTCCGATATTTAGCATTGATTTTAGCTTATGCGTGGGATGTGTGGCTAGACTTCGCTTGAGGCGAAGGTATCAAAATCGTTTAATGTCTGGTTCAGACAGACTTAGTGCCTAATATTTCCTCTCTTAGCGAGATAGGTGAAATGTTTCGTCAAAGGGTGGGTGGGTTCTGTCTCTTTAGTGACCGGGTGGCGAAGTAAACGAAGTAAATTGTTTTGATGATTTAGGAAAGGGTGAGACAAATTTTTTGTAATATTTAGGTATGTTCTTATTTACATTTTTTGAGTAGCGTCTTCTTAATTCAAACACTTTGGTTTCTGAATTTGTGTGTATGCACAAGTTAATCCAAGAATAATTTGACAATTCTTACTTCTAAAATTTGGCAGATGGATTTACAGGGTGAATGTTAAGTAATTATATTTTGTGATCTTTAGCTTTCAAATTCAGCTGAGATTTTCATTTTCATTTCTTGATTCTTTAATGATAAGAGACAAATATAGAAAGGTGAATTCTATTCAACTCTTTCCCGTGTTATCATCTCAGTGTTATTATTTAGTAAATAGTTATTTTCAGGAATTATTTATCATTTATAATATATAGAATGAAATTAATCTATTATAATTATATATTATGTTCTTAATGATAATTATTATTGCTTCATTCATAACTAGCAGGGGCTACCCGGCAAAGCCCGGGTAGAGGAGAAAAAAAGGATAGTTTAATAATCATTTGCAGATCTATTACTACTGAAAAGCGAGTAGCGTCTTCTTAATTCAAACACTTTGTGTGAAATAAAGTTCAGTATCATACTTGATACCATATAATTGTGCGTAAATCATGTGAATTTCATTTACTTATCGTATCGGTTTAGCCAGTTGGTATAGCGTCGGACTAAGAACCACAAGATTCTGGGTTCGATACCGGCCCTCGATAACTCAGCGTATGAGTAGCACGGGGATCTGTGCGGTAAAGTGAGGAGCTGAAGGTAGATGTGACGCTACCCCCCAGAAGCCGAAAACAATCTCCTTGGTCTCGCGCTATTGAAAAGCGGATAGACTCCCTCGCTGTTTGGCTGATACCGTCTTTAAGCCGCCCGACGACTTACTTTTTACTTATCGTATCATTAGATAAATCAAACAACTGAATGGGTTAATAGTATCTATATCTAAATACTTCAGCTGGGGATTTAGAATACACCGACTGCACCTCTGCAGAACCCCCAATGGGACCACTTGTTGCCCCTTGGTGGTGAACGGTGATGCTTAAGGGTGGAATTCTGCTGGATGAACAGTCCTTGACATGTAACACTCCACGTAGACACTTACTTAGACTAAACGGGCGGTCGGAGAGGCCCTTACAATCAATCCACTGGTCATGTCAAGCCCTAGCACCTATACGATTGCCCTAACCCTATTACCCTTATGGCAAGCCCCAGCCCTTTCTATCATATGTGTGCTAGAAGGCGGTGGCTGATGGTCTTCATGTCCTGGAAATGAAAT
>CM042137.1:122435368-122447868 GCA_023376005.1 Doryteuthis pealeii | reverse complement strand
GTCCTCATCTTCATTGTTATCTGTACAACGTTTCGGCCTATATGCCCTCCGGCCTTCTTTAGGTATTTCTTGTTGGACTCTAGAAGCTTCTCGGACTCGGGAACCTTCTTTTCGAACTCGGGAACTTTCTTGTCGTAGTCGGGAACCTTCTTGTCGTAATCGGGAGCTGGATACCCCCGTGGAGTGAATACAGGGTTAGGTTCAAAGTTCCGTGATGGCTCCCTATTATGACAAGAAGGTTCCGACTCCGACAAGAAAGTTTCCGAGTTCGAAAAGAAGGTTCCTGAGTCCGAGAAGAAATACCTGAAGAAGACCGGAGGGCATATCGGCCGAAACGTTGTACAGATAACAATGACGACGAGGACAATAGTCCGAATGACGTAGATAATATTTGAATTAATTTGAATTTAACAGTTCGAAACTTGGTCTTATTAGAAAGAAAACATATTTACTATGTCTACTATTAAAAAAAAAGTATAAGATTTCAAAGATCTGTTTACATTTTTTCAGTCAATTCATAATTTATCTGCTAAAGTTTCCCTGCCCTGTTGACAAGGCTTAGAATACACTGACTCAATCCCCCGCAGAAGGGTAAGAGTCCCAAAGGGATGTTATACCCAATTTATAATCCTAAACTGATGGCGAGGATCATTTTAGGGAGTTCTGGGGCACGTGGAGTACTCTTTATTGCCATTATTCCCAGGCCCAATTTGACCTGTAAGGGTCACTTCTATGGGTCAAATAAGTCTGTTTGCAAATTATTCGTATTAGATAGGAGTACTTGATATAATATAACTATGAGTAAAATTAATATTAATCTAATAATAATGGAGATTCGCTTCCGGTTTTTGTCTGTAACAAAAACTACGTCACTGCTTACGTCACTATAGCCGAAATCGTCAAAATTTGAGCATGCAGTATTAGACAGTCCTCATTGTTTTTTAAAAAAAGGTTTTAATAGATACATCCCCAGTATCATATATTAATATATAGTTTGTTTTATTTTAATAGATATTCAAAGTTAATAGAACTTAGTTTTGATTTCAAATTGTTTTATTTTTTTTATTCCTTTAATAAATTTGATAATTTCATGATTTATGGTTCAAACACTCCGACATTTAATTTTTAACTTACAACTCCTCAAGCAATCTCCTTCAAAAATTTATTTTACATCGCCTGGCGTGCGTTTTTTATTTTGCTAGTATAAATAATGTGCGAACAGACTTAATATACAAATACATGGTTTAAAGTGTATCAAGGATTTCTATTCAATACAAATCATTTTCAAACAGACCACTCTAACCCATAAATGAAATCCTAACTGGTACTACTACACCGGGTCAGAGTGGACCTGGGAGTAATGACAATGAAGGGATACTCCAAGCTCTCCAGGCCTCCAAACCCGGAGCCCCAGAACTGGATACAGTTTAGTGCCATGAACAGGTCACCTATTTTTTGATGGGATGGAGTGGGGAGGCCTACGACTGCGGATGGAGAAATATATATATATATATATATATATATATCAATACTCTTGTTCCCTAATCCACCGACCGTTATCATCTTGCAACACACTCTGGTTTTAAAACCGTCCAAATCGCCATGATGAAATCCAAAAATGTAAATCCTAATTATCTTATAAGTTTCGTCACCTCATTGAATAATGAACCATTCCGTTTTTATTATAAAGAAAGAAAGGGAAGAAAAGGGACACGCTACACAGAAAATATAATAAGAAAGAAAAAGGGAGTAGGGGAAAGACAGAGTGGGAGGTGAGAGCACGGAAGCGATAACGCTAATCGTTTTCCGTTGTACTCTTATATCCACACCATATATTATGCAAGCATTTATTTCTTAGAGACATTGTAGGATTTTAATCACCCTAATAAGGTAATTCTGGGGCAAATTTAACTCAGATTTTCATAGAGACATCGTTAATAAATAAGATTTATTCTATATGTTAATGATTTTGAGCGCGGAAGCGATAACGCTAATCGTTTTCCGTTGTACTCTTATAAAGATCGGATGCATGGTTTGATTTACCGCGTAGCGTAGGTTAAATATTTCCAATTGAAGTTAATGTCCTGAAACAATTGAACAAAATTGATTTCCACTATTCAATATTAGCAGCAATAAAGTAAAGCTAAATAAATAAAGAACGATAACTCTTGCATTAGATTAAGAGCTCTTCAGATTGATGAGTGCTGAACGTGCCTGGAAGGAAAGAGTCTGTGCATTGCGAATGTCATGTAGCGAGTCATTCAGAAGGAGGATCGTTTTTATAGTCCAGCGTAAGTCGTGATCAATTGATGATGAAAGTCAGACTTCTCGAAACTTTTTCGTTTCTCTCAAATTAATTGCCGCGATATAAAAACTCACCGATAAATTATTGGTCACTGCGACACTAATTATTCGAGACTAGCAGGACCTGTGGATATACCACAGTGTGATAATTTGATTATTACAGTATTTGATATGGAGGCCAGAATTTTAACCATTGGGCTACGGAATTGATAATTTTATTTACGAGCTATTGCCAAATAGTTCAATATGTAAAAAGTATAATAATCTTGATTTAACGTTCTCTCTCACTATTTTTTTTCTTTCGTTCCTTTTATTTTTTTCATTGTGTTCGATTGAAAATGATTAGCGTTATCGCTTCTGCGCGCTCCCCCACTTTCTTTATCTTTCCCCTAGTCCCCTTCCTTCCTTCTTTCTTTCTTTCTTATTTTTCCCTGAGTAGCATATCATTTTTCTTCCCTTTCTTTCTTTATAATAAAAACGGAATGGTCCATTATTTAGCTGAGGTGACGACATTCATATGGAATAAGAATTTAGCGGATAAGCAACACCAGATCATCTGGATATACATTTTTGCATTTCAACTTGGACGATTTGGACGGTGTCATTTTTAATCAGAGGGTGTTGAAAGATGATAACGGTGGTACAATTTAGGAACAAGAGTATTAATATATAGATCATCTTGGACGATTTGGACGGTGTCATTTTCAACCAGAGGGTGTTGCGAGATGATAACGATCGTATAATTTAGGAACAAGAGTATTGATATATAGACCATCTTGGACGATTTGAACGGTGTCATTTTCAACCAGAGGATGTTGCGAGATGATAACGGTCGTATAATTTAGGAACAAGAGTATTGATATAAAGACCATCTTGGACGATTTGGACGGTGTCATTTTCAACCAGAGGGTGTTGCGAGATGATAACGGTCGTACAATTTAGGAACAAGAGTATTAATATATAGATATATAACTGTGTGAGCGTATAATTTGATATTTTGGATATAAATGAACGATAATTCGTTTTCATCAGTTTGGATACAAATTCTGGGCAAAATTAAGATCCCGGCTTACAAGAAACAACTTCCAGTCGTTTATATTTTCTAACTAATCAGGAACGGAAAAAATATTGTCCTAACTAATCAGAAACAGGGAGGTTTTTTTTGTCACTAATCAGAAACAAATACGTGTTTATTTTTTAACCAATCAAAAAACAGAAACAAATCCCTTTCCAATCAACAAGCAGTTCATGTGAAACCCTTTAGTTATATAAATAATCTTATGATTAATGCTCCTTTTCAAAGATAGTTTGCATATAAATAGTTTTTCGTTCCGTGTAACAGCTATCGTCGTAGGAAATATTCAGGGGATGATTTCAGGTGGAAAACACGTAGTGTAATGGTTAGAGTAGTCGGAAATGGACACGGTGACCCAAGTTCAAATCCGGGATGAGGCTGTTTTTATCTCTGGTAAGGCAACCAGTTAAGGAGAAGGAAAAGTCTGGATACAAACTCCACTTAAGAAATTAACCGAATGTTACACCCTTCTCATGCAGAGGAGCCGGTGAATATACATTAGGTACCACCAATTTTTCCAGTGAAATTTACCCCCTATATTTAACACAACGAAACTTGCATAAAGGTTAATATTATCTTAAAAATCTTTTGTCCATCCAAAAGAAGAAACATTAAATAAACTCTTGATGATTTAAAAAACATTTCAGCTTACGAAAATAATCAAAATTATGAACGAAAAACAATGTTTACATTTTTGCACCGTTAAATCAATTGAAATTTAACGTAGCCAAAAACAAGTTATGACTACCGTTTTTTTAAAAAATTCTATGAAAAATCAATTAATGATCCGATTTTTCAGAAAATTTCCCTGATTATTTACCTTTGGATGTAAATATGTCTGAAATAGTTATTTTCCTAAAATATATTAGGAGAAATATTTTTTGACGCAGTCTACCCCCTATTTTATTTATGAAATATGAAAAAATAAACAGACAAAAAACGATTTTTTCTATAAATAAAAGAGTCTGAATAATTATATCAGAAGATTTTTTATAAGAGTCAATGCGAGAGCGTTTTAGTAAAAGAACCAGGAATACAGAATTCTGCTAAAAATATATATATACAAGATAACGATGAATAATGTTTCCCCAATCGGATAATTTGATCTTTGAATTAACTGTTTTTCTTTGTAACAACTCTTTATGTTCGTTATTTCTTTTTTGCGAGATTTAAAAAAAAATTAAAAAATAGTTACGTTTCTTCCTTCAATATGTTATAAACTAATCACGTAACCTATTTTGGTGGTACCTAATATACATAAATAGTTTTTAGATTGAAATTAGTTATAAGACAAGTCGTCAAAAGCAATGAATATTAGTGGCCAGTTTAGCTCAGTTGGTAGATCGTTTGACTAAGATCCACTTGGTTCAGTGATCGATATTGGCCCTCGCCAACTCAGTGTATGAGTGACAATGGGATCTGTGCGGTAACGTGAGGAGCTGATGGTTAACGTGGCGCTCCACCTCAGACGTCAAAACAATCTTCTTAGTCTATCACTAGTGAAAAGGAGATAGACTCCCTCACTGTCTGGCTGATACCGACTTTAGGCCACCCAGATGACGTTACTTTTCACCTATATATATATATATATATATATATATATATATATATATAGAGAGAGAGAGAGAGGTAGAGTGAGAAACAGAGAGACAGAGAGAGAAAGACTGAAGATTCAGATTACACAACCATAAATTAACAATCAGACAGCAATCTGAATACAGCAACATCGCAAAACATTTTAATAAACCACAACACAACCTAAAAAACCTGAAATGCATTTTAATCGATCACGATTTCCCATCCACACAGACACGCAAAACACAGAAATTAAGTGGGTAATACGCCTAAGCGCACACCTACGCGGGTTGAATGCGGATCTAGGAGCTCTAAATCCATATAAATATTTCTCGAATACCAAAGGCATCAACATAGAAGATGAGGGCAATCCCCAACTAACCCCTGCCCAAAACTCCAATCACCCGCAGACACAGAAATAAACCACTGACCAAGAAGACAGGGGTAGCGGACGGCTGTCCCATAGCAGACATCATCACTCGCCGACACAGTCACAGCGCAGACGAGTATCCACCCTTACACACATTCAAACAAGCCGATCCAACTACCAGGAGAAAGGAGGTCACCGACGGTCAAACAAAATGCCCCTGATGACCACAGCCTCAAGTATAAAGATGCCCCCTCCCCCCCCCCCAAAAAAAAAAAACCAACACAAAACAGTTATTCTACATTCCTCTGTAGAAGGAGAGTCAAGTCTCCGAAATATTTGAATGAAATAAAACGAAACTTAACAAATGACAAACTGAGTTTCTTATATATTTCACACCCAATGCTTCACACGAAATCCAAAATCATATATATTATAGTCATTTATATATGCACAACATATGTTACGTCGGCTGTGACATTGGCTATCCCATCCAGTACGAGAGGAACCGCGGGATCGGAGCAACGGTTCGCATGCTCGCTCGAACGAGCGGCGGTGCCAAGCTGCCTCCGCGCGATAACGGCTGAAAGCCTCTAAGCCGGAACCGCGACCGGTGTCGCCACGGTATTACGAAAGGCGTCTCTTTTCGTTCCGCTGGAGCCTGCCATAGCGGCCGTCTGTCGCTAGTAGCGGCGACTGTTGCGTTCGGCAGGGCGGTTCGCCGTCTCCATTGGGCGTGGCTTGTCGTCGTTGCATACGCAATACCGACTTGGCATCCGCGACAGGCGGGATTTTGCCGTCGCCGTCTTGTTTCGAACCTCCCGTGGAGCGTGAGACGAGGGATCGCTCGTAGACCACTAATGTAATATACACACACCGAGACTCACCAGATATATCAACAAAGAAGCATACATGAATCTCATATCAAAAACATATATAAAGGGCAGTTGTGTGTACGCATGTATGTATGTGTGTACTTCCAGAAGAAACTACGAAAATAAAACAATTTATGACTAAATACATATATATACACATTCACTATTACCAGAACTTGCTTTTTGTGTGCAAATAGTTAAGACCTTGTCTACATTTGGAAATATATTTAAAAAATAGGATTTGAATAGCAAGAAAAGAGAAAAGAATTAGTTGCGTTTATGATTAAAACATAAATCTATTATGTAAGACCAAAACAACCAATGAGACTAACTTTTTATTATCCCCTCTCTCTACCCAGGCAACGCCGAGTAGCCGATTCTAGTACACACACATATATATATATATATATATATATATATATATATGTGTGTGATTGGCATCCTTCCGTCTACTAAAGACGATGGCGTAGTGTCCACTTTTTTTTCTTTTTTCCCCTTTAATCTGCAGCTGTGTAAGTGACTGAACAGTCCACGCGCGTGATCTAATGGTTAGAGTCGTAGGAAATGGACTCGTCAACGCGAGTTCAATTCCTGGACGAAGCTGTTGGGATTTCACTTGGCGCTAATACCCGTGGGAAAGGTATGAATCCAATTCTCTCTCCAGCTATGGGTAAATAGCAGGACAGACTGGACTCTTTAACCATGCTAACCAGTCTAGGAGAAGGAAAACTCGGAATTCAAACCTGTTAAACTCCGCTTAAGAAATTGACCGCGTGTTGCATCCTGCTCGTGCGGAGGGGTTTGGTATATATATATATATATAGTTATGTATAGATCACTAAGTAGGACTAACCCTATTCTAACAGTGACCACCCCAAGTGGAGATTTAAGAGGCTTGAATTCTGAGTTTTCCTTCTAGACTGGTTGCCTAACCAAGGTTAAAGAGCCAAGCATTCCCTACTATTTACCCATAACTGGAGGGAGAATAGTTGGATACATACTTTTCCCAAGGGTATTAGCACTATGTGAACTGCGGCTTCCTCCAGGATTTGAACTCGGATCCTACGACTCTAACCATTTCACCACCCACCACCAACAAGATCAAAACAATCAATGGATCTACGAGACTATTTTTTATTATACCCCTCTACCCAGGCAATGCCGGATAGCCGATTCTAGTATACATATATATATATATATATTTATTTTTTTTATTTTATCTTATTTATTTATTTACTTATTTTACTCCTAAACTCTACCAGTGTGGAAAAAACCCAGGTTATTCAATTTTTCGAAAAAAAAAACAAAAAATTCAAACTGACATCCGGGAAAAAAGAAGAAAAAGAAAAAGAAAAGACCGGCATATATATATATATATAATATATATATATATATATATATATATATATAAATGTGCATAACTATATATATATATATTATATATATATATATATATATATATATATATATATATATATATATATATATATAATGTATATTTTAAAAAAATTCCTCAACTTTTATTCTGTTTTTATTCGTTGTTTTCTTCTTTCATTTTTCCATGTTCTCTTTCTATCTTTCTTTTGTCAGCGCTCAGTTCTTTCTTTCTTTCTTTCTTTCTTTCTTTCTTTCTCTTTCTTTCATTCGATAATTCTTGCGTTCCCTTGAACTCAAATCTTACAGAGTTTCATACATTATTTCATTCACTTTATTTTCTAAGCAAAAAAAAAAAAAAAAACCCCGAAGAACAATAGCGCTGTCAATCTTTTGTGGGTTACGAATTCTGCCCGCGAGCAGTTCGCATGCACAGCTTGTTTTCATGCAATCATGGCGGGCTTTTCAAACGATATTATCATAATAATTACCGTTTGCTCGAAAGGAATCATTCAGTTTCACTCGAATCCAATGTTCCATTTTTTGGCGAAATTGAAAAAGGCTTTTGTAAATCACTTTCTGCTTTTAGTGTATGAACTCAAAGAACAGATTTAGTGTTTGGAAAACTGTGGATTTTTATTCTAAACTTCTAGCCGTTTCTAACGTTACGGGAGTTAGGTTTCCCCGTTCTGCAAATGGCTGAGGTATTCCATTCGGAAAAAACTCATTGTGTAATTTGCGCTGTTGAACGAAGAAGTAATCGATCAACAAGTCAATATCTCAGTCTGTTCCTATCTATCTATCTATCTATCTATCTATCTATCTATCTATCTATCTATCACAGACTGTTTCTCTATTTCCCATCTACCTATCTATCTATTTATCTCTCTATCTCTCTATTTCAAGTCGTTCCTATCTATCTATTTATAATTGCACTATCAGACCGTTTCTCTTTTCACATCTATCTATCTATCTATCTATCTATCATAGACTGTTTCTCTATTTCCCATCTATCTATCTATCTATCTATTTATCTCTCTCTCTCTCTATTACAAGTCGTTCCTATCTATCTATCTATTTATAATTGCCCTATCACAGACTGTTTCTCTTTTCACATCTATCTATCTATCTATCTATCTATCATAGACTGTTTCTCTATTTCCCATCTACCTATCTATCTATTTATCTCTCTATCTCTCTATTTCAAGTCGTTCCTATCTATCTATTTATTTATAATTGCCCTAGCACAGACTGTTTCTCTTTTCATATCTATCTATCTATCTATCTATCTATCATAGACTGTTTCTCTATTTCCCATCTACCTATCTATCTATTTATCTCTCTATCTCTCTATTTCAAGTCATTCCTATCTATCTATCTATTTATAATTGCCCTATAACAGACTGTTTCTCTTTTCACATCTATTATCTATCTATCTATCTATCTATCTATCTATCACAGACTGTTTCTCTATTTTCCATCTACCTATCTATCTATTTATCTCTCTCTCTATTTCAAGTCGTTCCTATCTATCTATCTATTTATAATTGCCCTAGCACAGACTGTTTCTCTTTTCATATCTATCTATCTATCTATCTATCTATCTATCTATCTATCTATCACAGACTGTTTCTCTATTTCCCATCTATCTATCTATCTATTTATCTCTCTATCTCTCTATTACAAGTCGTTCCTATCTATCTATCTATCTATCTATTTATAATTGCCCTATCACAGACTGTTTCTCTTTTCACATCTATCTATCTATCTATCTAAGTTTGTTCCTGTACATTTATCTATCTATCTAAAGTTGTTCCTATGTATCTATTTACAATTATTCCTATCTATTTATAATTATAAACCTGACCGTTCCTCTCTTTACCCATCCATCTATCTATCTATCTATCTACCTATCTATCACACTGTTTCTCTATTTCCCATCTACCTATCTATCTATTTATCTTTCTATCTCACTATTTCTAGTCGTTCCTATCTATCTATCTATTTATAATTGCCTTATCACAGACTGTTTCTCTTTTCATATCTATCTATCTATCTATCTATCTATCTAAGTTTGTTCGTGTATATTTCTCTATCTATCTAAAGTTGTTCCTATCTATTTATCTATTTACAATTATAAACCTGACCGTTCCTCTCTTTAGCCATCTATCTAAATATCGATCACAGACTGCTTCTCTCTTTCCCATCTATCTATCTATCTATCTATCTATCTATTTAAAGTCGTTCCTATCAATCTATCTATTTATAATTGTCCTATCTATCTATCAGAGAATGTTTCTCTCTTTCCCCATCTATCTATCTATTTAAAGCTGTTCATATATATATTATATATATCTGTTCATCTATCACAGACTATTTCTCTCTTTCTTCATCTATCTAAAGTTGTTCCTATCTATCTATCTATCTATCTATCTATCTATCTATTTACAATTGTTTCTCTCTTTCCCCATCTATCTATCTCTCAATTTAAAGTTGTTCCTATCTACCTATCAATGTACGTATTTATGAATGACCCTATCTATCTATCCATCTATCTATCTATCTATGAATTTACAATTGTTCCTATCTATCTATCTATTTAAGTTGTTTCTATCTATCTATCTATTTAATTTGTTTCTATCTATCTATCTAAGTTGTTTCTATCTATCTATCTAAGTTGTTTCTATCTATCTATCTAAGTTTGTTCCTGCATATCTCTCTATCTATCTAAAGTTGTTCCTATCTATGTATCTATTTACAATTATCCCTGTCTATTTATCTATTTATAATTATAAACAGACCGTTTCTCTTTTCCCCCAACTATCTATCTATCTATCTATCTATTCAAAGTCGTTTTTATCTATCTATTTATGATTGTACTATCTATCTATCACAGAATGATTCTCTCTTTCCTCATCTATCTATCTCTCAATTTAAAGTTATTCATATCTACCTATCAATCTATGTATTTACACATGATCCTATCTATCTATCTATCTATCTATCTATCTATGAATTTACAATTGTTCCTATCTATCTATTTAAGTTGTTTCTATCAATCTATCTATCTAAGTTGTTTCTATCTATCTATCTATCTAAGTTGTTTCTATCTATCTATCTATCTAAGTTTGTTCCTGCATATCTCTCTATCTATCTAAAGTTGTTTCTATCTATGTATCTATTGACAATTATCCCTGTCTATTTATCTATTTATAATTATAAACAGACCGTTTCTCTTTTCCCCCAACTATCTATCTATCTATCTATCTATCTATTCAAAGTCGTTTTTATCTATCTATTTATGATTGTACTATCTATCTATCACAGAATGATTCTCTCTTTCCTCATCTATCTATCTCTCAATTTAAAGTTTTTACTATCTACCTATCAATCTATGTATTTACACATGATCTTATCTATCTATTTATCTATCACTGACTGTTTCAATCATAATCCATCTATCTATCTATCTATTTAAAGTTGTTCCTATCAATCTATGTATTTACAATTGTTCCTATATATCTATCTATTTAAGTTGTTTCTATCTATCTATCTATCTATTTATGTTGTTTCTATCTATCTATCTATTTAATATGTTTCTATCTATCTATCTAAGATGTTTCTATCTATCTATCTATTTAAGATGTTTCTATCTATCTATCTATCTATTTAAGTTGTTTCTATCTATCTATCTATCTATTTAAGTTGTTTCTATCTATCTATCTATCTATTTATGTTTCTATCTATCTATCTAAGATGTTTCTATCTATCTATCTATTTAAGATGTTATCTATCTATTTAAATCTATCTATCTATCTATCTATTTAAGTTGTTTCTATCTATCTATCTATCTATCTATTTAATTGTCTATCTATCTATCTATCTATCTATCTATTATCTATCTATTAAGTTGTTTCTATCTATCTATCTATCTATCTATCTATCTATTTAAGTTGTTTCTATCTATCTATCTAATCTATCTAAGTTGTATCTATCTATCTATCTATTTAAGTTGTTTCTAATTCTATCTATCTCTATCTATCTATTATCTATCTATCTATCTATTATCTATCAGTTGTTTCTATCTATCTATCTATCTATCTATCTATTTAAGTTGTTTCTATCTATCTATCTATCTAAGTTGTTTCTATCTATCTATCTATCTAAGTTGTTTCTATCTATCTATCTATCTATCTATCTATTTAAGTTGTTTCTATATATCTATCTATCTATTTAAGTTGTTTCTATATATCTATCTATCTAAGTTGTTTCTATCTATCTATCTATCTATCTATCTATCTATCTATCTATCTATTTAAGTTGTTTCTATATATCTATCTATCTATTTAAGTTGTTTCTATATATCTATCTATCTATTTAAGTTGTTTCTATCTATCTATCTATCTATTTAAGTTGTTTCTATCTATCTATCTAAGATGTTTCTATCTATCTATCTATTTAAGATGTTTCTATATATCTATCTATCTATTTAAGTTGTTTCTTTCTATCTATCTATTTAAGTTGTTTTTATCTATCTATCTATTTAAGTTGTTTTTATCTATCTATCTATCTATCTATCTATCTATCTAAGTTGTTTCTATCTATCTATTATCTAAGTTGTTTCTATCTATCTATCTATTTAAGTCGTTTCTTTCTATCTATCTATTTAAGTTGTTTCTATATATCTATCTATTTAAGTTGTTTCTATATATCTATCTATCTATTTAGGTTGTTTCTTTCTATCTATCTATTTAAGTTGTTTCTTTCTATCTATCTATCTATTTATCTATCCACCACAGACGATTCATCTCTTTCCCATCTATCTGGGTCTGAAGATCGCATAGGCGAGAAATTGTCTGTAACCAGGTGTTGACTCCATGTCCACGCTACCTTAACACACACACACACACACACACACACACACACCACA
>CM042137.1:122390368-122430368 GCA_023376005.1 Doryteuthis pealeii | reverse complement strand
CTCTTTTGTTATTTACCTCAATATTTCTTTCCCCTTCCTTTATGTCTATTATGTATCTATTCTTTCTGTATTCACTGTATTTTGATTTATTTCTGTCTTCATTAGCATTTCCCCATTTAATCCATTTTTATCTATCTATCTATCTATCTATCTATCAGAGTAGTAATCTACCCAACCCGACCGTCACGGGTTGGATGTGACACAGGGTTGGATGTATGGGTCATCCAGCGAGGATCGAACTCGCTGTTCAGTATTAATGGATCCACAAAAACTAGCTTGCTAATCATTACACCAACATGGGAGACCGTATCTATCTATCTATCTATCTCACAACGTATGCATCCATGTCGACTGGGCTTTAGAATCCACCATCTGCACCTCTGCACCTCTGCAGAGGAGTAAGATCCCCCGAATAGAGTCACTTGTTAGCCGTGGTTGACCAGTCATGCTTAAGGATAGAACCCTGGTGGCTGAGCAGTCCATGATATTCAGCACTCAGGGTCGACGGGAGTTCGTGGAGGCCTCTCCGATCAATCGGCCACTCACGTCAAGCCCTAGCACCTATATGATTGTCCCAACCCTATTGTCCTTATGGCAAGCCTCAACCCTTTTTATCATACATGTGCTAGAAGTTGCTGGCTGAGAGTCCTGGGTATAAGGTTAAACTATATGATAGTGAAATTCCAATTCCGAAGCTGTGGAGAATATGGAGTACTGCTCGATAACCATTACTCCCAGCTTCACCCTGAACCAGAGTGGTAGTACCTATTAGGGTCCCATCTATGCGTTAAATAGAAAAATTGAGTTTAAAAATGTTTAAAAAATGAATTAAAAAGTTTGTAAAAAAAAAAGAGTTTGAATATCAATCAAGTATGAATAAAACAAATTGTCTTCAGCATAAAATAACCCAACAAGGGTTGACATGTCGTAAAAACGAACCAACCATCCAACCACAGCATATGTTTGTTACATTCTTTCTCAGTATTTTCATTTGAATTTCATTTTAATCTATCTATTTGAAATAGTATGTATGTATGTATGTATGTATCTATCTATCGATACTAGCTTATGTATACTATTCACCCAAGAAATCATGCTTATACTCACCACGTGTTGCAATATATGCAACTTCATTTCAACGCTAACTTAATATATATATATATATATATATATATATATATATATATATATATATATATATATATATACTAATACATATATTATATTATATATTAATATATATTGATCTATACATGTGTGTGTGTGTGTGTGTGTGTGTGTTTGCTCGATAATACGTTTCTACGCTAATTCGAAAATTATTAGTATTTGATAGGTATACTTTAAAATATATAACTGCCTGTAACTTATTCGTATTAGATAGGAACGCTTTAAAGTATACAACTGTACTCAAGGCATAGATAACATTAGAGTTAGCCTTAATAAAAATCTGACAACAAAGAGAGTATTATTTATTTATTATATCATTTTAATATTAGTGTTGGTTACTGGGAAATGATTTGTCGCTATAGAAACTCCTTTAACGATGATGAATGATAAGATAAGAAAAATGTGATAATATTTCTAAAAACTGCATTTCACGATAATGAAGAGTGACTTGCCTGAGATTATGAGCATTAAAGACAAAAATTGTATCTATGTATTAATATTCTTGTTCCTTAATTGACGACCGTTATCATCTAACAACACCCTCCGGTTAAAAATGAGATCGTTCAAATCGTCCAAGATGAATTGCCAAAATGTAGATCTTGATTATCTGGTGTCGCTTATACGGCGAATTTTTATTTCTTATGAGTGTCGTCACCTCAGCTAAATTATGGACCATTCCGTTTTTATTATAAAGAAAGAAAGGGAAGAAAAAGATGCTACACAGTAAAAATGCATCGACAAATTAAGCAAAATAATTGGACCATTCCGTTTTTATTATGAAGAAAGAAAGGGAAGGAAAATGACATTCAAGGCAGAAAAAAAATAAGAAAGAAAGAAAGAAAGATAGAGAGAGGAGGTGAGCGCATGGAAGCGATAACGCTAATCTCTTTTAATCGAACATAATGAAAAGATGAAGAGAAGGAAATAAAGAAAAAAAATCAGCGAGAGAGTTAACTCAAGATCTTTGTACGTTTTATATATTGAATTATTGCAATAGCTCTTCAATATCAAATGTGGTAATAATTGAATTATCATACTTTGGTGTATCCACATGCCCTGCTAAGTCATTTATTATTATGCAACTATACCGCAAAGCTTCCGGTTTAGGAAAATTATGTCAACAAAAAAATAATTAGGATAACATTTTTATGCAATCTGCGAACCTTTTCCTTTTGATGCATTTTTTTTAATGTATAAAATGACGATTGCTGCAATTTCAACTTCAAATTTTTCATTCTCACTGTAAGTCCTAATTAAGCAATAATATTTTTTTTTACCTCCTCAATCTGAAGAACTAAATATAAACCCAATTAGTAATTTTATTTTGACGTTTGTAAATGTAAATTCTGAGCGATAATATGACTATATGACTTTCGGTTGATTCTCATTTATAGCTGCAGGGACCCTGTTGTTCCCCGGGTGGGGGTGGGGGAGCGACCCTTTTCTACCTTAAAATCTTCCTATCAACTTAGCAAGTCTATCCCTCCGACACGGATAGGATGCGACACAAAGACAATTTTTTTAAACGGAGTTTGAATACAGAGATTTCCTTTTCCTTGATTGGCTGACTTAAATTGAATATAGAGTTTTCATTCACCTAGATTATTTGACATACTCGGTCCTACAATTTACCCATGAATGGAGAGAGAGAAGATCGATGCGAACCTTATCCTTTTGCTGCATCCTTTTTAATGTATACAATGACAATTGTTGCGATTTCAACTGTTTGTGCGCTGATTCTAACCTAATAAAACTATTAACTTTGTATCAATAAACACTTTTTTTGTTTTTGCATTAAAATATAGTCATAAAACCTCAACTGATACACGAGTATAAACGTTGTTCCTGTCTACCTGTTTCAGTGTGCTCCGATCTACGATCTTTTGTTCTGAATCTTATCTTTCTTTCTTTCTTTCTTTCTCAATACTTTCGTGTCTATCTATCTTGCTACTGGAAAAGCAAGGAGGAATACATAAGTTACGTCCTCCTGTGGAAGCCAGCACATAGGCACGTCAGTGTCCAGCAAAGACGTACATTGACCAGCTCTGCACAGATATTGGATGCTGTGCAGAGGACATCCCGAGAACAATGAGTGATAGGGACGGTTGGAGAGAGATTGTCAAGGATATCCGTGCTAATAGCGCGACATAATGATGATGATCTATCTATCACTATTTTTCTTGTTTCTTATTTTCTTTCTTTCTTTCTTTCTATTTTGATATCTATCTATGTATATATCTATGTATCTATCTATCTATCTATCTATCTTGCACACATAGTTGCTTGCTTTCTTCATCAAACAGTATTTTTGTCTTTCATTATTTTTCAGTATCTATCTATCTATCTATCTATCTATCTATCTACAATATTATTTCTGTCTTTCTATATATCAATCATATCTTTATTTCTTCCTGTGTATTTCCATATATGTCTATGTATTTATCAATTTATCTGTCAAGGGATTTTCTTTCTTTCTTTCTATCTATCTATCTATCTATCTATCTGAGTATATTTGTTTCTTTGTTTATCAGTAACTATCTATCCATCTAACAGCGTATTACTTTTTTTCTTTACTTGTATTTTCATATCTATCTATCTATCTATCTATCTATCTATATGTGTATTACTTTCTTTCTATCCTTGTATTCCCATATCTATCTATCTATTTATCTATCTATCTATCTGTGTATTACTTTCTTTCTATCCTTGTATTCCCATATCTATCTATCTATCTATCTATCTATCTATCTATCTATCTGGGTATTACTTTCTTTCTTTACTTGTATTTTCATATCTATCTAACAGTGTATTACTTTCTTTCTTTACTTGTATTTTCATATCTATCTATCTATCTATCTATCTATCTATCTATCTGTGTATTTCTTTCTTCCTTGTATTTTCATATCTATCTATCTATCTATCTGTGTATTTCTTTCTTTCCTTGTATCTATCTATCTATCTATCTATCTATCTATTTCTTTCTTTCCTTGTATTTTCATATCTATATAACAGTGTATTACTTTCTTTCTTTCCTTGTATTTTCATATCTATCTATCTATCTATCTATCTATCTATCTATATATCTATCTATCTGTGTATTTCTTTCTTTCTTTCTTTCTTCTTTCTTTCTTCCTTTCTTTGTATTTTCATATCTGTGTATTTCTTTCTTTCTTTCTTCCTTTCTATTTTTATATCGATCTATATGTGTATTCCTTTCCTTGTATTTTCATATCTATCTATCTATCTATTTTTATCTATCAATCTGTCAATCTATGTGTCTATGTAGCAGTGTATTTCTTTCTTCTTTTTTAACCACTCAATCATAACTTATACAACATCAACGGCAAGTGTTACTATAAAAGAAGATCAAGTCATATAGGCGAAACGAGATTTATAATTATATTTGATAAACTCTTTTGAAGTTGATATTTTTCTATGAAAAAATTGAAGTGATTGATACTTCAGAGTTTTATTGATTTAAACAATTTGCTTTTTCATTCTCACTGTAAGTCCTAATTAAGCAATAATATTTTTTTTACCTCCTCAATCTGAAGAACTAAATATAAACCCAATTAGTAATTTTATTTTGACGTTTGTAAATGTAAATTCTGTGCGATAAGTTAAGCCTTGCAGCCTATATGACTTTCCGCTGATTCTCATTTATAGCTGCAGGGACCCTGTTATTCCCGGGTGGGCGTGGGGGAGCGACCCTGTTCCCCGGGTGGGGTGGAGGAGCTACCCTTTTCTACCTTAAAATCTTCCTATCAACTTAGCAAGTCTATCCCTCCGACACGGATAGGATGTGACACAAAGACAATTTTTTTAAACGGAGTTTGAAGACATAAATTCCCTTTTCCTAGATTGGCTGACTTAAAGTTGAATATAGAGTTTTCTTTCGCCTAGATAAGTTGACTTACTCGGTCCTACAATTTACCCATAAATGAAGGGAGAGGAGATCGATTAATGCTTTCGCTAACCGTATTAGCGCTATGGGAAATGCAAACAGTCTGGTCCAGGATTTGACCTGGGGTCACCAATTCAGTTTCCTAGAACGATAACCGTTACAGAAGTGCGTTTTCTGATTTCAATATGTATCCCAATCAAATTCGGTAGCTTTTCATCACACATTTTGGGTGTATATTGACAACATCCAAGCAAAGGTTTTCTTTATATTAACTAGCAAAATAAAAAACGCCCTCTGGGCGACGTAAAATAAATATTGCCTGAGGGGATGGGAGTTGAAAGTTTAATATCAGAGAGTTTGTATCATAAGTAAAGTAAAATCATCAAATTTATTAAAGGAGTAAAAAATAAAATAAAAATATTAAAGGAGTAAAAAATAAAAAAAATGAAATGGAAACTTAGTTCTGATAACTTTAAATGTATATTAAAATAAAATAAAAACTATATATAGATATATAATACCAGGTATGTATTTATTAAAACTTGTTTAAAAAACCAATGAGGACTGTCTAACATTGCATGCTCAAATTTTGAGTGTATTCTATTTATGACGATTTTAGGCAGTGTGACGTAAGCAGTGACGTAGTTTTTGTTACAGACAAATACAGGAAACGAATCTCCATTATTAATAGATAGCTATTAATAGATATAGATTTCTTTTTTTTTACAAATAAACATCCTTTCCACTACGGACAAAATGTGATACAAGATCACTTGTTCAGCAGTGTAAAGCTGGTTTAAATTCAGACTTTTCCTTCTCGTAGAATGGTTGCCTAAAAAGGTTAAAAAACACGGTTTGCTCTACGATTTACCCATAGCTGGATAGAGGCGGTGGAGAACAGATGGATTCAGGTCTTTTCTAAGGGCATTAGTGCGAAGTGAAACGCAAACAGCTTCGTCCAGGATTTGAACTCAAATTCCATTTCGTATGACTATAAAGGTTATGCTAACGCACCTCTTCATTTTATTTTAATGATATATCTTTCTTTCAATTTCTACTACGTTTCATCACAACTCCTCTGCATGAAGAGGATGCGACCTCATACGATCGTCAGAAAGCAGATTAGATCGTAAATAAAGAAGCGGTTCTCTAGTGAGATTCGAACTTGTTTTCCTTATCTTTGAGAAATCTGTCTATCCGAGATTTCTACAGAGATTCGAACCCGTCTTCCTTATCTTTGAGAAGTCAGACAGACTTCTCAAAAATAAGGAAGATAAGGCAACTGCTTTACTGATTTAGCCATGAAGATTTTGTTTATTTTGTTTCACGGCATATCAACCACGGTGGGTCATTTAATGCCGACAAAGTTTTGAAAGATTCGTAGTGATAGTTTCGAAGAAAATTCTTAAACTCTATTTTTTTGTAAACAAATTTTCTATTCCACCCATAGATGGGACCCTAACAGGTACTACCATTCCAGGTCCGAGTGGACCTGGGAGTGATGGAGATGAAGGGGTGCTCCACATTCCCCAGACCTCTACAACTGGAACCTCACCATCAGATAGAGTTTAACGTCATTCCCAGGACATGAAGACCCTCAGCCACAGCCTTCTAGTAACCATATGATAAAAAAGTTGGGGCTTGCCATAAGGGCAATAGGGTTGGAGCAATCATACAGGTGCTAGGGCTTGAAATGATCAGCCGATTGATCGGATGGGCCTCTCCGACCGACCGTCTAGCCTAAGTAAGGACCTAAGTGGTGTGTTGCATGTCATGGACTGCTCATTGACCAGGATCCCCTCTTTAAGCATCACGGGTCGCCATCCCCGACCAACAGGTGGCCCCATTTGGGGGGATCTTACCCCTCTGCAGAGGGGCCACGAAGACAAACAGGTAATAACAAAGAATATATAAAATGATTAAATAACGCTAAATAAATCGTAAATTTCTACCAGATACCCGTCTATTTTTATTTGTTTAAAAGAGGCCGGTTTAGCTCAGTCGGTAGAGCATCGCCAACTCAGCACATGAAAAGCTCAGACTGGGAGCTGATGGTAGGTGTGACACTCCACTTCAGATGCAAAATGAATTTTCTCGTCTAGCGTTAGGGAGTATAGATTCCTTCGCCGTCCGGCTGATACTGACAATAGGCCTCTCCGGTGACTTAAAAAAAAAAATTCTTCGTAGAAAATCGGCAGCATTAATTATTATTTTAGTGTGCCTCAAGATGAATAAACGATATGAGTTTCTGGTTAGTGAAGGTGCCCAAGTGACCCATTGGCATTAGATCAGAATTTTTAATACTTTATTTATCTGGTTAATGTATAAACTTAAAATTGTCAGTGTTCAATGCATGGATAATTGATATGGTAGGTCGAGCTTCGTATTTGTTATCAACATCAGAAACTGATATATTCAACAGCACTTTGTTGAGAGAAAGACCGTAGATTCTATTATACGTAACTAAGACATTCGTTGATTCGATTTGGCATTTTGAAAATCAAATTACAGGTTGTTGGTGTAGAAATAATCAGATCTCTGTGTACATGTATATGGCTATTAAGCGAACAATACCAGTCAGTGCGAATTACAAACATTCACAGCGAGTGTGAAGAAGGAGAGTAACTTTGTATATTGAACGAAGCGAAGGGAAAAAGTGGAAGAGTACATACAAGGGAGGAGTTCGATAAAGTCAGTAGGCTGACACGAAGTAATTACCTGAATTTTAATTTGAAATGTTCTCTGTGTGATCTATAACTGCATCAATATAATATCTTGTTGGGGAAATGTAGGTGTTCGTTTTAAGTATATCTTTCTTATTATAATCGAGATTGTGTTTGTTTTTTGTCTGTAACCGAAACTATATTATTACTCAAGTGACAATTTCCTTAGTTATTTACGTCACATTCTCCATGATCTTATTTTTATTCAAACCTCAATTATTAATAAAATTGTTTTACATTATTAATACTGTTAACCATATCAACATACTAATGACATACAATTGTATTTATATATATACAACAAAATAGCGGTTTACAGTGTGAACGGGAAGGTTAATTTGCATATTGATATTAAATATTTGATTTTAATAAATATTTGCTTATTATTATTGATTTCTAAATGTTTGTGTTACATAATTATTAGATACCTAATATTTATGTGCAATAGTGTAGAAATCAAAATGGCCGTTATAAGCTGCAGCCCATGGCATTGAAGGATTTGAATGACAAGGCTTGACCTGGCCTGATCCTTTCTTCCGGTGGATACCGTGAGAATCAGTGGAGAAGACCCTCTTCCGGTTTAGATTAGAAATAGATTTTAGTCAGTCGGCGAGAAACCACGACGGTGGTGAGTCGTGTTATACACGCTCCGTCTCGATCTGAGCAGGTAGTCTGGTGGGGGATTTCGAGAATAAAATATGATCAAAGTAAATTGAAGTCTGGTGTTATTATCTAAAAACTAACAATGACACAGGGCTTCTGATAAAGAGAAATCCCCAATGGAAGACCAGACACGAAAGCCCCAAGATAAGTCCAGACGTTAGAAGAGACCTAGAAGAACTTAAGATGTCAGAAGAACAGAAGAAGAATAGAAGTAAGAAGTAAGTAATCAGAAGGGTATACAACATTTGATGTTATCTTAATGAATATGAACAAAAATCTCGGGGATAAATCTTCAAAGAAATCAATAATTGTCCTTTAATTTTTTACTTTCTATTTCAACTAAATAGTTCAATTAAGAAAGTTAGCAATAAAATACAGGACAGATGGAAGAGTAAGTTTCAGTTGTTCTATTTTTCGATTATACCCGCCTCTGTTTAAAATCTTTTTATCTGCATTCTTATTTAGTTTCATTAGCCTTTCTAATTAAAATATAATATTTCATTACATTAATACTTAAATACTTGCACCGGGGGATGCATATATTTACTAGTATAGTGAATATTCTTTAGTAAATTAAACATAAGACAATTGTTAATTAAAATTCTAATACTGCTATAGTATTTAAGTTGGGTGGACTGGGCTCTTTAACCTTGGTTAGGCAACCATCATTGGAGAAGGAAAACTCTGAACTTAAACTCCGTTTAAGAAATCGGCCCTGTGTCGCATCCTCTTCATGCAGAGGGGTTGGTAAACCCAATCTAGAAGGAAAACGATGAACTCAAACTTGTTAAATTCTGTTTAAGAAATCGGTCACGTGTCGCATCCTCTTTGTGCGGAGGGATTGGTAAATCCAAGTTGGAGGCGCGTGGTGAAATGGTTATCATTGTAGGAAATGGACTCAGCGACCCGCTCAAATCCTGGACGAGGTTGTTTGCTTTTCGCATATAGTATCCTTGGGATAGGTATGTATCCAACTACTCTCCCTCCAGCTATGGGTAAATTGTAGGGCAGACTGGGTTCTTTAACCTTGGTTAGACAACCAGTAAATACCTTCAGGTACCTGGGATTCACAGTTGCCATCAAAAACAGACTTAATGCCGAGCTTGATCTCCGAAATTTAAACGCTTCCAAAGCATTTGGCTGGCTGAAGAGGTGAGTCTGGTTCAATAGAGAAATCTCCTTGAGAAATAGATATGCAGTATAGCGTGCCATAGTTCTCCCAACTATCCTGTACGGTGTCGAAGCCTGGACGGTATACAAAGCGGATGCCCACAGACTACATGTCTACTACATGTGTCACTGGCGCAGTATATTAAATGTCAAGTGGTGGCAGCATGTTTCAAACAGGACCATCCTGAAGAGAACTGGACTCCCTGGCATGCATGACATACTTGTCCAGTGCAAATCCCCATAGCAGTTGGGAAGACGCAACCAGAGACCGAACCTAGAATTAGAGGAAACGTATTCGCGTGGTGTCATCATTAAATACGATAGACAGCAAGTAAAAAAGGTAACCAGTCTAGGAGAAGGAAAACTCTGAAGTGAGACCTGTTAAACTACACAGAAACTGACTGTGTCACATCCTATTCGTGAGGAGGGGTTGGTAAATATGTATGATACTAAAGAAAAAAGCGGGAGTGTGGTGGAGAGCGGTTGGCTGCAACAGATGTTGTGGTGAAGATCTGGTATGCTAAGAATGAATTTCGTAACTAGGTTCGTCTGTTAACCTAAGTAGTAAAAACATGTGTTGGATATGGGGAGGTTATTTTACGCTTCAATGAACTTAGTATGTTTAAACCATTCAGCCAACCCGAATGTGACGCACGGCAAATCAGGAGTATGAAGGTACATTGTTAGTTACAAGGGTATAAATAGACGGGCGCCATGTTGTGCAATAAGGCGTCTCGTCGTGGTGTAATGTTTAGCCTGCTAGTCTCGCAGATCTATTACTGCTGAAAAACCGAGTTCAATTCCCGCTGGATGCTCCGTACTTCCGACCTTGTGTCATGTCATGCCCGTGGCGAACGCGTTAGATAAATACCTACAATGTTGTGTAATATAACTAATTTTAATCGTAAACAGTCACCGGAACTTAGAATTCACTAGCTGTATCCCCTACAGAAGGGTAAGACCTCGCAACCAAACACTAAATTGCATCTGATGGTGAGGCGTCAGTTCTGGATATCTGCGGAGTGTGGCGTACTTCATTGATATTACTACTAAGTCCACTCTGATCTGAAGTTTTAAACTTTCATCTAAGTAGAATGTTGGATCCATCTATGGGTAAAATTTGAAAAAAAAATGTAGGCGGGTGGTCTATTATCGGTATCAACCAGACAGCGAAGAAGGCTATCCGTTTTCATTATCGCTTGACAAGGGAGATTGTTTTTGCGTCGGATGTGGAGCGCTACACCAACCATCAACTTACTACTGTGCTACTCATGTGCAGAGTTGGCGGGTGTCGGTATCAAACTCGGAACCTTGTGGTTCTGAAGGGGATACTCTAATGATTGGGATAAAGTTTAAACCGTTTAAAATGATTCTTATTTGATAGGAAAGTGTGCAAAAAGAAACAAAAATTCTCCATAAATAACAACATAAAAAATATAATACGAACGTACAATGAAAGCGATCCCTAACCACGTCGTAGAAAATAACCCTAGACGGGTTGAAATGCCGTTAAAATCAATCAATGCTATTGATTTAACGAGTTCCGTCTACGTATAGGCCTTCTAGGAGGCGCGTGGGGGTAATAGGTAGAGTCGTAGGAATTAAACTCGTCGACGTGAGTTACAATCCTGGGTGGGCTGTTTGCATTTCCCATAGCACTAATACCCCTGGAAAAGGTACGCATTCAACTGCTTCCTCCATTCATGGGTAAAGAGTAGGGCAGACTAGACTCTTTAACCATGATTAAGCAATCAGTTTTGGAGAAGGAAAACTAAATTCAAAACTTCGCTATAGAAATTGACCTTGTGTCACATCATACTCATGACGAAGAATTGGTAAATATATATATATATATATATATATATATATATATATATATATATGTCTCTAGAGTTTGGTTTAGTTTGGTTAATTTGTTTAATGTCATGTTAACCTTTATGAGTTATGTAATGCCAAAACCATCCTTGTAGAAGGACAGTCATGGTACTATTTACCTGGAGAAATGTGGGGGTTCATACCTTCCCAAGGGTATTAATCCGAAAATGAACGCCAAAGCTCGACTGGAATACAAATTCACACCCTTAAACTTTTTCGGTCGTTTTACTATTGAAACGTTTCCAGTTGAGCGGTGTTAAGTGATATTTTGTACCTTAAAAAAATAAGATCATTTAAGGGAAAGATGGGTTAAAAAGGGATTTATTGTGAATCAACTATATCATAAAGAAGTTAATCGAAAGTGTTACTTTCTTTGTTCTCTCGCTACAAGAATTCATAAACATATGGATCTAGCAGACCGCTTGAATGAATTAACCCTAACCCCTAACCCTAACCGGTTTATGGTGGAGTGACCTGAAATTTTCCAACTTACGTTGGAAAAATAAAAAAAATATTCTTAATAATATAGTTGCTTCACTATAAAGCATTGTTCAAAACCATCTATCGCTTAATGGTCTTATTTTTTATAAAGTTTTAATAATAAAAAAAAATAATGAGAAATGTACAAAAAGTATGAAAAATTATGGAAATATAATAAGTCGGCTAGGAATCACAAGTTTCCTGGTTCGATACCGGTCCTCGCCAACTCAGCGTATGAGTAGCACAGGGATTTGTGCGGTAAAGTAGGGAGCTGATGGTAGGTGTGGTGCTCCGCCTCAGAAGCTAAAATAATCTCTTTGGTCTAGCGCTAGTGAACAGGGGATAGACTCCCTCGCTGTCTGGCTGATACCGACATTAGGCCGCCCCGACGACTTACTTATAATAAGAAATATATATAGAAAGAGAGTACGGTATATACATAGAGAGGAAATGATAACGCTAATCTGTTTCAATCTAATATAAAGAAAAGATGAAAAGAAGGAATTAAAGAAAAAAGGAGGGAAAGAAAAATGAGAGTAAGAGAGTTAAATCAAGACTATTATACTTTTTTACATATTGAACCCTTGCAATAGCTCTTAATTAAACATATCAAACGTTGGGATAATTGACTTATCATACTGTGTTATATCCACAGGTCCTGCTAGTAAAGCTAAAAACAAAACATAACCTTTATGCGAATAAAAAATTTAGCGATTAATTTATGGAAAAACGGTATTTCATTTTAGAATTCCTTTTGAATCATTCTTTTATATTTTCCATCATAAATAAATAAGTGCTATTTACCACACGGTGTAATTTTAGAATTATACAAAATGTTGAAAAAATCTGATTCATATATAAAAGTTACCTTTCTTTAAATTTCGCTTGTTGATTTTTTTGGGAAATATCCTTTCGATGAAGTGATTATTTCAATTTCAATTCCAATTAGATACATAGTGTAGTGTATAAATGAGTTGGGTTAAGACAGTTCTAAGTAACAGTTATCTCTGGGTTGCAAGTTCAATCCTGGTCAAGGGTGACAGTAACATAGAATAATAAATAACACAGCTATAGTTAGCGGAATGAGAACAGGATACCCCCGTAGATTGAATAATGGGTTGGGTTCAAATCGCTCCCGATTATGACAAGAAAGTTCCAGAGTTCGAAAAGAAGGTTCCTGAGTTCGAGAAGGCTCCTGAGTCCGACAAGAAATACCTGAAGAAGGCCGGAGGGCACATCGGCCAAAACATTGTACAGATAGCAATAAAGACGAGGACAATAGTCCGAATAATGATATAAAGAAAAGATGAAAAGAAGGAAATAAAGAAAAAGAGTGAGAGAGTTAAATCAAGATTATTGTACTTTTTACATATTGAACTATTTCACAATAGCTCTTAAATATTATATCAAACGTTGTAATAATTAAATTATCATACTGTTGTATATCTACACGCCCTGCTAGTCAATTATGTTTACAACACAGGAAATCAACATTTGTGAGCAACTGTGATTCGTTATTTATTCGATACTAGAAGCGGCTACTCAGTGTCGCCTGGGTAGGGGGGGGTGACAACAATATCTGGTGTATTGATTTGTTTACTTTTGAGATTTACAAAATGCTGGACATTTTAAAGTAGAATTTCAATGCTATTTCTATGTATATTTTGATTTTTAAATATCTTCAAATATAAATTAAAGCTTCATAATTTTTGCACGAAAAGCAAAAACCGTTGATATTTAATGTGTATATATATATATTTACTTTGTCATTAATTGTTTTATTTTCGAAGTTTCATCCGGACATACATACATACATATATACACACCAACTGCCCTTTATGTATAGATAGTTTATTTCAGCTCTCAATAGTAATGTACAGATTGTTAACCATCACGCTGTGATAAGGCGCCAACAGAGAACAATAGTGAATAGATTGTAATTCTGAATGATGATATTGAAAAAAAAAATTCTTTAAGATATACAGCAAACGAAAAATAAAAACACTCTGTCTCTGTCTGTCTGTCTGTCTGTCTGTCTCCTTCTCTCTCTCTCCCTTCCTCCTTCTCTCTGGCTCTCCCCTTCTCTCTTTCCCTCTCCCCTCTCTCTTTCCCTCTCACCCCCCTCTCTCTCTCCCACACTTCTTTCTCTCTCTATTTATCTTTTCCTCCTCACTCGCTCTCTCTCCCTCCCTGTCCCTTTTTTTCTCTCTCCCTCCCTTTCTCTTACTCCCCCTCCCAAACGCTCTTTCCCTCTTTCCCCTCCTTCTCTCTGTCTTCCTATCTTTACCTCCCCCTCCCTTTTCTCTCTCTATCACTCCTTCTCTCTCAACCCCCTTCTTCCCCTCCTTCTCTCTCTCCCTCCTTTTCTCTCCCTCCTCTCCTCTCTCTCTCTTCCTCCGCCCCTCTCTTTCCCTCGTCCTCTCTCTTACACCCTTCTCTCTCCCACACTCCTTTCTCTCTCTCTCCTGCTCTCTCTATCTTCCTCTCTTTCTCTCCCCCTCCCACCCTTTTCTAAAAGGTCTAGATAAATCAGTAATCAGCTTAAAGACTTGAACATTTCAACATTTGATCCAGGATCAAAAACACTGCCAGTATTAGTCACGATGTTCAACATGTTTTGAGAACAATCCACTCTGTTATCATAATCCAGATGAAAGGGGCCTTTTTTTGTATATGGCGGGCCACATCGCCTCAAGGTAGCAAGAGGGGTTTGATTACAATGACCGCATCGTTAGGGTTCCGACCCAGACCTAATCCTACCTATTGGCAGAGTAACAAAAGGGGCATACTCTGCATTGACACGGGGATATTCAGTTCAAGAATGATGCTGTAAGATGAGTCAGAGCCCTCGATGATGCAAACGAGTTTTCTATGGAGAATACAACACAAGAATTTTTTTTCGTCATTGATCGATTCACTTAATTTACGTATATACATTCTTGTATATAATTACAGATAAGTATGTATGAATAAAAAAAGGCTTACAGGCACAACTGCGGAATAGAGGGTTTGTGGGATTGAACTTTTGTCATTTCGAAGATTCTCTATATAGAAAATTTTCGAACATGTATAAGATGTGTGCAAATGTTTCCTGTCACCCCCACCAAAAAAAAAAAAAAAACATGGATTCCATCTATGTATTCAATCTCTAGTTTTCAAAATAGGGAACTGAGAACCTTTTACACATTATATATATACATATACACACATATATATATACACATATACATATATATACATATACACACACACATATATATATATACATATACACACACATACATATACATATACACACATATACACACACACACATATATACACACACACACACATATACACACACACATATACACACTCACACACACACACACACACACACAGACACATATATATATATATATATATATATCATTTACAAGTTAATTTCGCAGGGATTGTACGATGCGGATCGTTGGCAGAGCGGTAAAGTCAGAGACTTTGCCTGCTGGTCTACCGGTTTCGATTTCTGTCGGAGAGAAATCGTTAGTATACATCGCTGATAAGACTTAATAAAGTTGAAACACTGTACGATGTTCTAGCGTCGCATAATCATTTGCCAAATTCACTTGTCATGGTTATTTTCTATAATTATCGAATTTTATACGATATACGCATTGTAATTGCCTTCAAGCAAAAATATAAATATAAATAATAATAATAATAATAATATAATAATATATATATATATATATATATATATATGTGTGTGTGTGTGTGTGTGTGTGTATATAATGGAGATTCGGTGTCTGTCTACAACCGAAACTACGCCACTGCTTACATTACAATACCATCAAGAATTGCGTAAGTTTATCGCTGAGTATTTAATTCATAGTAAAAACATAAATACAGAGAATAAATCTCTGTATTAATGATTTTAACGATGTCTCCATGAAAATATGCGTTAAATTTGCCTCAAAACTGCCCATGTTATTAATGCGTTTAAAATCCTGCAATATGTATTATATATCCCTAAGAAATAAATGTTTACCTAATCTATCGTATGGTTAATTTGCATACTGGTTTTAATAAAACCAAGTTTAATAAATAATTACTTGGTATTATTGATCTGTAATATAATTGTTTTATTCTCCAACGCATTAAAGTCAATTCAATGAATGATTTTATATAGAAACCAATTAAAATATAATGAAAATAAGTGCAATCTTTTTATATGCGTTCTTTTTAAAAAAAACTTTCGTTAGTCTTTCTAATTTGATATATTTCATTAAATTACATTAAAGTTTAGCTCAGTCGGTAGAGCGTTCGCCTGGGAAGCACAACGCCCCTGGTTCGATACTAGCTCTCGGCAACTCAGCGTATGAATAGCACAGGGATCTGTGCATTAAAGTGAGGCTGATGGTAGTTGTGGCGCTCCACCTCACGCGCTTTACAACAATCTCTTTGGTTAGCGGTACTGAAAAGGGGATAGATTCCCTCGCTGTCAGGCTGATACCGACTTTAGACCAGCCCGGCGACATTTTTTACATTAAAACTTAAATACGCACGGCGGAGGGTGCATATTCTTGCTAGTATGAATAATCTTTAAACAGATCTATCTGACCCATATATTGGGTCCTAACAGCTACTACCACTCCGGTGAGCGTGGATCTGGGAGTAATGGCAATGAAGGGGTACCAGATTTCCAGTAGTAAAGCCTCACCACATGAACCTCTTTAGTGTCCTACGCAGGACATCCCCTTTTCAGGTGGAGTGTTACCCCTTTGCAGCGGGATAGAGCGAATTCTAAGCTCCATGGTGATTGTAATGTAAGAATCTGTGTAGTGAGTTCAATCGTCACTGGGAGTTTCATATTTACGACTATGAGCCAAAAGAAAGAAAAAATGAGAGAAGATTAAATCAAGATTATTATACTTTTTAGATATTGAACTATTTAGCAATAACTCTTAAGTAAACATATCAAACATTGTCATAATCAGATTAACGTACAGCGGTATATCTACAGGCCATTTTAGCTATTATTATTATTATTATTATTATTATTATTTTTTAACACCTGCCGTAGCCGGTGGTTCACTGGAGGCTGAGTGACAGCAAGTCTCCTCATGTCTCCAGGATTTTTCTGAGTATTTTAGCCGATCTATTATTATCATTATTATTATTATTATTGTTATGTGAGTTTTTCACACCAATATCAACTGGTGGTGTTTCACTTGATTCTGTGTGACAGCTAGTATCCTTAGGTCTCCAGGAATATTCGAGCCAATTTTAACAATGCTGTGGTCTGGATGGTCTCGATACTTCTTCTAATTTACAAATCCTCTAGTCTTTTCCCAAGCACACCAACTACAATTAGTACCACGTTCACTGTCATTTTCCACAGTCTTTATGTTCTCTGGCAAGGTCCAAGTGTTTATCTATCTTTTCATTTTCTTTCATTTTCACTTTATGACGGTAAAATCTCCTATTTGATAATATGGAGGTTCGTGGTGTAAGGATTAGAGTCGTAGGAAATGGACTCGTCGATCTGAGTTCAAATCCTAGACGAGGCTGTTTGAATTTCACATTGGGTTTGTACACTTGAGAAAGGTATGAATCCATGTATTCTTCCTCCAGCTATGGGTAAATATTAGACACACTGGGATCTTTGACCATGGCTAGGTAACCAGTCTAGGAGAAGGAAAACTCTGAATTCCAACCTGTTAAACTCCGCTTAAGAAATTGCCCTTGTGTCGCATCCTGCTCGTGTGGAGGATGTTGGAATATATATATATATATTATATCATATTATATATATATATATTTGCTCTGTGACACTAACATTAAGAGCACACATTGAGCTCTCAAACTGCGACAGGTTTTTTAAATAAAATTCTTGTGTCGTAAGGAAGATTTCTTTTGGATTTTGGATAATATATATATATATAACCAGCATATACCCACATCCCTACGCAGCAATAATTTGGACCATTCCACTAAACTACCTTGTCAAACCTCCACTTCAGCTATCACACGTCACCTACTTGATAATCCTGCTTGCGCAGCGTCTTATAATCATTCAATGTTCACTATATTAGAGGCCGCTGACAACGAATTACGTCTTTTAATTCTTGAATCCTTATTGATCAGCAAATTCCGTCCTGAACTCTGTATACAAAAACAATCCTTCAATTTACTGTTATTCGGATCCAACAACCACTCCTCCAACAATAATATTGTTGATAATAACTCTTTGCTACGTAATATATATATATTTATTTATTTTTTTTTTTTTTTTACTTCCACATCTGCGGATATTACACATTATTCCTCGTACAAACATTAGTGTCACGGTATGCTTCTCTGATGAGACGTGACCGAAAAAAAGATATCTTTTTCAGAAGGAAAAAAAAATTTGTGAAATTATATTTATTATAACATCTCACAATGCACACGCTTTTTAAAACCATTTTCAAATTTTGCTCGTACCACAATCTATTCACACACACACACACACACACACACACACACACACACATATATATATATATATATATATATATATATATATGACAATTTCTCTTCTTGTTAGATAATTTCACTTGAAACAATGTAATTGCTTGAAAGAAATGACTGACTTTGAGATTGAATAATCCTCCAACGGTTGACTTTCTGTAAAACCAACCAACCAACCAACTAACCATTTTTGTGATCTTTTACCATCAGAAAAAAAGGCACGGCATGGAACAGTAGGTGTTAGGAAGGTAGTCTCGCTGGGTGATATTACAAGAGTGATATTGATCCTCATTGGGTGTCCTACATTTCTGACACTGTAACAGACTAAATAAAACTTGGTGAATATTGATGCAGACAGCACTAATTCGACTTCCTAGCACATATCTTTACGAAAGACTTTCTTGGCCGTCTCAACGGCCACATTAAAATTAATCATTTTCATTTTTTTCTGATTTCAATAATTTGATATTAGGAGGAAGTAGAACTCTCAAATAATATTTGAACCACGTTGCTTAAAATTCATTTATTCAAATTGCAACTTGAGACGAGTAAAAGTAATTTGACTCTCAAGGGCAGGTAACTTGTTTTGGTGCAAGACAGTTCATTTTCTAAAACTGATGCAAAAATACCAAGCACCATCTTTTGTGCAATATTGAAGCTATTAAACTTCATCTATTGATTAAATAGTACCACTGCTGTTCTTATACAAGGTTGGCTTCGGCATTAAATAACCCACGAAGTTTGACGTGCCATTACACTTTTCTTTAAACCTTATTCAGCCGTTTATTGTTAATAAATCAACTGTCGTGCGTTACGCACGGGTTAATACTTAGTTAGCTAGGTTAGCAGACAATTATTAGTGAGTTTGATTCTCACTGAGTACCCTACATATTTATTCACTTACAAGCAGGACCTGTGGATATACCACAGTATAATAATTTAATTATTACAACGTTTGATATGTTTACTTAAGATCTATTGCAATTAGTTCAATTTGTAAAAAGTATAATAATCTTGATTTAACCCACTATCACTTTTTTTCTTTTTTCCTTCTTTTCATCTTTTCATTATGTTCGATTGAAACAGATTAGCGTTATCGCTTCCGCACACTTACCCCTGCTCTATTTCGTTCTTTCTTTCTTATATTTTTTTCTGTGACTTTTCCTTTTCCCTTTCTTTCTAATAAAAACGGAATGGTCCATTATTTAGCTGAGGTGACGACACTCATAATAAATGAGAATTCGGCAGATAAGCGACAGCAGATAATCAAAATTTACATTTCTGTATTTCATCTTTGACATATTTGGACGGACTCAGTTTTATAACCAGTGGGTGTTGCAAGATGATAACGGTCGGAAGATTAAGGAACAAGAGTATTGAGATATATATATATATATATATATATATATATATATATATATATTTACAATTTGGACAAATTTGCCAGACACACTTGGAAATCATATTTCCAATGTCAGCATCCACATTCGCCAAGTAGTGTGGATCCAGCCACTTTGCCAATTTCTGTTGACTCCTTCAATTACGAACCAATGATTGGAGCGTCACATCAGAAGGGGAATAGGCAATCAACCTCAGAAAAGTCTTCATTCCTCAGGTGTGATTACACGTCGGTCTAGAGCAAAAAAGAACTCAGGTGAGAGAAGGAAATCTTTGGAGGTGGGATTTCTGTGAAGTAGGATGTTATCATTTCTACAGTTTTGTATTTTGTTTGTTTTTTGTTTTATTTTTTCCTTTACGATGTTAACTCATTGAAGCTGAAATTGTGTTGTACTGACTCTACCTGTGGAATTACAAAAGGCAATAAAAATCAATTTATAAATTGATAACGGAATTGATACGACTTATTTACGTTTACACAGATAATGTAGATGACAGTTGCGCAATTAATGTTCGCTAGGAGTCCCATTTGATAATTTGTATATATTCTATCTATCTATTTATCTATTTATGTATCTATCTATACAAACAGGGTTGATATTAGTGTTTAGCTCTGTTAATATCTAGTCTTCTATGTTCATATCTATCTATCTCTCAGGTTGTTCATATCGATCTATCTGTCTATCTATCTATCTATCCCAGATTGTTCATATTGATCTATCTGTCTATCTATCTCAGGTTGTTCATATCGATCTATCTGTCTATCTATCTATCTGTCTATCTAAGGTCGTTCATATCGATCTATGTGTCTATCTATCTAATTATCGCAGGTTGTTCATATCAATCTATCTGTCTATCGATCTATCTGTCTATCTATCTATCTAAGGTCGTTCATATCAATCTATCTGTCTATCGATCTATCTGTCTATCTATCTAAGGTCGTTCATATAGATCTATCTGTCTATCTATCTAATTATCTCAGGTTGTTCATATCGATCTATCTGTCTATCTATCTCAGGTTGTTCATATCGATCTATCTGTATATCTATCTATCTATGGTTGTTCATATCGATCTATGTCTATCTATTTAACTATCGCAGGTTGTTCATATCGATCTATCTGTCTATCTAACTATCGCAGATTGTTCATATCGATCTATGTCTATATATCTATCTAAGGTTGTTCGTATCGATCTATCTGTCTATATATCTAACTATCTCAGGTTCATATCGATCTATCTGTCTGTCTATCTCAGGTTGTTCATATCGATTTATGTGTCTATCTATCTATGCAAATATGATTTTAATTAGTATTTGCCTCTGTTAATTAGACTTGTATGTTCATATCTATCTATTTCAGTCTGTTTATATGTATGTATCTATATATCTGTCTATCTGAGGTTGATCATACCTATCTATCTATCTAAACTTGCTTTTCATTACTGTTTATCTCTGTTGAGATCTAGTTTTCTATGTTAGTATCTATCTCTGTAGGTTTTTATCTATCTACCTCAGGTTGTTCATATCTATCTATTTAAACCTGCTTTTATTAGTGTTTATCTCTGTTGATATCTAGTCTTCAATGTTCATACCTATCTATCTATCTATCTATCTAAGTTTTTACCTATCTATCTTTCGATTTCAGTTCATATCAATCAATCAACCAATCTATCTATCTATCCATCTATCTATCTGTCTCTCAGTCTGTTTCTATCTACAATTTCCTATATATATATTTACCAACCTCTCCGCACGAGCAGGATGCGACACAAGGTCAATTTCTCAAGCGGGGTTTAACAGGTTTGAATTCAGAGTTTTCCTTCTCCTAGACCGGTTGCCTAACCAAGGTTAAAGAGCCCAGTCTGCCCATCTATTTACCAATAGCTGGAGGGAGAGTATGATTCATACCTTTCCCAAGGGTATTAGCGCTAAGTGAAATGCAATGATCACGTCCAGGATTTGAACTCGGGGCGACGAGTCCATTTCCTATGACTTTAACCACGCACTTCCAATACAATTTCCTATATATGTTGAACACAAAAATGCTATTACAACATTTTGGCTCCGCAACCCAATATGCAATGCAATCAGACGAAATAAAGGAACATATCAAATTTAACAATACTTCTTGGCTCCATTTAATTTCTTTGTTGTGACATTTCTGCCAATATAATCGTCGACTGTACTCACTCATGCATTGACTTCTGATCTCTATATTAATACTCTTGTTCCTTAATCTTCCGACCGTTCTCATCTTGCACCACCCTTCGCTTAAAATGAGTTTAACAGGTTTGAATCCAGAGTTTTTTTCCTAGACCGGTTGCCATAACAAAGTTAAGGTGCCCAGCCTGTTCTACTATTTCACCTATAGATATAGGGATAATAATTGGACTCAGTGGTATTAGAGCTCTCAAGACGATAACCATTACACGAGAAGTACCTCCAGGAAGAATATTCGAGAGTGTTCCATGACGTCAAGTTACGTATATTCGAGAATGTTTTGGAAAGTTGTGTAGAGTATAGATGGCTGGTGTTTTTTTACGGCATGGAAACCCTTGCTGGGATATTTAATGCCGAATTAAGTCATCTTCAAAAAGAAATTATGAGGTTTCAAGTATCTACTAACAATCATCATCAGCTGCAACATGTCTTGCTGACAGCAGGGATTCCCATGATTATCTTTCTCGCGCATACCTGGCAAGTCCTCCTTGCGACATCCAGTATCCACACGGAACTTATCAATGTAGGTTTTTGGTGGTCGGTCCATTCTGGTGTGTCCATGTGCAGTGTCCACTGGAGAACGTCACTGATGAGTTTGTCCTTACTTATCCAACAGTATCCAGAGTGACTTGTTTATATTACTTATATGGTTTGGTTGGGTCATTTTGGTGTGTTCATGAGTCCACTGGAGAACGTAACTTATGAGTTCGTCCTTACTTATCCATCAGTGTCCAGCGTGACTTGTTCGTCTTACTTGGATGGTTTGTGTGATAGGAGTTAATTGACCCATGCCATTGAATAAAAACCGTGAAGATTGATATGTGTTGTAGAGTAGGTAACACCCCTTCGGCACTCTACCAGATGGACTGGCACATAGTCAAAAATAGCCTACGATCAAAATAGATTAACTAGCTGAATAATATTCAGACTGGCTTTGCTGCGTTGGCTATACCGAACGGACCCTCTTCTTTTAGTGTGAGTTTGTCTTGTTAATTGTTTGTACTTATTTGTTCTCTGTTTGTATGTATCCGTTTAGCACCGGATGTGGGTGCTTAATAAATGTGTTAAGCACAATATTCATATGTGTATCTTTCCACCTCGAGATACTACAATATGCCATTAAACAATGAAACCAAACCCAGTTTTTAAACAGAACACTTTGACCCAAAGATGGGAAGTTAATTGGAACAAACAGGTCAGTTTAGTGGACCTGGGTGTAATTGCTATGAAGAGGGGACTCCACACTCCCTAGAGCTTCTTAAGTGGAGCCTCACCACCGGATGTAGTCATACTAAGGACACTTCTCACTTGTGTGGGGGTCTTACTCTCTGCAGTAGAGGAAACCGACGTATTCTGGGCTGATGCAGCGGTATTTGAATTGAAGCAAGTTTTATGTAATTTGCAACAATAAAAACAACATACAAGTCTAATTCCTTCCCTCACAACCCGGACAAGACAGACATTTTCCCCTTCGTATGAGATATTTTAAATGAAGGAAATAAAAAAAGGGACTAAAAGTCAAATGTCTCTCTTGCTCGATTTATCTCAGTCCATTTAGAAGTCTTACAATCAATGCAATACAGTCTGTTTAGAAGCCTTTTCCCTCTCAACTTTATATATATATATATATATATATATATATATATATATATATATATATATATATAGATAGATAGATAGATAGATATGAACAGACTGAAAAAGATAGATAGATAAATCGATCGATAGATAGATATCAAGAAACTGCAATAGATAAATATAAAGGGATAGAAATTGAAATATATATATATATATATATATATATATATATATATATATATATCTTTCAATTTCTATCCCTTTATATCTATCTATATATCGCAGTTTGTTGATATCTATCTATCGATCGATTTATCTATCTACCCTTTTCAGTCTGTTCATATTCATCTATCTACACTCTCAGTCGGTTCATATTTATCTATTTATCTTTTTAAGTCGTTTCATATTTATCTATCTATCTTTTTCAGTCGGTTAATATCTATCTATCTATCTATCTATTTATCTCAGAAGGTTCAAACACTGAAAGCACCGGTTCTTGCTAGATCACTCAAGTTAAACAGCAATGAGCCTGTTCAATACTTAAACAACAGCAGGTACTGTAATCAACCTGAGCATTTCATTTATCATAATGACTTAAGTCCCAGATTAATGCCTATAAGTGTGGTAAAATTCAAATAACGGAATGGTAAATGGAAAGTTACCATTAACTGTTTTAGGAAGTTGTAAAAGTGATTGACAGGCAGTTCACATTCTCTGACATGGACGCGGATTACTGATTGGCTGAAGGCGAACATGAGAAGGTAACTGACTCAGTTAGATTTTGGCCGTTAGTAGAAAGGAGCAGACGTTTGCTCCCAAGATGCCAGTTTCTCACAGCGTGGTTATAAAACCCTTTTGGGCTGATAAAGACGTCTTTTAAAATAATCAAGTCTTGCTTCATTACGACCAACATATTTACCAAGGACGAAATGAGCACGGCCAACCCAGCCCAGTCCAGAAGAAGAAAGGAATCAGCCCACAAAAAGATGGCCGCCGACGAAACAGACCCACCCAAGAACTCACGATCTCCACTCTCTCCTCCCCATTATATACCCGATATGAGGTGGGTATATAATATATCTATCTATCTATCAGTCGATTCCTATCTTTATATATATATCTATAAAAAACATGTTTTTCAAAAGAGCTATCCTTTCAATATTTTAGTTTAAGAATGTCTGGAAAATCAATTTTGCATTAATTGAATAAGTACAAGAAATTCAATATCAATTAATTCTATTTGTTTCATGTGACAAACTCCATCTTGATAAAATTCAATATCAAATAAACATGTCACAATAGATTTCTAAATTTCCACTGAGAATTCTTTTTTAACTGAAACTTACATTTCGGTAAGTGCGCATGCGTCCAGGTACACAAAAGTACACACATAAACATACACACACATACACGCACATACACATCCTCATGTATTTTTTGTGATTCGTGCTTAATAGCACATCATTATACTAAAGTTACGTAGGAAGTGCGTGATGTAATGGTTAAAGTCATGGGAAATGGACTCGTCGACCCGAGTTCAAATCCAGGACGTGGCAATTATTTCACTTAGCGCTAATACCCTTGGGAAGTGTATGAATCCTACTCTCCCTCCAGCTATGGGTAAATAGTAGGGCAGACTAGGCTCTTTAATCTTGGTTGGGCAACCTGTCTAGGAGAAGGAAAACTCTGAATTCAAACCTGTTGAACTCCGCTTAAGAAATTGACCTTGTGTCGCATCCTGCTCGTGCGGAGGTGTTGGTAAATATAAATTATACTAAAGTTTCTTCGATCCTCATTGGAGCATGGTGCCATACTATGGTTTATTGGTTGGGTTTAGTTTGTTTTGTTTTACGGCATATCAACCTCAGTGGGTCATTTAATGCCGACAAAATTTTGAAATTAATTCATTCTTAATGGATACTCAATTTCTTTATAAACACATGTTTTTCTAATTAACCCATAAATGGTACCCTAACAGGTACTACCACTCCGGGTCAGAGTGGACCAGCGAGCAATGGTGATGAAGGGGTGTCCCACATTCCTCAAACCTCCAGACCTAGAACCTCACCACCAAATAGATTTTAACGTCATTCTCAGGACATGAAGACTCTCAGCCACCGCCTTCTAGCACATATATGATAAAAAGGGATTGGGGCTTGTCATAAGGACAATAGGGTTGGGGCAATCATATAGGTGCTAGGGCTTGATGTAACCACCCGTCTAGCCCAAGTAAGGGCCAAAGTGGAGTGTTGGATGTCATGGACTGCTCAGCCACCTGGATTCCACCCTTAAGCATCACGGGTCGCCACATACGGCCAGCAGGTGGCCTAACTGAGCGAGTCTTACCCCTCTGCAGAGGTGCAGTCGTTGTATTCTAAAGCGCCAGTCGAGAGGGCTCTTTGTTTTATTAAATATCACAATACCAGTTGTTGATTCAATTTATCTGAATTTTTTAGATGTGGCTTGATAATTTGTATTATTTAGATAATTCGGTTCCCGAGTTCGAGAAGGTTTCCGAAGTTATATGATATCGGGTTTATGATATAGATTGCTCATACTTATATGGTTTAAAGTATTTATACCTAATACAACGGATGGAGCACTCTCTGGTGGCCCTTACAAATATACATATATATTTATATATCAGTTAAAATCCTCGATGGCTGAGTGGTTAAGAAGACTGAGTAATGATAAATCGATCGGGTTTCCATCCTGGCTAGAGGTGGCCTGCTAATGTCTAGCCACACTGAAAAGGCGTGATACGTCGAAACACGGTGTCTGTGGATGACTATAATACTAATTATTATATGGTAATTATTTCTATGTGATAATAATCCTTTTTCCATAGTTATAACGTCTCCAGGAACTAATGATAACTCTTTCGTTTAAGTCTTTCTAACATTAATAATCCTATTCAATAATGATATCTATTATTATACTAAAGCTGAGATTATCAACTTTCCTTTCCTAAAGGAATTTTTCCTAAATATTTTAATGATACAAACCTTCTCCCGGAGTATAATTCAGTATCTAATCTAATCATTGTTTTAAAAAAATTCCATCTAATTTGATTCTAATTAGTCGTAATTTGCAATTAAGTAAAAAATTAACCCATCTCTGTCTTTACTATCTGCCTGTTTATTTTTCTATACACTCTCTCAATATTCTTTACTGTATCTACTCTCATAAGCGGGACAAAGAAAAGAAAAGAGGGAACACAATTTTCTTTCTAACATTTGATTAAAGGAGGGGTTAACTGCCTGATGCTTGCTACTAACGCAGTCTTTGTATCTATCTCTCTCACTATCAGCATGGTTGAGAAGAGAAAGAAAGAGTGTTCCCTTCTTAACACTTAAATAAACAGAAAGTGACTGGCTCTCTTTCTCTCTCTCTCTCTCTCAGAGCTGGTTGTATAATTTTTTTAAATTTATTCGCTTTGCAAACTATTAATTTGTTCAAGTTTTGAAGAATTTCGTCTGTTCTTCTTTATATTTAAAAAGTTTTTTTTTTTTAATAAACTTTCAATTTAACTCAAAAATCTACTTAAAATTGTTTAATTTCTAAAAATAAGAATCGTAATGTGACTTGGTTTAAAAGATAAATAAATAAAATTGATGGGGCTTTCGAAGAAATGCTTCCTTAAAAAAAAGCGGTGTTCACTCAAAAAAAGTCCCTGCTGAAAAAACAATCTTTGCTAAAGGCGTTTTTCCCGAAAAGTGATATTTTACCTCCTCCTTTACTTTAGATTTTTTTTACAACAAATAAATGTAAATATTTTAACCCCCTTCTTTAAAATATTTTAAGCAGGGGGGGGGGGGGGGCTAAATATTTACCTTTACTTGTCGATAAAAATAGGGCTTACTTTTAACGCCTTCAACACGAAAAAAGTGATTTGTCGATAAAAGCGTCTTCAATCTGCTAAAAAAAATTTCTTTGGTATTTTCATTTTACTTTAACATCTTTATGGTATTAACATAGTTATTAAATTGGTATTTGTTTTAAAATTAGACGTTTCATATCATAAATGAATTGTAAATATTAATTTACTCTAGCAGAAATACCTAATTAAGTCAGAAAGTTTTGAAATAAAATAACTCATGTATTATAAAATTCATTTATTGATAAATCAACAACGAAAATTTCATTAAAATTGGAAATTTCCCTGATTTTTGGTAATTTTTTCAATGGGGGGGGGGGGATAAATTTATTTTGTAAAATACAGATTTTACGTCATCTTAGACAGCGTTGATGGTTATGTTTACGATAAATTTGCCCAAAATTGACTGAAAATAGCTTAAAATGTATTAAAAATAAATTACATTATTTTTTAACAAAATAATTGGAGCTCAATGGGTGACCCAACGGGTCACATTAATTCTAGTATATATATAAAGTAAAAAGTAAGATCCTTTTGGTTCCTAGGTGGATGCTCTACCAACCATTGTCACAAAGAAGACGAAATCGACAATGACTCAAAAGAGACTCGTCTCACTTTAATGGAGGAATTACTATTGGTTTGTTTAAAAGATAGAGAATTAATCAAATACCAACAAAAAAGAGACACAGTCACTACTGTATATTTAAAATGAATACTCTTTGTTCTTCTTTTAAAAAAGACTCATAACTGTAAAAATGTTTTAAACCTGAAAATCTATGAAATAGCAGAGGTGGTCACTACTAGAATAAGCACAGTCCTAATTAGTGATCATCCTCCACACATTAATCATTTGTTGTGTTTTTCTTTCTTTCTTTTGAGCTAAATCAGCCCTTCAGTGGTACTTTGATTTATGATTGGCTCAACTTACGAGTTTTTCGAGCCACGAGCCTCATTCTTTAATAGCACGGTGACTACTAATCAATAGTCAAATATGAACTAGAATATGGTGGCTGAGGGTCTTAATGTACTAGGTAAGACGTTCAACCGCGTCTGTTGGTGAGGTTCCAGTTCTGGAAGTATGGGTGAGTGTGGAGTACCGCTTCATCCCCGCTACTCTAAGGTCCACTGACCCGGAATGGTTGTACCTATGTAAGTTTCAAAGTTAATTAATGAACATACAATTCCGACACGTTGTGAGACAAAACATTTAATATAGAAAGCAGCACATGGAAACGATAAGATACATAAAATACAGGAAAATAGAACATGTAAATACATATACAAGAGTAGAGATAAAAAGATACAATAAGATATAAGGACACATTCATGAATGGTAAATACAAGATACAATATTTAAGTATAAACGAGATACCCAAATGTACGTAAAATATAAATGTTACAGACATGGAACTAAATGATAGTCCATGCTGTATAAAGGACTTACAGTAATGTAAGGGGGGGGGGCAAAGGCCCCACCGAGAAGCGGGTAGATAGACTCTAGCCCATATCATTTCGTTGAGAAGATCAAGCTAAAAGCGGAAGACAAGTTCAAATCAGGCGCTTAAATACCAGAGGTCCCCTAGTGGGAACAAACGACAACGCAGCGAGAAGATAACTCTTCCAGGCAAAGGGAAGATAATCCCCTACACCTATAAGGTAATAATGCGTTTGTCCTTAATTCCCTACCAGTACTCTGAATGTAATGTTCGTCTTACTTGGTTTGAGAGATGCGAGGTAAATGGCTGTAAAACTGCTCTTTTGTAGGGTTCTGATTCCAGGATTTATTGAAAACAGAACGTAGCATCCTTGTTTAGCTCTCATATAGCTTTTCCCTATGCGTTTCATTCATATATAATGCGTGTTTGTATGTGTGTGTGTGTGTGTAGGTGTAGTAGTAGTAGTAGAAGTAGTAGTAAAAGAGATGAGAAAGAGAGAGCTACAGTGAGTGTCCAATTACTGACCTCTCTTCCGTGAAAGTTTTGTGCCCTACAAGCAAAATAGCCTCCAAAATTAAAAGGACTCGTTGTTCAATTACATACTATCCCCACTCTCTCTTTACTCATTCTAAAAACAAACAACGTGTAATGAGAGACATTGACACCGAATATATATATATATATATATATATATAGATATTTTAAGAAAAAAGCTACACTCCTTCTTTAAAGAATTTGGTTTTGGTATAGAGGTCGAAACTAACCTTAAAATAACCGATTATTTAGATATAAGTCTTAACTTATATAATAACACGATATCTCCATATAGAAAAATAAATAAAAGGCCATGTTATATAAATATTGGGTCTAATCACCCAAAACCAGTTTTTAAACATATACCAAATGGCATAGGTTATAGGCTTTCTACTAATTCTTCCAATATCAAAATATTTGAAAAAAGTAAAACTGAGTACGAGCAAGCTTTAAAAAATAGTGGATATACTGAGAAAATCCCTTATAGAGATATAAATGAAACATCTAGAGTTAATAATAAAAGAAAAAATAGAGCCAGAAAATTTTATGGTTTACGCCTCCTTATAATATGGCCGTGACAAATAATATAGGCAAGGAATTCTTTAAATTATTGAAAAAGAATTTTCCCCCTCTAATATACTCTATAAAATTTTTAATAAAAATACAATTAAATTGAGCTACAGTTGCACACCCAATGTAGCCAATATTATTAATAAGTTGAACATAAAAAAACTTAGTGATAAACGAACTAACGAAACATCTAAATGTAATTGTATCGATAGGACTAGGTGTCCCTTAGGGGTAAATGTAAAACCGAATGCATAGTGTATAAAGTTGAGGTCTACGAGGGTAACCCTAAAAATATAGGGATAAGAAAGTTTATATAGGCTCTACTCAGAATGACTTTAAAGCTAGATTTTATAATCATAAGTGTAGTTTCACTAATGAAAGATATAAATTTAATACTGCACTATCTAGCTATATATGGAAGGTAAAAGCTAGGGGTATTGACCCTATACTAAAATGGGAAATTGTTAAAAAATGCAGGAAATATAAAGCTGGCGATAGATACTGCCAGCTTTGTATGGAAGAGAAATTAGCGATAGTAACTTTCCCTAATAATAAAGAAATTTTAAACCAAGATCTGAAGTTCTAAACAACTGTATGCATAAAAAACATGGCTTCTCCGTAGTTGTTAACTTTATGGATTTAGTATGGGTGAGCACTTTTCAGTTGTTTTCATTTCCCTAACTTTGCCAACATTGTTCGTAATTTGCTTGTTTAAGCATACGTTGTGTTGCTTCCTTGGGTATAAAAAACCCCGTTCGAATTAAGGGATGCATCCCGACCGTTTTAAACGTGTGCCTTTCTGATTGCTCGCCATATAATGGAGGTAATGGCAGCAGTGGAAATTAACCTCCTTGTCCTCAGGGGTTTGGTAGCAAAAGGGAAAAGGTATATTGGCATATGTACCAGCAACGGGAGTCATGCCCAATTCCCTAATTCATTTGCTGCTTCTCCCATGATGGGTTTCGGGATGTCGAGGTTTAAAGAATAAACCCCGTCTCCCTAGATTTAGTCGTATCGATGGATCGTTTAACTACGGGCAAAGAGATGGGCAATCGTTGGCGTGCTGGGTTCCATTTGGTTGAGGGGATGAGAATGACGACGGGGTGCTTACACTTAATTTTTGTTTCAAATCTGCTTGATTCTAAATAATATATAAATAATAATAATAATAATAAAAAAAAAAATAAAATAAATAAATAAAAAATCAGTTAATATAGAAATTAAATATTTTTTAATTAAACAATAAACTAATGCGTTCTGTGTTTTTATTGGTCAGTATGTTTTGATAATTTAAATGATTAATGTGGTTAGTAGTATTTATTTGTCTTGCTCCTTTTCTTCTTCAGTCAGATTTTAGCCCTGAAGAGCTTTATGCGAAACTAACAGTAGGTTCGTCTGACTCAGTAGATATCCTTATTACTTGGCTCTACTTAGGTATCGAGCACTTTTTACAAATTAGCTTCTCCTAGCGGTTATATGAATATATATATATCTTATATACATATATATGCATATAAATTGTTTTTTCTTTTGGCCAAATACTATACCAATAGATTATTTTTTGTTGGTACGAATATCTTGGTCTTTTCTTTTTTTCAAAAATTTTTTTCTTCCTGGTTGATGTTTGGTAGTATTTTTTACAATCAAACTCTCTGCCGGGTTTTTTTCTCTCCGCAAGGATCTACCAACACGCTTGGTATATTAAATTATATATATATATATATATATAAAAGATTTTTGGATGTTTGTTTATTTTAGAAACGTTGCTGAATAAAGTATATATTAAATTTTTACTTGAAGGCACTTACAACGCATGTATCGCATAAAATTCGATACTTTTTCTTATAGAAAATGAACTTGTCAAGTTCATTTTCTATAAGAAAAAGTATCGAATTTTATGCGGTACATGCGTTGTAAGTGCCTTCAAGTAAAATTTATATATATATATATATATATATATATATATATATATATATATAAACATTAGTCTGACACAAGGGTTGCAATTATACAGTAGTACTGACATGGCTACAGCTTGGAAATAGCCCCGTTTTTATCTTATAAGAGAAATCAGGTTCCGATATGGTCAATAGTCTGTCCATGATTTACCTCTGTCTAACTAGAGAATTTTTCACCGCTTCTTAAATGGAAGCACCAGCATAATCAGGGACCACTGTTAAAATAGGAACGCAACTTAATAATAGTGACATTGTTTTATCAAAGAATTAAAACAGAAAGTATTATTTAGTTTCTCCTAAAAGTTTTTCTATATAAATAATGTCGGGTAATAAGGCTGTCATTTCTTTTTCAGCCAGATGGTTCGGCTCTAAAGGAGTTTACATGCCATTCGTGATGGAACCTAAAGGTATCGACAGTTGTGAGCCAGTTTTATCCCGAAATCAGAATTTGGCAGAAGGCCAAACATTTCATGTGATCTCACTTCTGTGAAGAGTCTTGGAGTTATCATGAACGAGGGTGATAAAACTGTCCTCTTGGAATTATTCCAAGAAAAGTAACATTTAGTAAAGTTTTAGAGGAATTAAAAGGTAGTTTAAGAAGTCTAAAGTTTTTCTTTTAATTTGACCACTGCCCCTGGAAAAATAGTATGGAATTAGTACGCTTATCTAAGTTTTTTTAAAATCTAGCTGTAAATAAGCTAATAACAGATACAACCATGAGAAAATTGATTGAAACAACCGCTTTAGTTTTCTTTCACCATACAGTCAGTTTTAGACACACCAGGGTGACAGGGTGGAATCGATTTCTATATTTTCCTCGGATTCGATCATTTTCAGCAGTATGCAGTTATATGAATCTATTGAAAAATATCGTGTTATCAGTGATTGCGTCAGATATTTATCACTTCCAGACACTATTGTCTCAACAGTCGATTAGTTGTCCTATGACCATTGTCTGACATTATTCCAAGGAGGCGTATAAAAATTGTTACACAGCAAGAACACACTGCCAAATCTTATAGAGCAATCGGGGGTATAATAATAATAACGAAATTATTTTTTTCTGAAACATATTTTATAAGGTTTTCAATATATATATATATATATATATATATATATATATATATATATATATATATAGTCTGTAGAGAGTCCACTAGGAACCACAAGGTTCCTTGTTCGATCCTCGCCAACTCAGTGCATGAGTAGCACAGAGATGTGTGCAGTAAAGTAAGGAGCTGATGGTAGGTCTGGTGCTCGACCGCAGATGTAAAAACAATCCCCTTGGTGTAAGGCTAGTGAAAAGGGATAGACTTTATCGCTGTCTGGCTGATACTGATTTTTGGCTACCCGATAACTTTACTTATATATATATATATACACACACATACATACACATTATATATATATAAGTTTTATACGAGGGTAATCTCCAAAGCGTCAGGTATCCAGGGAAACTGGAAACACTGGCAACACTGTTGTGTTTGTTGCGCTGGCAACTGTGTCTGCCTCTGCACTTGTCATAGATGACTTCAATATATATGTCTAAAAATAATGTCTTCTTCTCTCTCACACACATATATATATATGTATATATTTTAAAATAAGTGTATTTTGGCAGCATTTTTTCTTTTATACAAGTTTTGTTGAACTGTACGGACAATTCTTGTCGGACAAGTTTTTGGTTGATCCTTTCTAATTTTTAGTGTCAGGGTGTAACTGGTGTCACAGTCTACCAAAGGTTTCAAAACGAGCGCTTTGGTGGACTGTTACATCAGTTACACCCCGACACTAAAAAGATGGCCCGAAAATTAGAAAGGATCAACCAAAACTTGTCCGACAAGAATTGTCTGTACAGTTCAACAAAACTTATATATATATATATATATATATATATATATATATATTATATATATATAATACTGTAGAGCAAAAAGTAGAAACCTAAAAAGAGCAAGATACTATGTACCTAGTTTTCACCTCAAGGATCTTCAGGATAATTCTGTCAGAATTATCCTGAAGATCTTTTAGCTGAAACCTAGTTAGACATTATCTATTATTAGGTTTATACTTTTTGCTCCACTTAGTGCATTAAGCACTTTTACATATTAACTTAGTCAACTCCTTCGGTATTTTTTCTTTTGGTCAGTCATTGTGGTACTGTTTGATTATTTTCAGATTATACGGATGTTTGGTCTTTTTGACAGATATTGGTTTGAAATTGTTATAAAAATAATATATATATATATATATATATATATATATATATATATATAAGATTTTGATTTTTATAACAATTTGTAAATAAAAAATATATCACAAACCGTTTTTTGGAGTAATGGTTATCGTCGGAGAAAATGGAAACGGTGACCCCTAATTAAAACCTGTACGAGGCTGTTCGCATTTTACATAGCATTAATAACCTTGGTAAACATAGCCAACTATGTCTCCTCCAGTTATAGGTAAATAGCTGGTCACACCGAGGTATGACAATCGGTCTAGGAAAAGAAAAAACTCTGAATTCAAATATTCTAAACTCAGCTAAAGAAACTGACCTTGTATCGCAGGTTTGAATAAATATACTCTCTCTCTCTCTCTCATATATATATATATATATATATATATATATATATATATATATGTAAAAGGAATGACCGGTAAAAATATTGGGTTGGTCTCAATATTTGGTTGGTATAAGTGTTACTCGGATAAGTCAGCGGTAATTCAGTGAATTTAAACCTGAAGATCCTTATGGTGAAACTTGAGTAGGTTATTTCTGTACACACTATAATAATATATATATATGTTTCTGTGTGTGTATATGAGTATGTACCCAACCCATCCACACGAGCAGGACATATATATATATATATATATATATATATATGATGTAACTAGGCCCATTTATTGAGTTCTGGTCGAAATAAAATTATAATAGCCAAATAATGGTTTGTTAGGTTTTTCTTTCTAATTGAAAGTGTAAATATTGCTTTGTATATAATTGATTCATCAATTATGATACATTGACCTCTCTTAGGGATTTGTAAAAATCCTGGTATAAATCTATAAGAGTGCATCAAAATGAGTATGCATACAGGTAATATTGATAATCCGAAATAGAATTATCCTAACATACCAGTCAATTCTTTTACCTTTACATATACATACATATATATATATATATATATATATATATATATATATATAATATATATATAATATATATAGGTTAAGTAAACAAACAAATGTGTTTATTTTTGTATGGCTTTAAGCCGACAATTTTTGGAGGATATGTGCTTAATTGACGTCACACCTAATTTTGAAAATTAATTAGTTAATAATTAATGAATTTAGGCGGGCATATATGTTCAAATTTAAGGCTAAACAACATTTTCTCGATTTATTTAGCCTTACATTTGAACATATATGCCGCCTAAATTCATTAATTATTAACTAATTAATTTTCAAAATCAGGTATGACTTCAATTAAGCACATATCCTCCAATATATATATATATATATATATATATATATATATATATATATGTGTGTGTGTGTGTGTGTGTGTGTGTGTGTGTGTGTGTGTCAGTCTCTGTGTAAAATGAATGTTTAAATAGAATCATTAATAGATCCTTGGTTAATATGTTTATTATTTACTATGGGTGCAAATCTATTCGGAGTATAAAAAGTTTTAATATCAACATATTGATATATTGATATTTTGAAGTTTCAGAGAGTGTGCTTTTTTTTCTCTTGTTTTTTTTTTGGCTTTTTTTTTCTTTTCCATTTCCTATCCGGACCAGACATTTCAGAAAAATCTAATTAAAAAAAAAATGATTATTTTTTCGAAGAAGATGAAAACATCATGAAGTTTGCGAACGCACGCTTCGAGCAGGTAAACTTCACATTCATACGCTTAATCTCGCGCAAACACATATACACACGCACATATACATATGCACACACAATCACGTGGTCATATGTTAGTCACGGTACTTGATAAGATGACTTAGTTCCGTGACTACCACATGTATACAGATACACACACACACATACAGACATATATATATATATTATATATATATATATATATATATGTGTGTGTGTGTGTGTGTGTGTGTGTGTGTGTGTGTGAGGATGTTGTAAATACGTGTCTTTCCTATGGGAGTGAAATCATAATCAAATAAAGAAACGAGTCTGTTTGTGTTTCTTGGCGAATGTGTGTCATTCAGAAACTGTCCTCTACTGCAAAGCTAAATGTAATCATAGACTTTGTGGAAAAAACAACACAACATATCACCCAAAAATGCACAAAAAAGCCCCCCCCAAAAAAAAAAAAAAAAAAAGAAAAGAAAAGAAAGAAATAGGTGAATGGTGTTTAGACATTCAAGAATACAAATGATGGATTCTGCACGATATTTGAGAGCGTGATTCTGGGCGATTGTCTATTTTCATACGCAATTTCCTAAGACATTTTATGCCATTTTCAAAACACATCTTGGACTTTGAGAGCTCGAATCGAATAACTGATTGGATTGCACTAAATATCGAGACTGATATTTACAACCTGTGGACATCGTAGATTTTGAAAGTACATAAAAAATACACATTTATTTTGAGATTACAAACTTTGACTCAGTTTATTGTTTGTATTGAGGGCTAAAATTTGAGATACGTGCGATCTTCAATATAGACTTAGGTTAATAATTTCACTAAAAACATTTAAGTTTCCAATTTCATTATGCCAGAGAAAAATAACATTCAATAAATATATAAACATTAAAACATATTACAGTGCATAATTCATTGCATTCTATTTTATCCTGTTTGTATACAATACGGGGCTCTTTTTTCATATTTAATAAAAATAAAACGTAAAAGATAAGTGTTTTCTTGCGGGATTTGGAACGGATTAAAGGCATTTCATCTATTTCAATGGAGAAAACTGGTTTGATATACAAGGGAATTGAGTTACGAGTGGTACGAATTAAACTTGTAAATTAAGGTGCTTGTATATATATATGAATTTAGAAGACTGATAATAAACAAATAGATTTAAGCCCTAATAGAGTAAACTCAGAAACCCACACCCACTGAGAGGCAATGCATACTTTCCCTGTAACCCACTTGACCTACTTAGAGAGGAAGGGCATCAGGGTCAAAATAGGGCAGACTAAAAGAGTAGAACTCTGTGGGTCATTCGAATCCAACTATGGAATTAACCACCAGACATAGACAAAAAACACCGCCAACCACGTAAAGGAGGAAAAAAAACTTCCACCAATAAAAAAGACACTAGAAAAGCAAAAAATACAATAATATCGCCCCTGGAGGGGGGATCTATGAATATAAAATGAATGTGGCCATGTGCCTGTCTAAATAAAAGATATATGTGTTCTGAAGAAGATCGTGGGCCCTAGATACCCACGAGTGGAAATGGTCCATAACCACGATACCTATGGTATTTAAGGCCTTTTTATTCACAAATAACTTTGCTTTGAGCCCTCACACGGAACCTGAACTCTACAACAAACTACTGGTAGAGAATAGGACCAGCCTAGAATCATCTTGTACCAAGAAACTTGGTACCACACCAAAGTATATATATATATATATATATATATATATATATATATATATATATATATTTTGTACGGCTCGGAGTCATGGACACTTTATCGAAAACAGATTCGGCAGTTAGACGTTTTCCCACAAAGGTTGCCTACGAGCAATCTGTGGATTCACCCTCGAAGACAGAATGTCTAATGCTGACCTTTTCACCATATGTAAAATTGACGGAATGGAGAGCTTCCTCATAAAATCACAATTGCGCTGGGCAGGTCATGTTTTGCGAATGCATGATGACAGAATACCAAAGATTCTGTTGTATAGTCAGCTTGAAGGTGGTAAAAGTAACGTGGGTCGACCATTCCTCAGGTTTAAGGACAAGCTGAAAAGTAACCTCTCAGCTGCAAATATAGATTACGCTACTTTTGGGAGCACAGCATTCAATCGTAGAATGTGGAGGACTTTGTGTTACAATGGTATTAAGAATTTTGCAGCATCAGAGGTCACCAAGCTGCGTCAAGCTAGAGAAAGGACAATAGTATTGGCTAGTGTCCCAGCAATACATTCTAATAATGCACACACTTGTTCCATCTGTGGACTTCTTTGCAAGTCATTAGCAGGGCTGAATTGTCACCTTAATTTTCACGATTAACACACAAGGTTAGATGAAAGAGGTTGTCTGAACCTCATACGTCGAAATTGACGGGAGAGTCCATCATATATATATACATATATATATGTAGTAAAAAATTGCAGCTTTAACTTTTCCGTCATAGTGACATTGCTTAATATATGAAAAATAGAACAATAATGATATTAGAAATAGTAATAATGGTAAAAAGTTAATGATCTACCATGTTTTCGATTTCAATGATCTCATCAGGACCCTAAGCATACTAAACTAAATTGATATCATCCCTTAATTAAACTGACATAAACTTCATTAGAATAGAATAAGCCGCATGCGTCAGTTGGAAAAATATGAACTAACATACCGTTCAACGGTTATAATAGGAAAATAAGTTAATCTCAGTTTAACTGAGGAATGATATCGACAGTTAAATATAGGGTCCTGATGAGAACATTGATATGGAAACCATGTGCTGAATTGGTGAGGGCCGGTATCGAACGAGGAACCTTGTGGTTTCTAGGCGGAAACTCTACCAACTGAGTGAGATGAGGGGGTGAGAGAGGTTGTTGTTTGACTTTGTTTTTTTTTTCCTTCAAAACAGTCAGGACACTTAAAAAATCAATATCATCAATATATATATATATATATATATATATATATATATATATATATATAGAGAGAGAGAGAGAGAGAGAGAGAGAGAGAGTCAATACAGTTAAAGGGATTCCTTTTAGTTGTGTCTTTACCTTTTATTATTATTAAACTTTGAATGCGGTATCTCCGTGTATTTTTCCTTTGGCGAAAAAGAGTTTCTGGTTTTTATGCTTTGGGCTAATGTTTTTATGAAGTTTTGAGCGTAGGAAATGCACTCGATTTGAACCTTTGTTCAACAATTGACAAATGAATTAAGATCAAATATTTCCCCAGATGAATGTAGGTCATGCTATTTTTAGATATCTGTTTCCTTAAATTAGATTTGATTGGCTAGTTGGTTGGATGAATTTTACGGCATGTAAAATCTTGTTGGATTATCTTATACCGAAGAGGGAGCTTCTTCGGCCGCTTGTTTGGTCTAAGTAAGGACCAAGGTGGACTGATGTATGTCATGGACTGCTCAGTCACCAGGGTTCCAACCTTAGGCATCACAGGTCGTCACCCACGGGTAACAGGTGGCCCCATTGGGGTGGGGGTCTAGTGTTTATTTTTCCCTACAGATGTCTCTGTTTGAACGTAACAGTCAACGCAACGTGGGAGTCCCATCAGCCAATAAAGAAGTAAGTAAAGGAAACTCGAAGAAAAGATTAACTAATTGTAATTGATCAGCGAGATTAGCTTGCTAACCATTACTGGTTTTATCTCCAACCTCTACCCATAATGCCTCAGACGCTTCTATAGAGAGGCCTTTCCTTCTCCTCTCTAACTTTTCGTTGTTGCATGCCTCTCACACCCACTTCTCGTTCATCCGTTCAGTTCCGAATGTCTCAGGCAAGGTGGACTTGCACGCAAAGCAAGTCCTTTTCCCGTTTTGCACGAGGTAAGTCTCTTCTCTCACTACACTTTTCATAGAGCATTGCAACTTCAGAGTACCTTTTTGTTATTTAGAATTCCTTTTATTATTGTAAATCCAATAAAATGTATAAAATTGTAAATGAAATGTGAAAAGTTGTCGGGAAGATGAGATGAATTTCCTGTCATCGTAGAACCAATAAAGAAATCGTTTATTGAAGAACTGCCGAGACATTAAATCAGACTTT
>CM042137.1:122375368-122385368 GCA_023376005.1 Doryteuthis pealeii | reverse complement strand
ACGAGATTAAGATGAGGATGAGAAATACCGCCAAAAGTATACGTTGAATAGAAGAAAGTGATATGTAACAGTTATAGTCGTGAGAAATGGGGACGGCGGCCCGAGTTCAAATCCTTGACGAGACTGATTGCGTTTCACTTAGCGCTAATACCAATGGGCACGACTTGAATCAAATTATTCAACCTCAGGTTTGGGTATATAGTAGAACAGTACTTTAACCTTAGTATAGCAACCAGTCTAGGAAAGGAAATCTCTAGATTTAAATCAGTTGTATTCCGCTTAAAATTTGACCTTGTGTTGCATCCGGCTCATGGGGGAGGGATTGGGTAAATATATTCATATGACTCTTTAAAAGTGTGAAACAAACACACCTGCATGGCATTATACACAAGCAGATGAAGCTCCACACGCGCGCGCATACATACTCTCCATTCCACACATATATCGAAATATGAAAGCGCGTAGTGTAATGGTTAAAGTCATGGGAAATGGACTCGTCGCCCCGAGTTCAAATCCTGGATGTGGTAACTGTATTTCACTTAGCGCTAATACCCTTGGGAAAGGTATGGATCCTACTCTCCCTCCAGCTATGGATAAATAGTAGGGCATGCTGGGCTCTTTAACCTTGGTGAGGCAACCGGTCTAGGAGAAGGAAAACTCTGAATTCAAACCTGTTGAACTCCGCTTAAGAAATTGACCATGTGTCACATCCTACTCGTGCGGAGGGGTTGGTAAATATATATATCGAAATATGAAATGGCAATATATTTGGGCGTCACATTGTAGTGTAATCGTTAGCAAGCTAGTCTCAGAGATCTATTATATCATGAATAGCGAGCTGGTCCTCGCTGGATGCCCATACTTGTGACATTGTGTCACATCGTATCCGTGGCAAACGGGTAGGGTAAATACCAACTGTTTGATTCACTCAGGGCGTCCACCGTGGTGTAATGGTTAGCAAGTTAGTCTCGCAGATCAATTACAATTAGTGAACCCTTTCTTCGACGCCCACGTTGAACTTACTGTTACATTCAATCACGGAGGCACCTGTCAAGAAGAACAAACACTAAACAGCCCGGTCGGTTGGACCTAAATTGGATTTAAACAAAACTGATTACCCATCAATGAATAAAACAAAACTTCGGCATGAAATAACCCAACAAGAGTTGACATGTCGCAAAATCCAACAAACCAGCAAACTCTAATATATCTTGGTGTGCATACTTCTTTTTATTCGCACAGATCTAACATGGATCAGTCTTAAAATCGGAGACGAACTGATTAATTTTTAAACTAGTTTTCCTTTTATTGTCACATGACTGAAACCATCAAATCCGGCCAAGTTATCAATACTTAACAAACCCATTTGATCTAATGTCTAAGATAATTTTATTTAACTTTATATATTCTTCAGTAAAAGAAGAAGAAAAATGTAACCATTATGGAATTCTGGGACCAGAATTCCAGGAACATGGCAGGAAGTACAAGGCTACTATAAAAAAACTTAATTAATGTTATTATCTGAAGCTTGGAAAGATGTATTAGAGAAAGAAAAAAGAAAGGAAAAGAAAAACACAGAGAGGAGAGAGAAAAGAAATAAAGGAAGAGAAAAGAAAGGAGAGACGGACAACAAAGATAAACAGAGAGAGAGAGAGAGAGAGAGAGAGAGAGAGAGAGAGAAAAGAAGAGAGAGACAGAGAGAGAGAGAGAGAGAGAGAGAGAGAGAGAGAGAGAGAGAGAGAGAGAGAGAGAGAGAGAGAAAAAAGAGGGAGAAAGTGACAGAGACAGAAGCAGAACAAAGAATAACTTTAAAAACTCTTAAGATGATAATCATGAGTGTCGTAATTATTTCGTGGGCTGGATGCACGGATTCCCATGACTCTCTCTCACTGCCGTCCCTATCGGTCATCGCTCCTAGCAAGTCCTCCGCACGGTATCCAATGTCGGTATAGAGCTGATGAATGTAAGTTTTTGCTGGTCCAATCTATTTAACAATCATCCGAGGAAAAAGGGACTGCTTCTTTGGGAGATCAAATGAGTGGTTGATATAGATTAGTGGGTATCGGAGAATGGACGGAGCTATTTTGGAGTTTTCTATATGACAAGGTGCGTAGACCACAGTATAATAATTTAATTATTATAACGTTTGATATGTTTAGTTAAGACTATTGCCAAATAGTTCAAAATATAAAAAGTATAATAATCATCATTTAACTCTCTCTCTCACTGTTTTTTTTTTCTTTCCTTATTTTCTCATCGATTGAAACAAATTAACGTTGTTGATTACATGTCTCTCCCTTCTAATGTTTCTCCTACTCTTTTCTTTCTTATTATATTTCTCTGTGTAGCATGTCCTTTCCTTTTAATGCTAAAAACAGAATTGTCCAGTATTAATCTGTGGTGACGTATAATAATCTTCATTAAAACTCTCTTTTTCTTCTTTTTTTTTTATAATAAACAAGAATGGTCCACTATTTAGTTACAGTGACGATACTCATCAGAAATGAGAAATCAGCGGATAAGCAACACCAGATAATCAGGATTTACATATTTGCATTTCATTTCTTGGACGATTTGGACGGTCTCATTCTTTAACCAGAGGGTGTTGCAATATAATAACGGATGGACGTACTTTTAAGGAACACGAATATTATATATAAATTAGATGGTGGATAGTGCACAGGGGCGTCGATTCATGCCTTTGGAAGTAAACAATTCAAAGTTGTTTTCAAATTTCGTTTTTTGTTGTGGTTGTCGTCGTGCCTCTATTAGGGCTTCCCTCACCAACCACCCGCCATTGTCTACTAAGCAGACTGAAAGATATTTCTATATTTGTCGATTGTAGTTATGCTTAGATGACTAGCACATCAGTTGAAATGGCCGGCGTCTCGATACGGCAGATCGATCAGCAACGCCGTAATAAATATTAATTAACACTGTATTTCTGAGCAGAGGAGGTTGAATGCTGCAAGAATCCATCTGCACGTGTTTGTCTGCATCTCTTATGATTGAACTCTACTCCGCCTTTTACTCATCTTCTTTTAAAGTCGTTCTTTTTTTTTTGTTTTGTTTTATTTCTCATCCTGTGTATATTACAGTCTATCTATCCAGTCTGTACATTATCTATCCATCCATCTACCTCAATCTGTTTCCTTATCTATCTATCGATCTATCTATCTCAATTAATTCATTATCTATCTATCAACTCCAGTATATATATATATATATAAATATATATTATATACATGTAGAATTAAACAAAAGGCACATCTCATGTTTAACAATTTTATTTTTGATCTTTTCTAATTTTCTGGCCAACTTTTTAATGTTTGGGTGGAATTGGTGGATAAGTTGGCCAGAAAATTAAAAAAACCAGAAATAAAATTGTTAAACAGGAGATGTGCCTTTTGTTTAATTCTACATGTATAAATGAAAGAATGCTGCCCAAATATCAATATGTTCATTATCTATCTATTTAAATATATCTGTTTCAATCTGTTCGTTATACATGTATGTATCTATCAATCTATTTATCTATTTAAGGCCGAATATATATATATATATATATATATATATATATATATATATATATATATAATAATATTATATATTTATCTATATCTATTTATTCATCTATTTGTCCATTATCTATCAAACCAAGACGAGCCTGTTCCAAACTGAATTGGGTGACCACTTCAGCAAGTGCATATACTGTAAGCAAACTTTGTTTATCAAAATGACATGATTCGCATTAAATGACCCAAAAGCAGATTGGTGTGTTATAAACAAAACCTCATTTATCTATCCATCTCAGTCTAAATATATCTATATACCCCCTCTCCTCACTATATATATTATATATATATATATATATATGAACACACTCAAACACACACACACACACACATATATATATATATATATATATAATACAATAATTATACGTCTATCATTCTTTTTCCTCTCCATCTCTCGTATTATATTCTTATCTATCTATCTCGCACTCCTTTCTCTCTCTCTCCCCCTCTCTCTCTCTCCCCCCTCTCTCTCTCTCTCATATATATATATACAACAGTATACTTATGTTGGTCTAATTACAACCGTGTTTTTCACTCAGAGCAACACAAAAATGCCATTATATTGCACTACTACTACAACTAATAATAATAATAATAATAATAATAATAATAATAATGATAATAATAATAATAATAATAATAATGATAACAATAATAATAATAATAGGTGTCCCTTACATGTCGAAGAAAGCATTATTAAATGCAGGTGTCTTTTACCCAGAATTGATCGCTTTCGACCGATCTTTCTGTGAAAAGAAGCAAATTGATTGCTTTTCCATCCCCTCCCATTCTCCCCTTCGTTCGGTCTCTTTAACAAATAATTTGCTATTAATGCCACGCATCAAATTAGACGCCATTTTTCCCTTCATTAGGATGTCATTTTTTTCTTGAAATTGTGAGGTTATAATGGGATTTGAACCCCCCACTTCTCACAAAAAAAAAAAAATCCCGTAAATAAACCCTAATTGACCAGCCGTTTTCATTTCATTCTGTTTTTTTTTCTTGTTTTTTTTGTTTTGTTTTTTCTTTTAAATCATGGCCGCCAAGGTTATCGGAATATAATCGATTTTTGTGGTCTTGAATTTTTACGGGCTAATTTTATTTTATTTTATCGGATGAAAAATTCACCATTCTAATCAGATTAGGCGTAGAAGAGGAAGACAAATATTATAAGAGTTGCGCGTAAGACTGGAGAGCGGGGCTAGGAGCTGGATGACAAGCGTTGGGGGGAAAGAAATAATAAAAAGGGCACAAGCTATTTGTTATAGCAATCATCATCAATTTAGTCTCACAGTTCATTACAATTGAATTCCGAGTTCGATCCTTGCTGGGTGCCTAATACGTGCGACCTTGTGTCCCATCCCAACCGTGGAAAATGGACTGGATAAATACCTACACAACGTCAGAAGAAAAGGATAAAAAAACAAATTCTAACAAAGACCAAAAATTAACACTGAAAAGATAGAGTTAGAAAATTCATTAGGTATTATTCATGACCACACTCTTTAGCATTGAAGCTTTGTTGTTTGGATTTTAAGGTATGTCAACCCTTGTTGGGTTACTTTATGGGTTTATTATAAATAAGGCTTCCAATCTTATAAAACATGTATTAGCCCAATAAGAAGAACAATTGTTATAATGTAAATAATCCAAGGCCAACGGTTTGTTAACAAAGAAAGAATTATGTAAGTAATACAAATATTAGATATTGGAATGTATTGCATACGTGATTAAATCAGCCGATATTAATTTTGATTAAAAGCTGACACGTATAAAAAAATAGGATTATAAAAAAGGTCCAGCAGTTGAAAGATAGAGGGATGATAGAGGGAGTGGGTCTCTTAGACATACGGAGACCTGCTGCAACGGGAGAGATGACATTGTCCAAAGACCAGACAAACGCCCGACTTTAAACAGACTTAATCGAATCGTTAACACACACACCACACACACACACACACACACACACACACTCTCTCTCTCTCTCTCTCTCTCTCTCTCTCTAAAACCGCTAGACTTTGCCACATACATGTTTATACTAAAAATATTTGTACTAAAATGGACAAAATCAGCGAGCAGTCACACACACAAACAAAACATACGCACCTCGCACACTCAATTACCCACATCTTATTATAATGGAGATTGTGTGTTTTTCTGTCTGTAACCGAAACTATATTCCTACTCAAGTCACAATTCCCTTAGTTATTTACATCACATTCTCCATGATTTTATTTTTTATCTAAACCTCTGTTTTACATTATTAATACTGTTAACTATGTCTACGTACTGATAACATGTAATTATATTTATATATACAACAAAATAGCGGTTTACAGTGTGAACGGGAAGGCTAATTTGCATATTAATATTAAAATCGAATTTAATAAATATGTGCTTAGTATTATTGATTTCTAACTGTTTGGTTTTATTTTAATGAATATAAGCAAAAATCTCTTAAATGAAATCCATTAACAAGATAAAATAAGTCATTATTCTTTACTTTCTCTTATAACTAAATACTTAAATTAGAAAAAATAACAATGAAAGACAGTAAGTTTCAGTTGTTCCATTTTTTATTATACTCCCTCTGTTTCAAATCTTTTATTATACTCCCTCTGTTTCAAATCTTTTTATCTGTATTCTTATTTAGTTTCATTAGCCTTTCTAATTTAATACAATATTTTATTACATTAAAACTGAAATACTTGCACCCGGAGGGTGCATATATTTGCTAGTCCATATAATGTTTTTAGTATCGCTTAAAGAACATTGAACATCCGAATCGCAAAGAAATATATATTGTATATAAGTTTATTCTTATATCTATTTTGTTTTTCTTTTCTTTTCTAAGGAAACCATATTTTCGTAGTATCAGGTGTTGAAGTTGTAGGAACGGACACTTGAATTTTCTTCTGCCAGAAATCCGAACAAGACCCCTACAAATATATTCACAATTCACCCCCTTTATTTGTTAAAATATTGCACAGTAGATAACAATATTTTAATATTCGTTTCTTTCTAGCCCTAAAGTGTACCTCTCCCGGCAACCAACCTGATTCAATATTTGGGTGGTGTCGAACCCAATAGAACGGTGTGGGACTTGGAACAAGTTAATCACGTGAGTGCATGGAGGATAGTGGTGCTGGGAAAACACTTTCATATTCTTGGGGATGGTGCCGAGGGCAAAAGTCGTAACCGGGGAGGAACGACGTGGCCTCAGTAGATAATTTCTTCTTTCTGCTTCCCTTTTGCAAGGGTGGGGTGGGGTCGGGTCTCTCACTTTCTGACACAAGATGGTGATAGTGCATTATTCTTGTCCCAGACTGACTTAGAAAGCTGTCAAACTAATAATCAGTTAATAATTCGAATTAAATAACCGGCCACTTCCCGACGGGAGATAAAAAGCAAGCGATTTCCCCCGGGAGACTAAACACATAATTGGAAAGAGTCATCCCACCGGTCCACATAACAAATATAAGATACAATGTCCAAGAAGTCTATTATAATTATTATTGTATAACACACACATTTTTCTTCGAATTTTTCAGCCTAAAAGTTACGGGTGCGTATTATACAGAAGAATTAAATATCAATTTTTTTAATCCAGCTACATGCATCACCCTATTAAGGACGGTACGACCGAATAAAGTTATGGGTAAAAATTGGTCTGACTGGGTTCTTTAATGTTGGTTAGGCAATCTGTCTAGGAGAATTCGGCGGATAAGTGATACCCGATAATAAAGATTTGCATTTTTGCATTTCATCTTGGACGATTTGGACGGTCTCATTTTTAATCAGAAGGTGTTGCAAGATGATAATGGTAGTACAATTAAGGAACATGTGTATTCATATATAGATAATAATAACCTTGCCAAGTAGCCAAGTGGATGTTGGTAAATGAAAAAAATCGTTATAAAAAAGATTTTTTCTTTATTCAAGGAAATTATCAAATACTTACAGAGTAAAACCTAAACCGAATTGTTATGGTTTGGAGTCTTTGTTTAATGGCATATCAACCGTTTTGTGTTATTCAATACAAACGTCACCATATTAGAAAGAACAGTAGTAGTATTATTTAACCTATAGCTAAAGGATAAGGAGAGGTATACCTTTTCTAAAGGGGAATTTTAAAGAACATGTTGAAATTCTTAAAGTCAGCTCCCCATTCTAATTTCATTACTTTTTTTCCAGAAAAACATAGAGACTTTGAATAACTATAGTTCTTTTTAGTCTTTTAAGTCTCCAGGGATTTATGTTGATGATTTTATCAAAACACCTTAACGAACTATTCTCCCTGAATCTTTTAAAACTACAATAAAAATGCATAGTTAATTTCTGAAAGTGAAATTATCTTAATAAAATATACCGTCGAAATATATTTTGGAAAAAAAAAAAACAGAAATAAAATTAGCTGTAATAAAAAAGGAATTTAAAGTTTTACTTACATTTTTAATTAAAATTCATCAATAATATTAAATGCTTCTGAAACTCATCCGAGTAATCGCTTTCCCAACTAATGACAAAGTCTCTTCGTTTGCAGAATTTTATCGCAGTCTTTTACCGTTTGCAAGAATAGTATAGCTATCTTCAACATATCGGCCATTTTTCCTCTCGTGCCTGGTGCATTGTTCATAGCTGATCACGAGAAATGTTTCTTAAATAAAGGTGTTAGGACAGCCATATTTTCTTTTTTCCTCTCGAGCACTTAAATCATATTGTACGCAAGATACGTTCGCACTCGCATTGAACTCCGGGGTAAGTTATTTCTCTTGAAAATTTATTGTCGAAACTTGAATGTTTTTCAAACCCGAACTCAACACTATTTGACTCAAATTATTTCATTGGCTTCAATGTAGGCTTGAAAAAATGTTACATGGTTTAAGACACCACAGAATCAACTACATATGTTTTTGTGTGGAAAATGTAAAAAAGGTTTTTTTTTCTTAGTAAAATAAATCAACATAAGGTTTGAGCACGTGAAATATCATAAAATCACTCGATGCCGTCAGTTCCCCGAGTCTAGTTGGTAATTATCCTAGTTTTTGAACAAACTGCTCCCTATGTTGCTGAAACGTTTGAGGTATTCACTTACTTTGCACACAGGATATATTGCCGCTCGCTCTGAGCTCCGAGATAAGTCATTTCTCTTGATATAGTTTTAAACTTTATTGTCGGAACCTGAATGTTTGTTCATACCCTAACTAGATGCTATTTGACTCAAATGTTCCAATGAAAATTTGTATTCCCTTTTGTCTTTCCTTGCAATAAATGTTAAGTATGATGAATTAATTTTGAATTTTTAAAACTTTATTCCCGATACTTGAAAGTTTTTCTGACCCAAACTCAAGACTTCAATCTTCATTTTTGAAATTTTCTTTTTCTTTAAAAACGTACTTAGGTCGTCATTTTTGGGGAGGGGAAGTTAAAACGAACGCACATGTTTTGTAATTTGTGTATTTTATTTCGTACTTGTTCAGTTAGATATTGTAAAATTCACGAGAGAGAGAGAGAGAGAGAGAGAGAGAGAGAGAGAGAGAGAGAGAGAGAAGAGAGAGAGAGAGAGAGAGAGAGAGAGAGAGATCCAGATCCAGATCCAGATCCAGTTTTATTCTTTATTAAACGTAATACCAATATTGTTAGTTTCATACTAAAAATGCAATCTCAATAAATATTCCCACTTATGTTTAACTCGAGTTATTTTATTGGCTCCAATGAAAATTGTTGTTTTCATTCATTTTTTTTTACTTTTAAAATTAAATTTCTTTTTTTTTTTTATTCGTGAAGTTGTATTTAGCAAGTTAGACACCACATAATCAACCACGAATTTTCATGTGTGGAGACATGTAAAAAGTTTATTTTATTTATTTATTTTTTGAGCGAATACACGTAAGGAAATGCTACAGAGGGGGTATTCTCAGTAACAAAGAGGTAGATGGTAAATCAATCGCAAACCAAACAATGACAACTGACAGAGACAGCAAGAAAATCAGAGAAAACACTTTGCCTCGTGTTGAAGTAGGCAGAATTGGTCTTGCAAAAAATTGTCGATGTTGCGACTTTCGTTCGGTATCTGGTACCACGGTCTACGAGTCTAGGATCACAATAGTTCTGTAAGCACATTCGACGTGTTGTAGTTTGAATAGTAATAAAACCACGTTGTCTGGGTGTTATGTTAAAATTAATTTTAATATAGGAGTGAGCGGGTGGTGGTGTAGATACTGTGGGCCAGTAGTGGAATCGCCCTTCCGAGAACCTCCTCCCAGTAGGCATAAAAAAGGGTGAAAAAGTGTTTGTAACTCGTTACTACTGTGTAGTGAAATCTGTCTTTTTCGGGCTAACATATCTTTTGCGGAAAGAGTTTGTAACTACAGTGTAGTAAAAATTTGTGTTTTGGTCGATTGTTGTGCGAGCCAACGTTT
>CM042137.1:122325368-122367868 GCA_023376005.1 Doryteuthis pealeii | reverse complement strand
GCACAGTCGAAAGGAAAGAATTGATGCACAAAGAATGCCACAAATCTAATCAACGATAATATATATATATATATATATATATATATATATATATATATAGAAAGAAAGCCGTTAGTTCTTGATCTGAATCTTAAAATTAGTAATAAAATGAACATCCCGTGAAAAAAAACCCTCTGAAGATAAATTGTTTTCGCCTCACTTCGGATGTCTACAAATTAACTTATAGAAACATAATTACGCAGCGTTTCTCCGCACATAACAGTAAATCAGACAATAGGTAGACCGATGTAATTTTCAAAGAATTACTCATTAACTCAATTGTTAATATGGCTGATTCTAGAATAGCTTAAAAGAGCCTAAATCCACAATCTCTATGCTACCCAGTCTGTTTATACCTGTCTTTCTCGATATATTCACATCTATCTATGTATCTATTTCTGAAACTAGTAAATAAAATTTGTTTGTTTCTGGTAACTGTAGCCAGTTCTTGAACGCCTCTAAACTTATCATGTTGCATAAATGATGGGTATACTATCAATTATGCATGGTTCGTGTAGAGAATATTATTTGCATTCAAGTTAACGGAAAAATACAATGGGGATTTTTTGATTGATGTCTCTTAACCTTATTGTGACCTCTTCTCCTGTTTTGCCACATAAGCGCGCGCACGAGAGAGAGAGAGAGAGAGAGAGAGAGAGAGAGAGAGAGAGAGAGAGAGAGAGAGAGAGAGAGAGAGAGAGTTTAGTTGTTGTCAATCTCTGGTTATATATATATATATATCTGATATATATATATATATATATATATATATATATAAATCATAGATAGGATATGAAAACAACACAATATGCTGTTAAAGGGAAAACATTTTATAACATATTCATAGCTAATATTGAACAATCTTTCGATTTTATAAAAATCATCTTCAGAGCTTGTTTATACTCCGTACTATCAAGAGCGGAGACGAAATAAATATATATGAGAGAGAGAGAGAGAGAGAGAGAGAGAGAGAGAGAGAGAGAGAGAGAGAGAGAGAGAGAGAGAGAGAGAGAGAGAGAGAGAGAGAGTTTAGTTCTTGTCAATCTCTTGTTAGCTGTTGAACGATGAAGACGCAATTAGCTACATTCTAACTTACGTGTGGTTGAGCGGTCCGAACCCATGAAAGAGAATCAAAAAGAGAAATAAAGTATGCATTCACTGAAGAAATGTCTTGGGTTCTTAACCAAGAACAAACTAACAATGCAGGACATTTCAACCAACACCTTACGAAGAAGGATAAATTAATTATGTACAGTTAGTGTAGAGAATCTATTTAAATTCAAAATAAAAGTTACAGAGATTCTGATAGATGTTTCTTAACCTTGTTGTGACCTCCTCTTTCTGTTTTGCCAGAGAGAGAGAGAGAGAGAGAGAGAGAGAGAGAGAGAGAGAGAGAGAGAGAGAGAGAGAGAGAGAGTTTAGTTCTAATCAATCTCTATCTGGTCGTCGAAAAATGAAGCCGCAATGAGAACCGGTTAGCTAGATTATCACCCACGCGTCGTTGAGTGGTCCGGACCTAAGAAAAAGAAATAAAATGTGAATTCACGAAAGAAATGTGTTGAGTTGTTAACTAAGAACAAACCAACAACACAGGATGTCTCAGTCAGAAAGAACTTAAGAAACACTAGATTAGAAGACAGCTAAGAAGGTAGATGAGCTATTCTAATAGATACTCAGCCCAAGTAAGAAAAGCTGCAACTCAGACAGACCAAGTTAAGAACAAATACAGAAGCTACAGAAAAGATAAGTACATTTTAAGATTAAGAATGCTATACGCTACGGGTATACTATATATATATATATATATATATTATATATATATATATATATATATTATGTATGTATTAATCCTAAGGAGTCTGGTCTACCAACAAACACTTTTGCTTACTAGCTCATCAGGGCAAGGATCTGAAGAATAATATTATTCTTTCCCTAATGAGCTAGTAAGCAAAACTGTAAGTTGCTAGACCTGACTCATTAGGATTAATATTACTATTTGCTCTACTTAGGTATCGAGCACTCTTTATATTTTAGCTTTAGACAAACCTAGCGGCATGTATTTTTCTTTCTTTTGGATAACTGATATAGTGTTAATCGATTATTTTCGGTTGATGCGACTCTCTTGGTCTTTTCTTTTTTTCCAGGCAATCTTTTGTAGTATATTTTTGCTAACAAATTATTTGCCGGGTTTTTCCTTACCGCAAGGTTTTACTAATAGTGTATATATATATATATATATATATAATATATATATATATATATATATATATATATATAAGTGTATTTTGGCAGCATTTTTTCTTTTATACAAGTTTTGTTGAACTGTACAGACAATTCTTTCGAACAAGTTTTTGGTTGATCCTTTCTAATTTTCGGGCCATCTTTTTGGTGTCGGGGTGGAACTGGTGTAATAGTCCACCAAAGGTTTCAAAACGAGCGCTTTCGGCAATACAGTTTGCCATCATCAGGTAGGAAACGATGGTATGGTTTCGTGTCTCGTTTTTAACGAGAACGAGTAGTAGCAAGGAATTAGAAGTGGGAGGTAATAACAATTGGTAGTGGGAGGTTGTAGGAATGGTAGTGGTTCGAGCGAGCGATGCAGTAGTGATTTCAAGTTTTAAAATATTATAATATATATATATATATATATATATATATATATATGTGTGTGTGTGTGTGTGTGTGTGTGTGTGGTTTCGAAAGTTTATTTTCAGGACAGGCGTAAAGACACTCTATACACTATCGTCAGGTATACTTGCAAATGAAAATCTATCTGCAGATACCTATTTGAACTATTTAAAACGGAAAGCGCTACAGATGTTAAAAACTCCACTTTGGTCCTTACTTAGGCTAGACGGCTGATCATATCAAGCTCCCAGGCACCACCGTTGCAAAAACGGTGGTGCCTGGGAGACTTAGTGTCCTGGGTATTACGTTAAACTGTATCTAATGGGGAAGTTCCAATTTTGGAGCTCTGATAAATGTGGAGTACCCCTTCATCTCCATTACTCTCGGGTTCACCCTGACCCGTAGTGGTAGTAACCGTTAGGGTCCTATCTATGGGTTAGATGGATAAAAAATGAGTTCAAAAAATTAATTTGAATATCCACCAAGAATAAATAAAACAAAAGTCTTCGACATAAAATAACCCATGAGTTGACATGCCGTAAAATCCAACCAGATACACCAAGGTTAAATAGCCCAGTTTGTCTTATTATTTACCCATACCTGCGGGAGAATAGTTGAATTCGTACATTTCCTAAGTGTATTAGCGCTACTAGCAAATATATGCACCCTACGGGTGCAAGTATTTAAGTTTTAATGTAATGAAATATCGTATTAAATTAGAAAGTCTAATAAGAATGCAGATAAAAAGATTTGAAACAGAGTGGGGTTATAATAGAAAAATAGAAATGAAACTTACTCTTCCATCATTGCCGTCTTTCATTGCTGAATTTTACTTATTTAACTATTTAGTTAAATTAGGAAATAAAGAATAAATTTACTCTTATTTTTTCTTGTTAATGGATTTCATTTAAGATTCATTGAAGAGATTTTTGCTTATATTCATTAAAATAAAACCAAACAGTTAGAAATCAATAATACTAAGCACATATTAATAAAATCACATTTTTTAATATCAATATGCAAATTAGCCTTCCCGTTCACACTGCAAACCGCTATTTTTTGTATATATAAATACAATTTCATGTTATTTGTATGTAGATATGGAAAACACTAATAAAAATGTGAAGTAATTTTATTAATAATTGAGGTTTAAATATAAATAAAATCATGAAGAATGTGATGAAAATAACTATGTTAATTGTGACTCGATTAGTAATATAGTTTCGGTTACAGACAGAAAAACACACAATCTCCATTATAATAAGATGTAAAATTCATGGAGCCTCGTCCAGAATTTTAAATTCGATTTGCCGTATCGATTTACCAAGACTATAACCATTACGCTATAAACGCCTCTTAAAAGCACCTTTCTAATTCGTTAGAAAAGAGTGTTAATTGCCAAACAAGACCAGAACACTGTCGCCATGTTCGAAAGAGGTGATGGTGAGAGTTGTTTTTCTAGACCCCGCCCCTCTCTCTCTCTCTCCCCCCTCTCTCTCTCTCACACACACATATTTACACAAATAAACATACACAGGTACCATTATATATGTGGTGAATGTGGCCTACATTTTGAATGTGGCCTACGAAATCATGTCTCTCTTATAGTATGTGGCCTACCTTTTGAATGTGGCCTACGAAATCATGTCTTATTGTATGTGGCCTACCTTTTGAATGTGGCCTACAAAATCATGTCTCTCTTATAATATGCGGCCTACCATACAAAGCATATTATAAGGTTATAATAATAACTGCTAACCCTAACCCTATTTCAGAATTTTAGAATATTTTAGAATTAAATAGATCTCAGATTCATGTAAATTATGGATAAATCCTTTTTTAATTATTCTTAATTACTATATACAGCTTATGACTGAATTGGATTTCTTGAAATTGAATATAATAATAATAATAATAATAATAATTAGTTTCAATAAATTGTCTACTATTTATATCTATAAATATACTCTTACTGAGGTAGGACACATTCAAACCGGGTAGGCCGCATACTATAACAGAATCAAAAAGGTAGGCCACATACAATAACGACACCCAAACACAAATATACACCCATACAAGTGTACACGCATACATCGTACGAGCATATATGAAGGTGGATTTGGAAGCGCTTGGTGTAATGGTTAAAGTCATGGGAAACGGACACGTCGCCCCGAGTTCAAATCCTAGATGTGGTAATTGCATTTCACTTAGCGCTAATACCTTGGAAAAGATATGAATCCTACTCTCCCTCCAGCTATGGGTAAATAGTACAGGGCAGACTGGGCTCTTTAACCTTGGTTAGGTAACCGGTCTAGGAGAAGGAAAACTCTGAATTCAAACCTGTTGAACTCCGCTTAAGAAATTGACTTGTGTTACATCCCGCTTGTACGGAGGAGTTGGTATATATATATATATATATGAAGGTGGATTGAATAGTTCTTAGGCTGACCAAGATACACGCATTGAGTATGATCAAATGGTGCCAGTACTGGAAATGATAACTGACTTGAAATGTAAAAGCTGGTTTGAGTTTAGAGATTGTCCTTCTCCTAGACCAGTGGCCATGCGAAGATAAAAGACTTCAATCAGTCCGATATAGGGAAATGCAAACAACCTTGAACTTGACCTGACATTAGGTCGATAATCGTTGCGCCAGACCACCTCTTTGCACCACACTTACCTCCAAAGATGTCCTCGTGAAACATTATACAATCAAATGTCAGGTACGTTTGGCATATATACAAAAGTTAATAACAACTAGCAGGACCTGTGTATATACCAGAGTATGATAATTTAATTATTACAATCTTTGATATGTTTAGGTAAGAGCTATTGTCAAATAGTTCAATATGTATCTGGCCGCCACCCTCGGCCAGTTGTAAAGAACTTAAAATAAATAAGTAAGTCCCGAGTTATAGAATCCTTTGTTAAGTGAATAAGTCCTGTGGTATAGAATCCTTTGGTAAGCAATAAGTCCTGTGGTATAGAATCCTTTGGTCCGTCGTCCAAGAAGATCCAAGTAGTAATGAGCTAAGATTAGAATCAGCCAGTATAAATAATAATATCAGCAGCAGAACACTGCCAGTGATTGGACAAGAAGTTGGTCACATGGTCGTCGGCGAGTCTATAAGTACAAGTGGCCATCCGGTATACACCTTATATACAGAAACATTTCAACAATGTAAAAAGTATAATAATTTTAATTTAACTCTCTCTCTCTGTCACTCTTTTTTTCTTTCTTTCCTTCTTTTCCTTTTGTTATTATGTTCAATTAAAACAGATTAGCCGTATCGCTTTTGCGCGCTCACCCTCTATCTTTCCCCAACTCTCTTTCTTTCTTTCTTATATATTTTTCTGTGTAGTATATCCTATTTATTCTTTTATTTCTTTCATAATTAAAAGGAATGGTCCGTTATTGAGGTGACGACAATCATAAAAAAAAAAAATTCGGCAATTAAGTGACAGTGGACGGTCTCATTTTTAACCAGAGGGTGTTGCAAGGTGATAAAGATCGGATGATTAAAGAACAAGCGTATTATTATATAGATTACTTTATTTCCTTTAAGTAAAAATTCACATGTTATATCATCATCAAGTCGTGCTGACAACCCGAATTCCCAGGAATCTTCTTCGTGAGTTGTTTCTATTGGCCACTACATGTGGAAGGTTCTCTGCACAGTATCCAGACTCCGGGCAGAACTAATCGATGTAGAATTTTGTTGGTCTACTTACCCTGGTAAATTTATCCGTAGGTGCCCATAGGAGAACGTTACTTATAAAACTCTTCCTTACTTTCCCAGAAGTGTCCTGCATATTTTGTTCGTCTTTGCCTGATTGTTTATGTGATTGGACGCAAGTGGCCGTACAACTACTTTTATGGGCTACTGCTTTCAGGAATTTTTAAAAGACAGCACACAAGCCTTCTTCTGCAGTTTCTATCTAGGTTTTTCTTCAAGCATTTCGCTAGAGTCCAAGTGGTGCAGCCGTATAACAGCACTAATACGGCCACGACTGGGAGGAATTCTCACTTCATCTTTTCATTAGATCTTATCAGTGAGATCAGATTTCCATATGATTGATAATCTATCTATCACAGACCATGCCTTTCCTATTCGTATATTGACATCACTTTCTGTAGATGAGATATTACTACTTTGGTATGTTAAATGGTCTAATATATATAGACCAGATCATCAGGATATAAGTTATTCTCTTCCATGATTCAGGTGGGTTCCAGTGATCCATTCTATCTGTCATCACGTATATAAATGAAGAAGAGGCCAAACGTTTAAATGATGCGCAGTGTGCGTCAATACCTCCAACCTACGGAGAAAAATAACCAAATATAAGTATGTCAATATATATATATATATATATATATATATATATATATATATATATATATAGTACTGTGTTGTGTATGTGTGTGTGTGTATGTATATAGTACTATGTTGTGTATGACCTCGTGTGTGTCGAATGTACATTTGAATCTTTGGTGGAAGTTATGAAAACTAATACCCCAAATCCATTTTATCTACATAGTAATCTTTATTGTCTCTGCTAACCTTTCTTTTGCACCTTTCGTGCATCGGTCTTTTGCTCTGTATTGTTTCTAAGCACAACTTATTGGCATCCTCTTAGAATTTTATGATATCCGACCAACACTAAATCCGCGCCCGATGTGAAGAATGAGTTTCGAAAATCTTCGAGCTTTGATTTTGGTGATGACATTTATTGAAGTCGTAATCTCTTAAGATCACTGCACATCCATTTAAAGAACTTGAAAGATGATACTTCATATTTGCTGCTTATCTAAAGCCAACTCACAAGATGACTCAGCAATTTGGAAGTAATGTTGCTTCAGTGCAGTCTTTACGCAGGTTCTGAACAAGAGAGAAAAAAAAGAACCCAACAATAACAACATCTAACAATCAATACCGAGACACACAGACATAGAAAGTTTCATATACATTTCTTAATATCTATCTTCTATCCATCAATGAATTTCGAATAGTTCGTATCTATCTCTCAGTCCATCTATTTATCTATTACAAATTGTTTCTATCTATTTGAAAGGGTTCCTATCAATGCATTTTAAATGGATTTGAAATTGTTCCTTTCTATCTTTGAATCTATCTATTCATCTATCTACCTATGCATTTCAAATAGTTAGTGTCTATCTATTTGAAATTGTTCCTTTCTATATATCACTCCATCTATTACAAATTGTTTCTTATCTATCTAGTTGAAATGGTATCTATCTATCTATCTATGGATTTCAAATAGTTCTATCTGAAATTATTCGTATCTATCTATCTATCTATCTATCTATCTATCTATCTAACTGAAATTGTTCGTATCTATCTATCTATCTATCTGAAATTGTTTGTATCTATCTATCTGTGGATTTCTATATTTCTAATAGTTCTATCTATCTGAAATTATTCGTATCTATCTATCTATCTATCTATCTATCTATCGATCTATCTATCTATCTATCTGAAATCGTTTGTATCTATCTATCTATCTGAAATCGTTTGTATTTATCTATCTATCTATCTTAAATCGTTTGTATCTATCTATCTATCTATCTATCTATCTATCTATCTGAAATTGTTTGTATCTATGTATCTATCTGAAATTGTTTGTATCTATTTATCTATCTATCTGACATTCTTCGTATCTATCTATCTATCTGAAATTCTTCGTATCTATCTATCTATCTATCTATCTGTCTGTCTATCTATTACAAATTGTTTCTATTTATCTAGTTGAAATGGTCCCTATAGATCTAGCTATCTATCTCTCTATGAATTTCAAATAGTATCTATCTATCTATCTATCTATCTATCTATCTATCTATTTGAAATTGTTAATATATATTTATCTATTAATCTATCTATTTATTTATTTCAAATTGTTCCTATCTATTTCGAATTCCACGTATCTAGGATGGGTCACTATTTAAGAAACAGCAGGTACTGTAAGAAACCGATTATCAAAATGTCTAGAGTTGGAATTAAATGATCCAAAAAGGGTTGATATGCCGTAAAACAAAACAACCAAGCACCAAATGATCTAACGGAGAGTCCCCATTGCGTAATGGCCAATGTACTGAACTGGGATATCATAGTAAGCAAATTTGAACTACAGTCACACTATTACATTCACATTCGGACTAATATCCTTGGGAAAGGTAGGAACTCCATCACTCCATCTGTAGGTTAAATAATACCACTACTGACATTCTACAAGGATAACTTTAGCATTAGATAACCCACGAAGATTGACATGCCATTAAACAAAGAAACTAAACCTATTAAAATTTCAAATTGTTCATTTATGTCTATCTCTTTCAAATTGTTCCCATCAGTCTATCTATCATATTATAACCCGTATTTCCTTATACGTTTGTTTGTCGTCTTTCCCAAATGATTCCCGTATGTGGATTGGTCTATTTTATAAACTAGGACGAATAGGTACCCTCCAGTTTTAATCTAATGAAACTATATTAAATTAAAAAGAATAACGAAATTAAATAAAAACGCATATAAAAAGATTACACTTATTTTAATTATATTTCAATTTTTTGCTATATAAAATCATTCATAGTATTGATTTTAATACGTTGGAGAATATAACAATGATATTAGAGATCAATAACACCAAGTAATTATTTATTCAACCCTGGTTTTGGTAGAACTTGTATGCAAATTAGCCACACCATATATCACGTAAGCGTTTATTTCTTAGTGATATATGAGACACATTGCGGGGTTTTAAACGCGCTAATAACATAGGATGATTTGAGACAAATTTAACTCAGATTTGCAAACAGACATCGTTAATACATAAGATTAATTCTATGTATTAATGATTTTGACTATAAATTAAATACTCATTGATAGACTTACGCAATTCCTGATGTTGTGACGTAAGCAGTGCCGTGGTTTTGGTTACAGATAGACAGACAGCAAACTTCCATTATAATAACCATTAAAAAAAGTTGACCTTGTATCCAACCAAATAAACTTACGAAATTCCTGAGGATATTGTGACGTAAACAATGACGTAGTTACGGTTACAGATAAACAGACATCAAATTTCCATTATAAGATATCTAACTCTATTTATTCTAAACTTTATTTCTAATATTCTTTTTGTTTTTTCACTTCTATAAGTATATAGCTCCTATCTACCGTAAATATCATCAACCAAATCTATTAATAATGAAGATTCGCTTCCGGTTTTTGTCTGTAACAAAAACTACGTCTCTGCTTATGTCACACAGTCCTCATTGGTTTTTTAAACAAGTTTTAATAAATACATACCTGGTATTATCTATCTATATACATTTTTATTTTAATTTTAATATATATTCAAAGTTATCAGAACTAAGTTTCCATTTCAAATTTTTATTTTTTAATAAATAAATTTCAATAAATTTATTTTATTTTTTACTTCTTTAATAAATTTGATGATTTTACTTTATTTAGGATACAAACTCTCTGATATTAAATTTTCAACTCCCATCCCCTCAGGTAATATTTATTTTACGTCGCCCAGAGGGCGTTTTTTTATTTTGCTATTTCTTATAATTTTCTAAAACAGCTGGGATTCATATTCGTTTGGCGTAGAAACGCGATAAACTAAATTTCCCCAGCTTTCTATTTTGTTTCATGTTGAGTGCTGGTTGAAGTATCTGTTCGAAGTTGAAGACAGTTAAAGTTGTAGCATAATTATTATGGGCTACGGGAAATATAGGGATTAAAAATAAAACGGTATTCGGATTTCTGGAGAAAGAGTGGAAAAAGAAATAAGAACAAAAAGAGGTTAAAGTTTGGAACTCAATTGACCGACCAATGACCCCGGAACTAAAGTTAAAAATGAAACCAGAAGTTCTAGTTTCTGCGGAGGAGCGGAAGTGACCCTCCCACCCCCGGGACGAAAAACGGAAGAAGAGGAAAATTGGTCTTTTTCGGCCAGGCTTCGTGGGAGGTAGACGGGGCTTTCCCGCTTTCCCCGTATAGATTTCGCATAGTAGTACCGAAATAATTAACGATAGAATAATTTCACCTTAACCTCCCCCTCCCCCTCTCTTTCTCCTTCTCTCTGAAAAGAACCCATGAGTCTAGAAATAAATAAACAGCCCCCTTGTGACTATACGATTGCGTATGTTGTTCCTGAACTAACGACGATTACTACTACTAACGACATATACTACAACTTGAGTTTGTCTCTATGCAACAAAGTTTCTGCTGCTCTTCTGCCTGCTATTTGTCCTATTGTTGTTGCTCATCTTGTTGGTGTTGTCATAGTTTATGTTGTTGAAATATTTCTTTCATTTTATTTCTTTATAGATCTTTAAAGTGGATTCTGACTTGTTATTTGTCCTGTCGTTGTAGTTTCTATTGTTGACATTTTGTTATTTCATTTTATTTCTTTATAGAACTGTAAATTCTGACCGCCTTGTATAGTTAATGATGATTCACTAGTATTATTAGAATTGTGTAATCTAATTTTATCTTTTTCTTCGATTTCGTAATTCAATTTTTATCATTTGTTAAAATTTCATAATCTTTTAATAATTTGATTTGATTATTGTTAGAAATTAATTTTACAAAATCAAGTTTAGAATTACAGCCTTTTCAACAAAATAATGCGTAAAACTTTGTGTTTTTTCTGAAAAACACACGAGAAATATTTCATAATAATATGTTACTAGCAGGACCTGTGGATACACCCCAGTATGAGTATTTAATTATTACAACGTTTGATATGTTTACTTTTGAGCTATAGCAAAATAACTCTATATGTAAAAAGTATAATCTTGATTTAACTCTCTCTCTCTCAGTCTTTTCATATTTTCATTATTTTCGACTGAAACATTCCGCGCGCTCACCCCTTTTCTATATCATTCCCTTGCTCTCTTTTTTTCTTATATCTTTCTGTGTAACATGTTCTTTTTCTTCCCTCTTTTCGCTCGGGTGAATTACTCGATTTGCAGGGTCTCATTTTTAACTAGAGGGTTTGTAAGATGATAACAGTCGGGCGATTAAGGAACAAGAGTATTGATATATAGATAATCAAATATTGGTACTTTTCCAACATGTGATCTACTGAAGGTTTGTGATCTACTATTGATCTACTATTCATGGCATGTGATCTATTTGGAAAAAAGAAGACAGTGTTAGGGTTAGGGTTTAGGGTTAGTTTAATGTTCCTGTGAACGTTTTTTGTTTGGTCTTTTGAAGCATTGGAAAAAAGGGACAAAAACAACAAAAACAGAACAAAAATCAGAATTTTAATACTCAATTGCTGTTCCGTTCCTGATTTGATCAATTCCAATATTTCGGGTGAACATTCACCCTTTTTCAAGGTATATGAGACGGTTAAGACCTGAAATGTACAAAGCCTTGATATATATATTATATATATATATATATATATATATATATATATATATGCTTCCTTTTGTTGATATCTATTTATCTCATGATCTTTATCTCTCTGTCAATGTGCGCGCGCACACACACACACACACACACACACACACACACATATATATATTATAATGCATCAATTTGTTCATATCTATCTGTCTGTGTCTGTCTGTCTGTCTGTCAGTCCGTGTATCAGAAGATTAAACCTTTCATAATTCCAGTCGCTAAATGACTATAATTGTTTGAATCTATCCAAGAAATTCAATCTTCAATAATGATGTTTGTTTAATGTGACACACACAATCTTCATAAAATTTAAATCAAAGTTTAGATTGCAGCAATTAAAACTGATTACGAGAAACAGGCCGCATAAAATCTACAATAATAATAAAATTTCCTTAGACTCATTTATTGGTATTATTAACACCTTCATTATAAATTATCGTACATTAGATCTGTATTTCGCAGACATGAGATGCTTAGATAGCAAGTAAACAGATACCAATGCTGTAAAAATTGTTGATCATTATATAGAATATGCAGGAGCATGGATCGACTGTTATCCTTGCAAATCTTTTGGGTAAATGGAAGAAGAAATAAATAGTAATTACATAAATCATGGGAAGAAGAAAGCAGAGAAGAGAGAAGAGGTTACATGGAAAGAGGGAAGGATGAAAGGATGAAGGACATGAGTAAAGGATGAAAAGGGAAGAACAAAGGAAGGAAGAACGAAAGAGGGAAGAACTAAAGAAGAAATAACGAAAGAGGACAGAACGAAAGATAGAAGAACGAAAAAAAGAATAATGAAAGAGGGATTAAGAAAAAAGAATAACGAAAGAGGACAGAACGAAAGACCGAAGAAGAAAAGAAAGAACGGTGGAAGAAGTAAAAAGGGAAGAAGGAAAATAACGAAAGAGGGAATAACAAAAGATGAAATAACGAAAGTGGACAGAACAAAAAAGGGAAGAAGGAAAGTGGGAAAAAGGAAAAGGAAATAGGGAAGAATGAAAAAGGAAAGAACGAAAAGAACGAAAGAAGAAAAGAATGAAAAAGGAAAGAACGAAAAAATAATAATAAAAGAGAGAATGAAAGTGGTAAGAAGGAAAAAAGAAAAGAACAAAAAGAACGAAAGAAGAAAAGAATGAAAAAGGAAAGAACGAAAAAATAATAATAAAAGAGAGAAGGAAAGTGGTAAGAAGGAAAAAGGAAAAAAATAAAAAGAACAAAAAAGAACAAAAAGAACGAAAAAGGAAAGAACGAAAAAGGACAGAATAAGAAGGAAGGAGGGAAGAACGAAAGAGGAAAAGAACGAAAAAAGAAAAGAAGGATAGAGGAAAAAGGAAGAAGGAAATAACGAAAGAGGACAGAATAAAAGAGAGAAGGAAAGTGGGAAGAACGAAAAAGGAAAAGAACAAAAGAACGAAAGAAGAAAATAATGAAAAAGGAAAAAACGAAAAAGGACAGAATAAAGAGAGAAGGAAAGTGGGAAGAAGGAAAAAAATAAAAAGAACAAAAAAGAACAAAAAAGAACGAAAAAGGACAGAAAAAGGAAGGAGGAAGAACGAAAGAGAAAAAGAACGAAAAAAAAAGAAGGATAGAGGGAAAAAGAAGAAGGAAATAACGAAAAAGGACAAAATAAAAGAGAGAAGGAAAGTGGGAAGAACGAAAGGAAAAGAAAAAAAAGAAAAAGAACGAAAAAAGAACGAAAAGAACGAAAAGGAAAGAACGAAAGAGGACAGAATAAGAAGGAATGAGGAAAGAACGAAGAGGAAAAGAACGAAAAAAAAAAGAAGGATAGAGGGAAAAAGGAAGAAGGAAATAACGAAAGAGGACAGAATAAAAGAGAGAAGGGAAGTGGGAAGAACGAAAAAGGAAAAGAACAAAAAGAACGAAAGAAGAAAATAATGAAAAAGGAAAAAAACGAAAAAGGACAGAATAAAAGAGAGAAGGAAAGTGGGAAGAAGGAAAAAAATAAAAAGAACAAAAAAGAACAAAAAGAACGAAAAAGGACAGAATAAAAAGGAAGGAGGGAAGAACGAAAGAGAAAAAGAACGAAAAAAGAAAAGAAGGATAGAGGGAAAAAGGAAGAAGGAAATAACGAAAAAGGACAAAATAAAAGAGAGAAGGAAAGTGGGAAGAACGAAAAAGGAAAAGAACAAAAAGAACAAAAAGAACGAAAAAAGAACGAAAAGAACGAAAAAGGAAAGAACGAAAGAGGACAGAATAAGAAGGAATGAGGAAAGAACGAAAGAGGAAAAGAACGAAAAAAGAAAAGAAGGATAGAGGGAAAAAGGAAGAAGGAAATAACGAAAGAGGACAGAATAAAGAGAGAAGGAAAGTGGAAGAACGAAAAAGGAAAAGAACAAAAAGAACGAAAGAAGAAAAATAATGAAAAAGGAAAAAAACGAAAAAGGACAGAATAAAGAGAGAAGGAAAGTGGGAAGAAGGAAAAAGGAAAAAAATAAAAAGAACAAAAAAAAAACAAAAAGAACGAAAAAGGACAGAATAAGAAGGAAGGAGGGAAGAACGAAAGAGAAAAAGAACAAAAAAAGAAAAGAAGATAGAGGGAAAAAGGAAGAAGGAAATAACGAAAAAGGACAAAATAAAAGAGAGAAGGAAAGTGGGAAGAACGAAAAAGGAAAAGAACAAAAAAGAACAAAAAGAACGAAAAAAGAACGAAAAAAGAACAAAAAGAACGAAAAAGGAAAGAACGAAAGAGGACAGAATAAGAAGGAATGAGGAAAGAACGAAAGAGGAAAAGAACGAAAAAAGAAAAGAATGATAGAGGGAAAAAGGAAATAACGAAAGAGGACAGCATAAAAGAGGGAAGAACGAAAGAGGAAAAGAAGGAAATAACGAAAGAGGACAGAACAAAAGAAGGAAGGATGGAAGAAAAAAGACAGATAACAAAGGAGGGAATAGTGAAAGAGAACAGAACAAAGAGGGAAAAGGAAAGAAGGAAAGAGGAAAAAAGGAATTAACAAAAGAGAATTAACGAAAAGAAGACCGAACAAGAGAAGAGGACAATATAAAAGAAAAGAGAAGAAGAAAGAGAGAAAAGGAAGGAGAGAACAGAGAAGATGAGAAAGAAGGAAAGAGGAGAGAAGATATTAGGAAAGGAAGTCAGAAGGAAAACAGAGCAAGAGCGAGGAAAAGAAGAGAAGAAGGCAAACGAGAGAAGAAAGAACGTGTGAAAAATGATAAACATAACGAAAGAAGGCGATAATAGAAATTGAAAGTAAAGAGTTGAGACAAATGAAATAGTATTCTACGTTAAGTCCTAAATTACTCAATCTCGTCGGACGGGGCTTATGAGATAAACTGACCCAGTACTTTCTTTGCAGCCGAATATCCCTACCTCACCAAAGTGGAGTTGTCGTATGGCCATGACAATAACAGTGTGCATCTGGTTGATCAGGCTCAAGTTCGTAGATGATGTTGACAGCGGTAGGTCTGATGTGCAACTAGATTAGTAAGATCAACTTACGATATATACATTTGGCACTACTTGGGTTATTACGCGTAGTGAGAATGCCTGTTTGTGTCTTATCGTAAACGGTTCAATGAATCTGTTTAAAAAATATTGTATTTCGGAATGTCATGCAAAACAAAAACTCAATTAGGAATGATCTACATAAAATGTAAATATTGAAGGTACGACTAACTCAATTCCCTTAACCCCTTCGTTTTATAACCTATTATTTGAGGGATGAACATAGCCAGGAAACTAAATCCCAATAATACAAATAAGTAATTATGTGATATCAGATAATAATAATATGTGACTCTGGTACTGCCTCGAGCGATTGTAGAATGTGGATTGGGTAACACTTATCTCACAATACCATCACACTATATTTATCGTATAATCACTATAACACACACCAGACTAACCTTAATATAATTATTGCGATGATAGTGTGCTACAGAAAGTAAACCCTACTCTGCGAGTTTACCATAAAGTAATGCTTCAGTTTTAAGATTTCCACTGAACCTTCTAGACTTACTTGGATATGAAATGACAAGACACTCTCACGTAGCGAGATAGCCAACCAAATAAATTGAGACCAACCCATATATTTAGGGAAAAAGCTCGAATTCGAGCTATGTGGTATATAAATAATAGATAGTATACTACTATATATATTGAGGGGGAGAGAGAGAGAGAGACAGCTCGAGAGAAGAGAGAGAGAGAGAGAGAGAGAGAGAAGAGAGAGAGAGGGGGTCTACTTAGTTTCTCTCTTTATATTATGTTTTCCTTTTCATTTAAATTCTTAATTATTATCCACAATTTTTCCTGTATAATTTTATTCCTTTATCTATTCAACAAACATAACAGACATACAGAATATATATTTTATATATATAGACAGATATCACGTTTTAATTTATAAAGAAGTAGTTATTCAATTTTCTCCTCTTTTGTGTATATTTGGGCAGCGTATCATTTTATAACAACTGAACATCTTTAAAAATATTTATGCATAATAATACATCAAAGGAGTTAGCGTAACGATTATCGTAGTAGCATATGGAATCAGCAATCTGAGTTCAAATCATGGACGGACGAAGCAGTTTTGCATTTCACGTGAATCAATTTCTTCTTTCCTCAGCTATGGGTAAATAGTCGAACAAACTAGGTTTGTCACATTCTGGATCCCGCTATTGTTTTTTTTTCTAGTCTTTGCTCATCAACCAGTCTAGGAGAAAGAAAACTCTGAATTAAAACCAGTGATGCTCCCCGTAAAACTCATCTTGTGTTCCATCCTGCCTGTCACCTCACGCCAGTTATGGATGAATAGTAGGCCAGAATAGGTTCTTTACTCTTGTTTAGGCAACCATTCTAGGAGAAGGAAAACTAAATATTACCTTTGATCAGCTAAAAGTTGACATTGTGTCTATCCTGCTTGTGGGTTGGGTATACATTAAACGTGTTTTTCTAGATATACGATGCTTCCATATTAGGAAATAAAATATAAAATTTCAAAATAAAAATGAACTCATTCAATATATCTATATATCTATATTTATAATCTATATTTCTGTCTGTATAGTTGTATTTTCTAGGTTCCTCAGCATTTGGACTTCATGGATTAACAATTATTAATCTTGGCATGTGGCTTTCTTTGGTCCCTGGGAAGGTTAAGGCCACCCAGTGACATCTACTGGCTGGCAGATTGCCGAAAATTCAAGTTCTAGGGCTTTCAGAAGGCAATATTTCACGCATTTGAACATATGCAAGAGAGACAGCAGTTAGCTATTCAAGTTATTAATTGTATTTGATACGCAAATCTAATATCTAACAGATATAAACAACTTTTACTACTAAATTCGACGCTCCAGTGGAAAAACATTTAAAATATTTGTATTAATTTTACACTCTTATGAGAGAATAAGAAAAAATAAATCCAATGATACTATATAACCTACTAAAGGCTTATATATATATATATATATATATATATATATATATATATATATATAAAAACAAGACACTTTTGACCCAATTAAAAATCTAAAATTCATGCGCACAGTACCGAGATACATACACACACTCACATTCACACATATATATATATGCACACACATACATTTATATGCATACATATATGGTCATATACACAATTCCCAAGAACCCTCCCTCACATATATAAGAGCATTCAAAAAAATAACCCACCTCAAAGAGGTTTTTCACGGAACAGATGGACTTGCTACTACTAACACACTCTTCTACCCGGATTTTAATAGCATGTCAAACCCTCAAAAATACTCCAATTTTTATAGTTCTTCCTTAATGCTCCCTTTCAAAAAATCTACAAAAAACTTCTTCAAATAAGAAATTTTCTCCTGACGGTGACCTAAGGTCGAAACTAGTTGAGAATAAATAACATATAAGAAATATTCTGTTTGTCTTATTACTTTTGTTCATACTATATATATATATATATATATATATATATATATATATATATATATATATATATACCTGTTTTATGACATAGTAATAAGAAAGTTCATTGTTGCAGTAGTACGAGTAATTACTTGACTCATCTCAAAGCAAACGAGAGAGAGAGACTTGAGAAAAAAGTAGAAAAGGTCTGGGAAAAAGAGAGAGAGAGAGAGAGAGAGAGAGAGAGAGAGAGAGAGAGAGAGACAGTAACAATATACCACTTAATTTCTCTCACTCCCTTTCTCTTTTCTTTATATCCCCTTCTCACTTTAACATTCTAAACTTGATTCATCTCCCTAGTTTGTGTCACTTTTTCTCTTTCGTTTTTTTTTCAGTCATTTATTTTTCTTTCAATCTATATTTTTCCCTTTCTTCTCTCCCTTTGATTCTGATTGAAATTGATACAGAAACATGTCACCCATGATTGTCCCTTATGAATAAGGGCCACGTGGAACTTCAGTTAATATGACATAAATAATTACAAGGGAAAAAATGCGCGAAGGGTAGATGTAAATAAAACGTGTATTTATGTTCATAGCAATCATGTTGGTCGTTCATTGTTATATATCAATAATGGCATTCTTACAGGAAAGAGAAATTTTTATTGTATGCATCTAATTCAATTAATCAAACGAAAGAGTTTTGTTGCATACAAGGTCAACCTTTTTTTTTTTTAATGGATATCTTAATGGAGATTCGGTGTCTGTCTGTATATGAACTACGTCATTGCTTACGTCACAATACACTTAGTAAAAATCACTAGTACATAGAATATATCTTATATATTAATGACTAGAATCGGTTACCCTGTAGTGCCTGAGTAGAGGGATGTAATAAAAAAGTTAGTCTCGCAGATCCATTGATTGTTTTCATCACAAACGCAACCAATGACTTTCCCTTTTCTTGCTATTCAAATCCTAATTTTTGATTATCTTTCCAGATATAAATAAAATCTTCATTATTTTTGCCAAAAAGCAAGCTCTAGTGAATGTGTATATATATTTACATTGTCGTCAATTATTTTATTTTCGTAGTTTCCTCCGGACATACCTCACTCATACACACACACAACTGCCCTTTATATATGTATAGATGTCTATGAAAATCTGAGATTTGCCTCAAAACTGCCATGTTATTAGTGCGATTAAAATCCTACAATGTGTCTTATATATCACTAAGAGTGAAAAGGTTTGCATGATATATTATGTTGGTAATATGCATACTGGTTTTAATAAATAATTACTTGGTGTTATTGATCTCTTATATTATTGTTTTATTTTCCAAAGTATTAAGACGAATCTTATAAAGATTAAGATATGATTAAAATTGTTGTATATTCTCTTTTTCTTTCTTACTTCTATTTTTCTTCTGTTCATCTTTTCTATCTTACGTTCTTCTTCTAGCGTCTGGACTTCGTCTTGGGGACTTCGTGTCTGGTTTCCATTGGGGATTTCTCTTTATCAGAAGCCCTGTGTCATTGGTAGTTTTTAGATAATAACACAAGACTTCGATTTAACTTAGATCATATTTTATTCTGAAATCCCCCCCCAGACTACCAGCGCAGATTGAGTCAGCAGCGTGCATAACACGATTTACCACCGTCGTGATTTTGGACGATCTCTAAAACTCTCTCTAATCTAAATCGGAAGAGGGTCTTCTCCACCGATATCCATCGGAAGGAGGATCAGGACTGAGGTCAAGCCTTGTCATTCAATCCTTCAAGGCCGCCGGCTGAACTTATAACAGTCATTTTGGTTTCTACTCTACTGTACATAAGTATTAGAATCTAATAATTATGTAACAAAATAAGCGTAATCTTTTGATATGCTTTCTCATTTAATTTCGTTAATCTTCCTAATTCAATATATTTCATTACATTAAAAACTTAAACAATTACGCCCGGAAAGTGCATATTCTTACTAGTGGATATAATTGAGCAAGTGTTGCATTGTTGTTTGCCGAAGGAAGTTGAGAAACTTTTATTTGTATTGGAACTGACGTAAATATCGTTTCTTATTGTTGTCTTTACTGAAATTTAATTAATTACAAAACTACAGCATGATCCATGAATACCACCCTGTTGGCTGGGAGCTGTAGAATACACCGACTGCACCTCTGCAGAGGGGTAAGACTTCCCCACGCACATGGGGCCACGTTTGCTGTAGGTGGTGACCCATGATGCTTAAGGATGGAATTCTGATGGCTGAGTAGTCCATAACATGCAACACTCGCGTTTAAGTCTTACTTGGCAAGATGTGCGATTGGAGAGGCCCTCTTCGATCAATCGGCTGGTCACGTCAAGCCCTAGCACCTATATGATTGTACCAACCGTATTCTTCAATTGTTATTATAGCAAACCCCAATCATTTTAATCATATATGTGCTTGATGGGATTCGGCTAAGGGTCTTACTGTCCTGGGTATGACACTATACTGCAGGATGTGACACAAGATCAATTTCTTAACCGGAGTTCAACAGGTTTGAATCCAACACCTGCCCCCTTGATTTAAAAGAACAGGACTGGGTTTATTGCCCATCCCATGAGCTTCAGTTCGTAAGTTGTCCCACATTAATACGACCTTGTGTCATAGCCGCATAAGTGGGACGCGAGGTAAATGCCCTAATAACATGGGCTGTTTTGAAGTAAATCTAACTCAGATTTTCATGGAGACATTGTAAATAAATAAAATTTATTATTCTATGCATTAAAATCAAATACTCATTGATAAACTTTCTGATTTCCTGAGGTTATTGTGACGTAAGCAGTGAAGTATTTTCGGTTGCAGACTGACACTAAATCTCCTTTATGATAAGATTAGATATGAAACTATCAGTGGGGCTTAGAATATTCCAACTGCTTCTTCTACAGAGGGATAAGACTCCAATCACAAAGGGGTTTCCTGTGTATGAAACTAAACTGCCTCTGATGGTGATACTCTGATCTCGGGAGTATGTAGAACACGTTAATTGCCATTACTAATTCCACTAATAACATAGGCTCTTTTGAGGCAAATCTAACTCGGATTTTAAAGAGACATTAATAAATAATATATATTCTATGTATTAATGACCTTGACTATAAATCAAATACTCATTGATTCTTGACTTACGCAATTCCTGAGGGCATTGTGACATAAGCAATTACGTAGTTTCGGATAAAGATAAACATATACCGAATCTCCATTATAATAAGATATTACTACTACTTACAGGAAGATCAGAGAAGTGTTCACAATTACGATATTATCATCGATTGGAATTGAAAAATAATCGAAGATCGAGAACTTGAAAGGACACACGATTCAGTATGAATTTCTTCACTGCTTTAAATATTGGTGAGAATTGTTATTGATTTCGCTGAAAGCTTCGAGCGCCATTCGAGCGCCATTCCAATTCCAATGTTGACATCGTTGGGGGTGTTGGGGGTGTTGGGGAGGAGGTGTTGGTGTGTGTGTGTGTGTGTGGGGGGGGGCTACACACATGTCGACTTCGATCCCGGCACATTTTGAAGAATTGCGAAAACCTAAAATGGCCAATTCAATAAAAATAAAAAATAAAATCCCACAATGTGGATCATTCAAGCATAGCTAATATTGATTTTTGCCGTTCAATAATATATAGAGAGAGAGAGAGAGAGAGAGAGAGAGAGAGAGAGAGAGAGAGAGAGAGAGAGAGAGAGCAATCCTTAAAAATGTTACTGTTAGAAAATCCTTTCAAATGAATTTAAAAGAAGAAAAATATTTTAATGTTTTATTTTTTTTCTCCCTTGTGTTTCTTTTCTTGCTGTCTCTTCCAATGAAATTCATTCGTCTGTTTATTTTCTTTCATTCCTCCTTTTACGATTTGGCTTCGTTCTCTATTTAAATATTTACTTGACTTGTTTACATTTTATTTTGTTATTATTTTTATTTTCTTTCTTCCCTTTTGCTTCTTTTCTATTTCTTCTTCTTCTTTTTGCTATCTTTTCTTTTTTTCTTTCCTTTGTCTTTCTTTGCTATTTTTTTTCTTTTCTTTCTTTCTTATTGAACACCTTTTCTATCTTTATCCCTTCTCTTTCTTTCTTGCATTTATGTTTTGCCTTCTCTATATTCTCTTTCTTTCCTAATCGACCCCTCTCCTATTTTATTACTCTATCTTTCTTTCACCTTAATGTTTTGCACTCCTTATATTCCCTTTCTTACTTTATTTTGTTATTATTTTTATTTTCTTTCTTCCCTTTTGATTTCTTTTCTATTTTTCTTTTTTTTTTTCTTTTCTACCTTTTCTTTTTTTCTTTCCTTTATCTTTTTTGCTATCTTTTTTCTTTTCTTTCTTTTCTTTCTTTCTTTCTTATTGAACACCTTTTCTTCTTCCTTATATTTCCTTTCCTTTGTCTTTCTTTGCTATCTTTTTTCTTTTCCTTCTTTCTTATTGAACACCTTTTCTATCTTTATCCGCTCTCTCTTTCTTTCTTGCACCTTTATGTTTTGCCTTCCTTCTCTATATTCTCTTTCTTTTTTCCTAATGGACCCCTCTCCTATTTTATTACTCTATCTTTCTTTCACCTTAATGTTTTGCCTTCCTTATATTCCCCTTTCTTTCTTTTTTTCTTTCTTTCACCTTAATGTTTTGCTTTCTTTTTTTTTTCCATTTCTTTCTTTCTTTCTTTCTTTCTTTCTTTCTTATTGGATCATTTCGTATTTTTATCACTTTCTCTCTTTCTTTTACCTTAATGTTTTAATTTCTTTCCTTATATCTCTTTTTTTTCTTTCTTTCTTTCTTATTAATATTTTGTCTTATTTTCTTTTCTTTTTTCTTTCTTGCTTTGATTTTTCCTTTGTTTTTTCTTCTAATATTAATTCTCATTACTTCAAACTCTCCCCTTTTTCTCCCGCCATTCTCCTTTCAGCCATATTCCATCAAATTAACTTTTATCATTTTTTCTTGTTTTCTTTCTCGTTCTCCGGATGAAACTATTAAAAAAGACCGGCGTTCATATTCAATCTTAATTTAATTTAATATTTGTATCTTTGTTGTGGAAAACTTTGGTTAATCAAATGACACATCTTATTTCGTCATTCGGATTCAAATATATAAATATTAAGTTTGTCAAAAAATCATTTCAGCTGTTAGATGGCATTAGGGGTGTTTAGTTGTAACTAACTTCATTTGAAAATATCATTTTTTGGTATTGCAATAGATATATCTTTATGCATTGTTTAAAAATTAAAAATTGCCAGAGTGGTAGTACCTGTTAGGGTCATATCTATGGGTTAAGTAGAAAAAATGAGTTTAGAAATTTGTTTAAAATGAGTTAAAAAATTGAGTACACATCATGAATGAATAAAACAATAAAGTCGGTATGAAATGACCCAATAGGTTTGCCATGCCGTAATATCCAACCAACCTAAAATTTGCCGTATTTTAGTTTGATTCTACCTATAAATATAAAAAAGCAATGTTACGAGGATATTATGTAATTTTGTATAACCATTACACCTCGTGAGGTACCCTTGTCTTTTATTATAGTTATTAACTAATCTTAGCTTAGATATGCCAAACGTCAGAAATATAAGGCGCCAAATAATAATCGAACTCACTAACAAAGTTCTGCGAATCTAACTTGCTAACCATTACACCACGTATGGTACTCTGTCTTTCAATAGTTATTTACTAAGCTTAGCTTAGATGTGGCAAAAGGCCAAAAGTATGGGGTGCCCAATGAGAATTGAACGCACTAACAATGGGCTGCAAATCTAGCTTGCTAACCATTACGCCACATGAGGTTCCCTGTCTTTTTTATTATAGTTATTTACTAAGCTTAGCTTTAGATGTGGCACAAAGCCAGTGTTAGTTTTATTATAGTTATTTACTAAGCTTAGCTTAGATACGGCACAAGGCCAGAAGTATGGGGCACCCAGTGAGAATCGAACTCACTAACAATGGTCTGCTAATCTAGCTTGCTAACCATTACGCCAGATGAGGTGCCCGTCTTTTTTATTATAGTTATTTACTAAGCTTAGCTTAGATGTGGCACAAAGCCAGTGTTAGTTTTATTATAGTTATTTACTAAGCTTAGCTTAGATACGGCACAAGGCCAGAAGTATGGGCACCCAGTGAGAATCGAACTCACTAACAATGGTCTGCTAATCTAGCTTGCTAACCATTACGCCAGATGAGGTGCCCTGTCTTTTTTATTATAGTTATTTACTAAGCTTAGCTTAGATGTGGCACAAAGCCAGTGTTAGTTTTTATTATAATATATTATATTAAATATATACACCATTTATAGTATTCAGACTAAACCATTATGTCAGTGAGGGATGTTCTTATGACTCCACAACAGGTAGACTACATCATATACACATATATCTATTAGTTATACTAGCAAATATATGCACCCTCCGGGTGCAAGTATTTAAGTTTTAATGTAATAAGATATTGTATTAAATTAGAAAGGCTAATGAAACTAAATAAGAATACAGATAAAAAGATTTGAAACAGAGGGAGTATAATAAAAGATTTGAAACAGAGGGAGTATAATGAAAAAATGGAACAACTGAAACTTACTCTTCCATCACTCTCGTCTTTCATTGTTATTTTTTCTAATTTAAGTATTTAGTTATAAGAGGAAGTGAAGAATAAAATGACAGTTATTTTATCTTGTTAAAGGATTTCATTCAAGATTCATTGAAGAGATTTTTGCTTATATTCATTAAAATAAAACCAAACAGTTAGAAATCAATAATACTAAGCACATATTTATTAAATTCGATTTTTTAATATTAATATGCAAATTAGCCTTCCCGTTCACACTGTAAACCGCTATTTTGTTGTATATATAAATATAATTGCATGTTGTCAGTACGTAGACATAGTTAACAGTATTAATAATGTAAGACAATTTTATTAATAATTGAGGTTTAGATAAAAATAAAATCATGGAGAATGAGATGTAAATAACTAAGGGAATTGTGACTTGAGTAGGAATATAGTTTCGGTTACAGACAGAAAAACACACAATCTCTATTATAATAAGATTTGTTAAACTCTTGTGTTAGCTGTTAAAGTGTTTACACTGTCAGATGGGTTGTTCACACATCTTAGATGAATATTTTGGATAAATCTGTTTGCCTATTTTATAAAAAAAAGACAATCTGAGCACTGCTGGAGAAGCAGGAACGAACTCATAAATGATGTTCTCTATGTAAACCAGTACATGGGCACACCAGTGTGGGCCGCCCAGCAAAGATCTAGATTGAACAGTTCTGTGGGGATACCGGTTGCTACGCAGGGGAGCTCCCAAGAGCAATGAAGGACGTTTGGCGAAAGATTGTCATAGATATCCGTGTTAATATTGATGATGATGATTTATTTAGATTTAAATTTTCAAATAAATAATGAATATTGGTAATATTTATTAAATTTTTAGATTAGTTGGTTGGTTAATTGATTTTAACGACATAACAACCCATCTGGGGTTATGTTATGCCTCGCGGTTAGGAAGTAATATATGTTGTGTATCTATATTTACACTTCTGTGGCAATTGGTTTTAACAATGTGTTAGCATTATTGGGGATCATGTTGTATGGTGTTGATTAGGTTCATGTCTATATTATATGGTATAATTTTTCTTCCTTCAAAAAGGACACCATTTCTTCTATGCTGATTTGTTCAAACATATCTTTCATATTGTTTGCATTAAAATTCCGCTTTCTGAGGTGAGCAAATGTTTACAATAACTATTTTGTGGATAATGACAGTTTTCATGAATCGACACATCTTTCTCAATTGCACATATTTCCTTCGCAATTTTTCAAATTACGTACAATGTCTTAAATATTGAGAGGTTTTTCATGCATCGTGTTCCAATAACGCTTTGTCAAACAGACAAGCTGTTTTTTTTAAATGCTGTTGTTACTAAATTCAATCATATGAATATTCTTTCTAGCATCAGAGTAATTCCATGTCAAATCATACAGAAAAAAGTAAAATTGTCACCCACCCCCTTCAATTTTTCTGATTTTTTCTCCAGGTATGGACTATATTAACGTTAGACAATCCCCAAAATGTGAGCTTCCAATTCCCAAAATTGGCAGAGTTACATCGATTTTTAGCTCTCTAAATTTGGTGGGGTTCGCGAAAAATGGCGATATTTTGTAATCTATTTTTTGTCTGTAAAATGATTTCTAGAGCTTCAAGGTACGAAAAATTGGTTTATAAAAGCGTTTTTGCCCAAGGAATCCAAAAATGACATAAAAAAGTCTTAAAGTCAACCAATTTTAGATTATTGATGATTTCTGATTTTTCATAGCAAGGTCAGTATCTTGCTTGATTGTCTAATTTTAACATAATCTACACTTGGCAAAATTTCAGAAAAATTGAAGGGGGTAAGTGGCATGGCCTGGATGATTTGACATGGAATTACCAATCATTTAAAAACAAAACAAACAAAAAACAACTACAACATCAACAGTCGATTTTCACGAAGAAGATTGGAGATACATATTTGATATACATTTAATTATAGATAAATGTTTGATATGTATATAAATATTTACTAAACGTAACTTATATGCGGCACAAGGCCAGAAGTATGGGCCACTCACTAACAATGGAACTCACTAACAATGGTCTGCTTGTCTAGCTTGCTAAACATTAAACCACGTGAGGTGCCCATTAGATATGTATATAAAAATGAAAACGTTTGAACGTCGGTATCATATTAATCAAATATTAATTTATCATTTATTTTTCTTATTTTTCACTTTTAATCAGTACTTTCCCATATATATATATATATCTTATTATAATGGAGATTATGGGTTTGTCTGTCTGTAACCGAAACTATATTACTATACAAGTCACAATTCCTTTCGTTATTTACATCATATTCTCCATGATTTTATTTTTATTTAAACCTCAATTATTAATAAAATTGTTTTACATCATTAAGACTGTTGACTATATCTACATACTAATAACATACAATTGTATTTATATATACAACAAAATAGAGGTTTACAGTGTGAATGGGAAGGCTAATTTGCATATTGATCTTAAAAAATTGATTTTAATAAATATATGCTTAGTATTATTGATTTCTAATTGTTTGGTTTTATCTTATTGAATATGAGCAAAAATCTCTTCAATAAATCTTAAAAGAAATCCCTTAACAAGAAGAAATAACTGTAATATTATTCTTTACTTCCTATTTAACTAAACAGTTTAATTAGGAAAATTTACCAATGAAAGACGGGAGTAAGGGAAAATGATGGAAGAGTTAGTTTCAAAGTTGTTCTATTTTTCAATCATACCCCCTCTGTTCAAAATCTTTTTATCTACATTCTTATTCAGTTTCATTAGCCTTTCTGATTTAATATGATATTTTATTATAAAATTTAACTAAAATACTTGCACCCGGAGGGTGCATATATTTGCTAGTATATATAAGATTTTTGTGGCCATCCTTTAGGCTTCAAACAAGAGCGCTGTCCAGCGGAGATCCTTTGTGTTATACAGAGCGATCCTTAGTGAAGTATCCTTGCGTTCCTCCTTAGTGTCCCTCAATATTGGGTATGATCTTTTGGTTGTTCCTTGGTGCTCCTCATCGTGTTCGTCAATAAGTGAAAATGGACGTCTGTCAATATCAACCGATTAAGTAGTTAACCAATAATGTATTCGGGTTGTTAATTGGCTGAGTTTTAAACCACGTGACCTCGTTTAGTCTATAAGTTTAAGTGATGGATTGCAGTACGGCTTATAACCAAATATTCCACACACACACACACACACACACACACACACACACATATATATATATATATATTATATATATATATATATATATGTGTGTGTGTGTGTAAAATGAAACTGGAAGTGAATCCGGCGTATGTTGAAAATATAAATAAAGGAAAGAAAGTATAGAATGGATAAAATAAGATAACACATGGACAAACTCCTGACCGAAACACGTGTAAGTAAAATTGATTAAAATATCCTATTTTATTCATTCTATACTTTCTTTCCATTATTTATTTTTTCAACATATATATATATATATGTATGTATGTATGTATGTATGTATGTATATATAATATTAGTAACAGTAGTAGAGGAAAAGAGTTAAGAGTCTATCATGATTTCAATCCAAATGATTTTATCAGGTCTCTACCCTATACCTTAACTAAGTCGATGTAATTCCTTAGTTAAACTGAAATAGAAAGTTTAAAACGGAAATTGGATTATATATATATATATACATATATATATATATATATATATATATATATATATATATATATCAGCACATTAGCACGTATCATTGTGTTAGGGGAATTTCCGCCTATTTTCCTGTCGTAGACTCTTTAATACCTGAAGAGGTCAAGATGTCGACAGAGGTTCCTCGGGGACTTGGGTCACGGAAAGGTTCGCTGTTCAATTATTTTTAAACACTCACACCTTGGAATTTTCCTCGCGAGTTCATAGTGGCTTCTTCGAATCGAAAGTGCCGGAAAAGGAATAATCAGCAGAAGGTTTTGTTCCAGATAAAGTGGTCAAAATCTTTGGGGTTGTTGTTCACTAATGTCAGATACCTCTTTATAATATTAATTTATCTTAACTGGGATCGGGTTAGCTCAGTCGGTAGAGCGTTCGGCTAGAAACCACAAGGTTCCTAGTTCGGTACCGGCACTCCGCAGCTCAGCGTATGAGTAGCGCAGGGATCTATGCGGTAAAGTAACGAGCCGGTGGTAGGTGTGGCGCTCCACCTCAGACGCAGAAACAATCTCCTTGGTCTAGCACAAGGGAAAAGGGGATAGACTCTCTCACTGATTGGCTGATATCACCTTTACGACTTTACCTTTTTATCTTATATATATGAGAAGAAAAAATGGATTTATGAGAAGAAAAAATGAATATAAAATCTGAGTTTAATAAAGTATGAAGTTTTGAAAAAAGAACAAGATTACGTCAAAGATTGACTTACAGACAGCCGACGCTAAAGCGTTTCGATTTTGATAAAATTATCAGTGGGGCTTAACATAGATAGTAGTGCTTTTGTTTGTTTTATACCAATTTATTTTCGTATGATTCACAATTACTATGTTTTATTAAAACCGAAACGCTTTAGTGTCAGCTGTCTGTAAGTCAATATTTTACTTAATTAAAATAAAAACAAACTTTATACTTATATATATATAAGTGTGTGTGTGTGTATGGAAAAATATAAAAAACTCGAAGTATTCAAAAGGATGAATATTTATTCTTGATGGTAATGTCGACGCTATAACGTTTCAGTTTTTGCAACCTTCTTCAGGACTCCTGGTGAAATCTTGTAAGGAGATGATAAGATCCTTCTCGTAGGGATATGTAGGATCTTGAATTGAAATTATTTTAATCCCGCAAAAAAATTTGATACGAAATAAATGAAATGTGCGTTTTGATTTGGATTTTATATTGATCAGATGGTGCACGGGCAATTTCCTTGTGTTCGAGTTGCAGTTTTAGTGATGCTTAAGGGTGGAATCCTCGTGTCTGAGCAGTCCGTCACATGCAACACATCCTTTGGACCTTAGGCTAGACGGACAGTCGAAGAGGCCACCCCTGATCAATCGGCTGGTCACGTCAAGCCCTAGAACCTATATGATGATCCCAACCCTATTGCCCTTATGGCATGCCCCAACTCTTTTTATCATATATGTGCTAGAAGGTGGTGGGCGAGAGTATTAATATCCTGTGTATAACGTTAAACTCTATCAGATGTTGATGTTCTAGTTTGGAGCTCTGGGGAATGTGGAGTATCCCTTCATCGTCATTACTCCCAAGTCCACTCTGACTGGAGTGGTACTACCTGTTAAGGTCCAATCTATGGTTTAAATAGCAAAAAAAAAAAAAGAAAACGAGTTTTAAAAAATGTGTTTAAAAATTGAGCTTAAAAAATTGAGTACCCATCAAGAATGAATAAAACAAAAGTCTTCGGATTAAAATGACCCAACAATGGTTGACATGCCGTAAAACCCAAACCAACTAACCAACCAAAAATTCCTGCATCTTCAATCGCTGTGTATATTGTTGAGAGTATGATCACTTATATGATAGTGTTGATGCCTTTGGTCATAGACTCTGCACATTTTTAGTTTTGTTGTTGTCTTTTGAAAACAATACAACACATCAAAATACAATTCAACACTAATATCTTCTTATTGTTACTAATATTTACAGAAAAGAAAAGAATTGTTATTGCAAGAGAAAATGTTTTAGTATTTAGTAAATTGCTAATTTTTGGAAACTTTCCCATCAAATAATGAACAGATTTTTTTTTTCAATTTAAAGATGTTGCAGTATTTTATTGTGTACAAAATGTAATAAGAAATGGATTTCGAAATGAACCCAATGTGGAAAGTTAGACGCAAGAACAATCTCCCTGTTTTTAGCGCTAGTAAACCGGAGATAGACTTCCTCACCGTTTGGTTGGTACCGATAATAGGCTACTTCCCCCCCATACACACACGCACACATATATGTACTAAACACTCGAATGCATATATATATATATATATATATATATATATATATATATAATATATATAATAAATAAGTAATCCACAGACACGTGTTTCGAGGTATCACCTCTTATCAGTGCGGTTATACCTTAACAGCTACCCCTGCCCGGGTTTGAGACCCGAATGAACTTTCGTTCGCCAAGCCTCTTACCCGATTTTCAAAGAATGAAAAAACTTAACAAACCGTCATTTCGTAATAAATTTATTTCGAGCAAAAGCTCAAAAGGCTTTTAAAAATGTTTACAAAATTTTTAAAAATTCACAAGAGACTGGCCTCTTCGGACGGAGATTACAAAATGAAGGGATTCACCTAAAGACAGTTTCACCAGAAAAATCAGGTCAGACAGCAAGTATAAGGATGAAATTCTAATTTTAACAAAGAGATACAAAGTATAAACAATTTTCTGCTTAGCTGACATTCTCAAAAAACAAAATAAGATATGTATATGTATATTATTTTTATAACAAGTGGAAAAACAAAAAACAAAAAAAAATTGTCTAGACTTTCTATAAAAGTTTTTGAATGATATAATTTTTTTTTTAATCTTCAAGTTAATCTATGTTAGAATTTAATATCTTATTATAATGGATATTGTGTGTTTTTCTGTCTGTAACTGAAACTATATTACTACTCAAGTCACAATTCCCTTAGTTATTGACATCACATTCTCCATGATTGCATTTTTATTCAAACCTCAATTATTAATAAAATTGTTTTACATTATTAATACTGTTGACCATATCTACATGATATTTTCCACGTACCCCACTTGTACGGGTTAGGCACAAAGGCCCTATTTATGTGGGACCACCCACAAGCCGAGACTCATGGGATGGCAGGTGAAAAATTGCGTCGATCCCGTCGGCATTCCCCCTCAAAGGGGGGCGCCTCAGGCGCTGGGCAATAAACCCAGCCCTGCCCCTTTAAATCAAGGGGGCAGGTGTTGCCTGGGAGGATGGCCCCCTGGGATCGACGCCGTTAATTATATCAATGGTCCAGAGGCCGAAGCCACTGTTGACCATATCTACATACTGATAACATGCAATTATATTTATATATACAACAAAATAGCGGTTTACTGTGTGAACGGGAAGGCTAATTTGCATATTGATATTAAAATGTGATTTTAATAAATATATGCTAAGTATTATTGATTTCTGTTTGGTTTTATTTTAATGAATATAAGCAAAAATCTCTTCAATAAATCTTAAATGAAATCCATTAACAAGAAGAAATAACTGTCATTTTATTCTTTACTTCCTCTTTTAACTAAATACTTAAATTAGAAAAAATAACAATGAAAGACGGGAGTGATGGAAGAGTAAGTTTCAGTTGTTCTATTGTTCGATTATACTCCCCTCTGTTTCAAATTTTTTTATCTGCATTCTTATTTAGTTTCATTAGCCTTTCTAATTTAATACAATATCTTATTACATTAAAACTTAAATACTTGCACCCGGAGGGTGCATATATTTGCTAGTATAACTAATATTTAATATTTAATATAAAAATATAAAGAGATAAAAATATAAAAAAATAAAAAATAATAAATAATAAATAATAAATAATATATATATATAAAATATAAAAAATAAACATTAATCTTAATACTATAATAATCAAATTGTTATTATTATTATAATTATTATTATTAGAATAATTATAATGATTATACCAACCAATGAAAATTAACAATATCGTTATCGAATAATTAATACTATCAAAGAAATCAGCTATTATCGATATCAATAATTTCCAAGAATTGAATTCATATTATAATTAAATTATTATATTATTAAAATTGTAGTAGATAATCTCCAATGTATTTATTAAATGAGACATCCCATAATAGTAACAATAATCACTGCACAAACAAAATTATAGAAATATTAGATTGTTATTATTACTATTATTACAAATATTACAACTACCATTATTAGTATTACTAATCATTACAGTAATTATTATTATTATTATTATTATTATTATTATTATTATTATTATTATTATTATTATTGTTGTTTTTGATAACCATTATTGTGATATATCTATAGAATTTGAATAGTATTAGAATATCAAATCATTGCACCCATTTTAATCCATAGCCTTCATCCATTCAACAAATGATTCTCATCAATATTTTTAATACTAATTACAATTATATCTAAAGGAATTCGTTATTGATAACTGTAGTACATATTATAAAATTGATAAAATTAGTCGTAAATCATATCTTCATATCAATCATATATATATATATATATATATATATATATATATAATCCAAAAGTCCAGAGAAGAAATCTTCCTTTACGACAAAGGTATTTTTTTAAAAAAAACAACTTGTCGCAGTTAGAGAGCTCAATGTGTGCTCTTGTGTTAGAGTCACAGAGCAAATTTATATTTAAATAAATAACAAAAGACTTATAGATCTTGCATTATAGACTATTTCAGGGAGCTTAGACAAAAATGTCTAATTCTCCCGACTCATCGGATGCAAATGATGAATTCTTTATTTTTAAGGCGTTTGAAAACAAAGTCTGTTTAAAAAAATTTTCTGAAGTTTGAAAAAAGGAGACGGTTTTGAAATATGACATCAAATATTCTATTCTATCAAATATTCTATTTTAAGGTGTGAGTATGTAGCGCTGTAAGTGTATGCATTGAAAGAAACATTGAGCGTTTATTACGTATGTAGTAGTGTGTGTGTGTGTATAAATTTCAGCGGAAGTGAAACCTCAAGGTAATGAGTGTGTGTGTGTGTGTGTGTGCGTGTGTTGTGTATATTAGTAAGAGGTAGGGGAGAGGTGTCATGAAAAGAAGTTTTCATGTTTCATAATAAGAGAGGAGATGTAAGTCTGAGAGTGTGTTTTTGTGTGTGTGTGGGGGGGGATTAAAAAAAAAAAAAAAAAAAAAAAAAAAAAGGAAAGAAAAGATTAATTATATTTTAATTTGTTTATTTATTTATTTAATTATTTTTAGAAAGAGTATTGTAATTTTATAGTTAGTACTGATTATTTGACGATTAATATATATTAATATTATTATTATTAATTACGTATAAGTGAATGAATTATTGTATTATTATTATTATTATTATTATTATTATTATTATTATTATTATAGTTTGTTATATTATCATATCTAAATACATTATTAAAATTATACATATATACTTATATTATTATATCTAAATACATTATAAAATTATACACACACATATATATATATATATATATATATATATATATATATTAAATTTTATTATAATTAAAAAAAAAAAAAAAAAAAAAAAAAAATTATTGTTGTAAAGATAATTGTTATAGTACATTATATTTATTATTTTATAATTTTTATTGAAAAGTTGTTATTATTGTTATTGCAATATATATTAATATAATTATTGTTATTATAAAATTTTTCTTAATGTTATAATTATTATTTATATTTTTAATATTGTAGTTGTTATTATTATAATTATTAGTATTATTGTTATTATAATTTTTATTATCATTAAATTATTGTTATTATAATTTTTATTATCATTAAATTATTGTTCTTTTTATAAATTTTGTTATCATTAAATTATTGTCATTATTCTTTTTATAATTTTTATTATCATTAAATTATTGTCATTACTAATATGTTATTATCATAATTATTCTGATGACAATTGAGTGCTAGTGAATGTTTATGCAAATAGTGTTAGTGTGATTATAATTATGTGAAAATAATTATTGGTAAACAGGGATGTATATTTTTGATTATTATTTTTATCAGTAGTTGTATTGTAATTGTGTCAATGGGGATTGTAAATGTGTTGGGGGTTTAATATATAATATAATAAAATGTACTAACATTATATTTTGAATTTCGCCTTATGTCTGCACTTGGCTATCAGTTCATTCCGTTTGTTCAGCAGTTTTCTATAGTCCTTAAACAGTATTATTTCTATTTTTTCTGTTATACAAAGCGGGGCATTTGTCTTTGAAGTTAGTAGCTGAGTTTGAAGTTCTGACAATTCTCCATTTGACCACCGGGTCGTTGTTTGAGTTCTTGATTGCCCAGTAGTGCTTGGATAATTCCGTTTGGTTAGATAGTGCGGGGTTGTTAAAGGAATGCCTATGGGTGAGTACCTTTGCTTGAATGGTCCAGCAGTAATCCCGAGGTAATGCATGGTGTTTTCCGGGCTGTTACGAGCTGATATTTGGGCTTCGTATATTATATTGTTGGCTAGACAGTTTTTATCTAAAGGGGCATTGCTGAGTCTCTCTACAATTGCATTTCCCTGTGTTCAGGTTGCTGTCTCTAGTTCTGGGGCTATTTAAGTTTATATTAATGTTCTCTTCTAGATTCTTGTGATATTCATTCAATATCTTTTTATTATGGGCATTAATTATGCTACTCATATTGGGAGTACATGAGTAGCTAATTTTCAGGGTATTTTCTGTTTAGTATTTTTGCTTAAGGGATTGTTTTTGGTTAAAGTGTGTATTTATTAGGGTTAAGAAAAGTTCTACCTATGTCTAATTTTGCTATTCTACAGTAAGGGGGGTTAAACCAAATTACTTTACGTGTCTATTCCTTGAATTACCAGGCCCATTCACACTATTTAGTTCAAATTTACTAATATATTGTAGATTATTGGTATATCCACTGTCCTTCAGAGCTTCCATCATAGAAGGATTTATTGTTTTTAAAAATCCTATTGTTAGGCCGACAGTCTTTGATTCTTATATTTATAGAGTGAGGGATCTTATCTAGTATGGATTTGGGGTGGTTAGAGTTTCTATCACATATAGTGGTATATGCCCTTCCTTGTGGAAAGGTTGGAAGGTATTCGTTTCCAGATTCAATGTAATATCTAGAAAATTAACTATCTTGCAGTTTGGTTCTAACTTCAATTCTTAGTCCTAATTTTTGGAAGATGCTAACTATTTTTTTCGCGATACTTGACGTTTAGGGGGCCGTTACTATTAGGAACGAGGATCAGCCCGTCATCCCGGTAAATACCTATTTGGGATGGTGGGACTATATCACCTAATGAGTGTATTATATAGATTCCCACTAAGTCAGATAATTGGGCTGAGTCGTAGGCCCCCATCGGTAAATCGAAGTTGTTGTTTCCTTTTTTAACCCAATCTGACTTATTATTCCTTAATATAGTTTTTCGGCAGGCCATTATAATATCACTATCCTCTTGTGATATGTATGCATATTTCTTTGCGAAATCTATGCTTTTCACTAGCAATTCCTTGGTTATTGATGGGTAATATTCAATGATATCAAATTGAATAAGCGTTGCTCTGCATTTGTTTTCAATTTTCGGAACCAGTCAATAGTGTCCATTGAGTTTTTTCCATAGATGGTATTTAGTTTTATTAAGGGTTGTTTCTACTATTTCTTTGAGACTATGTTTTAGATACTAGCCCTAATTTCATCTTAGTGGGGTTTATAATCTAATTGGCGGTTATTTAGTGTGTGTGGTGTTGGAAAAAATATAAAAAAACTCATTCAAAAGGATGAATATTTATTCTTGATGGTAATGTCGACGCTATAACTTTCAGTTTTTGCAACCTCTTCAGGACTCCTGGTGAAATCTTGTAAGGAGGTGATAAGATCCTTCTCGTAGGGATATGTTAGGATCTTGAATTGAAATTATTTTAATCCGCCAAAAAAATTTGATACGAAATAAATGATTAAATGTGCGTTTTATTTGGATTTTATATTGATCAGATGGCGCACGGCAATTTCCTTGTTCGAGTTGCAGTTTTAGTGATGCTTAATGGGTGGAATCCTCGTGTCTGAGCAGTCCGTCACATGCAACACATCCTTTGGACTTTAGGCTAGACGGACAGTCGAGAGGCCCCCCTGATCAATCGGCTGGTCACGTCAAGCCCTAGAACCTATATGTTGATATCCCAACCCTATTGCCCTTATGGCATGCCCCAACTCTTTTTATCATATATGTGCTAGAGGTGGTGAGGCGAGAGTTTAATATCCTGTTCGTATTAACTTTAAACTTCTAAATCAGATGTTGATGTTCTAGTTTGGAGCTCTGGGAGATGTGGAGATCCCTTCATTCGTCATTACTCCCAAGTCCACTCTGACCTGAGTGGTACTAACTGTTAAGGTCCAATCTATGGTTAAATAGCAAAAAAAAAAAAAAAAAACGAGTTTTAAAAAATGTGTTTTAAAAATGAGCTTAAAAAATTGAGTACCCATCAAGAATGAATAAACAAAAGTCTTCGGATTTAAAATGACCCAACAAAGGTTGACATGCCGTAAAACCCAAACCAAAACCAACTAACCAACCAAAAATTCCTGCATCTTCAATCGCTGTGTATATTGTTGAGAGTATGATCACTTATATGATAGTTGTGGATCCTTTGGTCATAGACTCTGCACATTTTTAGTTTGTTGTTGTCTTTTGAAAACAATACAACACATCAAAAATACAATTCAACACTAATATCTTCTTATTGTTACTAATATTTAAAGAAAAGAAAAGAATTGTTTATTGCAAGAGAAAATGTTTTAGTATTTAGTAAATTGCTAATTTTTGGAAACTTTCCATCAAATAATGAACAGATTTTTTTTTTCAATTTAAAATTGTTGCAGTATTTTATTGTGTACAAAATGTAATAAGAATGTTCGAAATGAACCCAATTTTGAAAGTTAGGACGCAAGAACAATCTCCCTGTTTTTAGCGCTAGTAAACCGGAGATAGACTTCCTCACCGTTTGGTTGTACCGATAATAGGCTACTTCACCCCCATACACACCCACACATATATGTACTAACACTCGAATGCATTATATATATATATATATATAATATATATATATATTATATATATAATAAATAAGTAATCACCAGACAGTGTTTCGAAGGTATCACCCTCTATCAGTATGCAGTTGATACCTAAACAGCCACCCTGCCCGGGTTGAGACCCAATTGAATTTTCGTCGCCAGCCTCTACCGGATTTTCCAAAGAATGAAAAACTTAACAAACCGTCATTTCGTAATAAATTATTCGAGCAAAGCTCAAAAGGCTTTTAAAAAATGTTTACAAAACTTTTTAAAAATTCACAGTGACAAAAAACTGCCTCTTCGGACGGAGATTACATGCAAGGGACTCACCATAAAGACGTTTCACCAGAAAAAGCAGGTCAGACACGCAAGAATTAAGGATGAATTCAATTTAAACAAAGAGATACAAGTAAACAATTTTCTGCTTAGCGAATTCTCAAAAAACAAAATAAGATATGTCATCATGTATATTATTTTTATAACAAGTGAAAAACAAAAAAACAAAAAAAAAAATTGTCTAGATTTTCTATAAAGTTTTTGAATGATATAATTTTGTTTTTTAATCTTTCAAGTTAATTCTATGTTAGAATTTAATATCTTTATATGGATATTGTGTGTTTTTCTGTACTGTAACTGAAACATATCTACTACTCAAGTCACAATTCCTTAGTGTATTGACATCACATCTCCATGATTGCCATTTTTATTCAAACCTCAATTTATTAATTAAATTGTTTTTACATTTTTAATTACTGTTGACCATATCTACATGATATCTTTCCACGTACCCCCACTTGTACGGTTTAGGCACAAAGCGCCCTTTTATGTGGACCACCCACAAGCCGAGACTCATGGGATGGCAGGTGAAAAACTTGCGTCCGATCCCGTCGGCAGTTCCCCACTCAACAGGGCGCCTCAGGCGCTGGGCAATAAACCCAGCCCTGCCCCTTTAAAAAGGGGGCAGGTTGTTGCCCTGGAGGATGGCCCCTGGGATCGGACGCCGTTAATTATGATCAATAGGTCCAGAGCGCCGAAGCCACTGTCTGACCATACTTTCTACATACGATACATGCCAATTAGTATTTATATATACAACAAAATAGCGGTTTACTGTGTGAACGGGAGGCTAATTTGCATATTTATTAAATGTGTTTAACTTAATATATGCTAATATTATTGATTCTGTATTGCGTTATTTTTATAGAATATAAAGCAAAAATCTCTTCAATAAAGATCTAAATGAAATTCCATTAACAAAGAGAAAATAACTGTCATTTATTCTTTACTCTCTTTTAACTAATACTAAATTAGACAAAAATAACAATGAAAGACGGGAGTGATGGAAGAGTAAGTTTCAGTTAAGTCATATTGTTCGATAATATACTCCACCTCTGTTTCAAATTTTTTATCTGCCATCTCTATATTAGTTTCATAGCCTTTCTAATTTAATACAATATCTTATTACATTAAAACTTAAATACTGCACCGGGAGGGTGCATAATTTGCTAGTATAACTAATATTTAATATTTAATATAAAAATATAAAGAGATAAATATAAAAAAATAAAAAAATAAATAATAAAAATAATATATATATATATATAAAATATAAAAAATAACATTAATCTTAATACTATAATAATCAATGTTATATTATTATAATTATATTAATTAGAATAATTTATAATGATTATACCAACAATGAAAATTAACAATATCGTTATCGAAAATTAATACATCAAGAAATCAGCTATATTCGCATACAATAATTTCAAGAATTGATCATATTATAATTAAATTATTATATTTATTAAATTGTAGTAGATAATCTCCAATGTATTTATTAAATGAGACATCCATAATAGAACACATAACTCACGCACAAACAAAATTATAGAAATATTAGATTGTTATTATTACTATTATACAAATATTACATACCATCTATAGTATTACTAATCATACAGTAATTTTATTATTATTATTATTATTATTATTATATATTATATATTATTTTATTATTGTTGTTTTGATAACCATTATTGTGATATATCTATAGAATTTGAATAGTATTAGAATATCAAATCATTCACCCATTTTAAATCATAGCCACATCCATTCAACAATGATTCTTCATCAATATTTTATACTAATTACAATTATATTAAAGGAATTCGTTATTGATTAACTGTAGTACAATTATAAAAGAACTAAAATGTAGTCGTAATCATATCTTCACTATCAATCATATATATATACTATATATATTATTAATATATAATCCAAAGTCCAGAGAGAATCTTCCTTTACGCAAAGGTATTTTTTTAAAAAAAAACAACTCTGTCGCAGTTAGAGAGCTCAATGTGTGCTCTTGTGTTAGATCACAGAGCAAATATATTAATAATAACAAAAGACTTATAGATCTATGCATTAAGACTATTCAGGGAGTTAGACAAAAATGTCTAATTCTCCCGACTCATCGGATGCAAATGATTGAGATTCTTTATTTTTAAGGCGTTTGAAAAACAAAGTCTGTTTTAAAAAAATTTTCTGAAGTTTGAAAAAAAGGAGACGGTTTGAATATGACATCAAATATTCTATTTCTATCAAATATTCTATTTTAAGGTGTGAGTTATGTACGCTGTAAGTGTATGCATTGAAGGAAACCATTGAGCGTTTATTACGATGTAGTATGTGTGTGTGTATAAATTTCAAGCGAGTGAAACTCAAGGTAATAGTGTGTGTGTGTGGTGTGTGCGTGTGTTTGTGTATATTAGTAAGAGTAGGAGGAGAGGTGCATGAAAAGAAGTTTTTCATGTTTATAATAAGAGAGGAGATTGAAGTCTGAGAGTGCTGTTTGTGTGTGGTGGGGGGGATTTATAAAAAAAAAAAAAAAAAAAAAAAAAAAAAGGAAAGAAAGATATTAATTATATTTTAATTTGTTATTTATTTATTTAATTAATTTTTAGAAAGAGTATAATATTAATTCATCATTTATTTTCCTTATTTTTCACCTTTTAATCAGTACTTTCCAATATATATATATATAATCTTTTATTATAATGGAGATTATGGGTTTGTCTGTCTGTAACCGCAACTATATTACTATAGACAAGTCACAATTCCTTTCGTTATTTACATCAGTACTCCATGATTTATTTATTTAAACCTCAATTATTAATAAAATTGTTTTACATCATTAAGACTGTTTGACTATATCTACAATACAAACATACAATTGTATTTATATATACAACATAGGTTTACAGTGTGAATGGGGAAGGCTAATTTGCATATTGATCTTAAAAATGATTTTAATAAATATAATGCTAAGTATTATGATTTCTAATGTTTGGTTTTATTCTTAATTGAATATGAGCAAAAATCTCTTCAATAAATCTTAAAAGAAATCCCTTAACAAAAGAAATAACGTAATATTATTCTTTACTTCCTATTTAACTAAACAGTTAATTAGGAAAATTTACCAATGAGACGGGAGTAAGGGAAAATGATGGAAGAGTTAGTTTCAAAGTTGTTCTAATTTTCAATCATACCCCTCTGTTCAAAATCTTTTTATCTACATTCTTATTCAGTTTCAAGCCTTTCTGATTTAATATGATATTTATTATAAAATTTAACTAAAATACTTGCACCCGGAGGGTGCATATATTTCTATAATATATTTATTTATATATATATATATATATATAATATAAGATTTTTGTGGCCATCCTTTAGCTTCAAGCAAGAGCGCTGTCCAGCGGAGATCCTTGTGTTATGCAGAGCGCGATCCTTAGTGAAGAATCCTTGCGTTCCTCCTTAGATGTCCCTCAAGGGTATATTCTTTTGGTGTTCCTTGGTCTCCTCATCGTGTTCGTCAATAAGTGAAAATGGACGTCTGTCAATATCAACCGATGAAGTAGTTAACCAATATGTATTCGGGCTGTTAATTAGCTGAGTTTTTAAACCACGTGACCGCGCTTGACTTAAAGTTTAAGTGATGGATTGCAGTACGGCTTATAACCAAATATTCCACACACACCACACCACACACATACACACACACACATATATAATTAATTTATATATATATAAGTGTGTGTGTGTGTTAAAATGAAACTGGAAGTGAATCCGACGTATGTTGAAAATATAAATAAAGGAAAGAAGTATAGAAATGGATAAAATAAGATAAGACATGGACAAACTCCTGACCGAACAACGTGTAAGTAAAATTGATTAAAATTCCTATTTTATTCATTCTATACTTTCTTTCCATTATTTATTTTTTCAACATATATATATATATATATTAATTATATATATGTATGTATTGTATGTATATATAAATTAGTAACAGTAGTAGAGGAAAGAGTTAAGAGTCTATCATGATTAAGTTCCAAATGATTTTATCATGTCTCTGACCCTATACCTTAACTAAGTCGATGTAATTCCTTAGTTAAACTGAACAGAAAGTTTAAAACGGAAATTGGATTTATATATATATATATATATATATATATATATATATAATATATCAGCAACATTAGCACGTATCATTGTGTTAGGGAATTCCGCCTATTTTCCTGTCGTAGACTCTTCAATACCTTGAGAGGTCAAGATGTCTGACAGAGGTTCCTCGGGACTTGGGTCACGGAAGGTTCGCTGGTTCAATTATTTTAAACACTCACCCTTGGAATTTTCCTCGCGAGTTCATAGTGGCTTCTTAGAATCGAAAGTGCGGAAAAGGAGTAAATCAGCAGAAGTTTTGTTCCAGATAAAGTGGTCAAAATCTTTGGGGTGTTGTTCACAAATGTCAGATACCTCTTTATAATATTAATTTATCTTAACTGGGATCGGGTTAGCTCAGTCGGTAGAGCGTTCGGCTAGAAACCACAAGGTTCCTAGATCGATACCGGCACTCCGCAGCTCAGCGTATGAGTAGCACAGGGATATGTGCGGTAAAGTAACGAGCCGATGGTAGGTGTGGCGCTCCACCTCTGACGAAAAAACAATCTCCTTGGTCTAGCGCTAGTGAAAAGGGGATAGACTCCCTCACTGATTGGCTGATATCGCTTTACGACTT
>CM042137.1:122310368-122320368 GCA_023376005.1 Doryteuthis pealeii | reverse complement strand
GTTTGTTCTTATGGCATTTTCTTGTGCTACGATTATAAGCGATTTCTCTCTTGAGGTTTCCTTTTCTTAGCCATGTCCATGTCTTCTGATATGATATCTCTTGAGTTTGATGCTTGAAGTACCCATGTAGTTGTTTATCATCATCATAATCATCATCATCATCATCATCATCTCCAGCACCACATTTGGGGAGAAGTCTTACCCTTCTACATGGGACACGGTCAGAGTATTCTAAATCTCGCCAACACGGAGAATGATACTGAAGAACACGTACAATAATATTCTTTTTTTTCCTACTGTTAGATTTTCCGTATTAGTGTATTTGTAAAAATTAGCGTGAATAAGACGGTGGACATATTTGTTTAATAAATAAATAATTAACTTTAATAGAACTAAAAAGTGTTATCAGGAGTCAAAAAGCTTGTCTCTAAAATATCATTGTAGAATGACTTGTAAAAACTAAAGAACTTGACGTGAAAAAAAAAATGAGGCGTTGGGTGAAAGAAGTTTATCAGAGATCCGGACTGTGTTAGAGATGTCTGGAGTTTTCCTCTTGAGCCATAAGATATGTCAAAGTGATACAGAAGCTGTTGTATCAAGAAGACTTAAATAAATAATATAACGCCAGTCAGATTGAAAAGGTGATATTAATTACTGAGGAGAGAGATTTGGCATGGAAGAGAGCTAAGAAAAAAGTCGTTAGGTGATGAATAATTTATAAATTGAAGTCATATTTAGGATGGTAGGGGATGAGAAATTATTTTCCGTTGCCAATCAAATAATAATAATAATAATAATAATAATAATAATAATAATAATGATATTAAAATAATAATAATAATAATAGTGTTGATAAACAAAAAAGAAAGAACTTGTCAACTGGTGGATTTTGCAGTTCCAGCAGATCACAGGGTGAAGCTAAAGGAAAATGAAAAAAATGGACAAATATCTGGACCTTACCAGAGAACTGAAAAAGTTATGGAATATGAAAGTCATCACCAATTGTAGTTGGTGCACTTGGAACGGTCCCAAAAGGATTAGCAAAGGGTTTCGAAAGTTTGGAAATCAGAAGAACGATTGAAACCATTCAGAACACTGCACTGCTGCAATCTGCCAGAATACTCAGAAGAGTACTGGAGACCCGAGGAAGCTTGCTGTCACTCAGACTCCAGTGAAAGACCATCAGCTAATGCTGATGTGAAAACTCAAAAGGAGTAAATAATAATAATAATAATAATAATAATAATAATAATAATAATTAATAAGGACCTGTGGATATATCACAGTATGCCAATTTAATTATTTCAACTTTTGATATATTTACTTAAGAGCTACTGCAATATTGTTTAATATGTAAAAAGTATTATGATCTTGATTTAACTCTCTATCACTCTTTTTGTTTCTTTCCTTCTTTTCATATTTTCATTATATTCGATTGAAATAGATTAGCATTATCGCTTCTGCGCGCTCACCCCATTCTCTATCTTTGCCCTACTTTCTTTCTTTCTTGATCCATTATTTAGCTGAGGTGACGACACTCATAAGAAATAAGAATGTGACGGATAAACAACACCAGATAATCAGAATTTACATTTTTGCATTTCATCTTGGACGATTTGGACGGTCCCATTTTTAACCAGAGGGTAATGCAAGATGACAACGGTCATACAGTTAAGGAACACGAGTAATAATAATAATAAAGAGTCAAACGTACCTGAATGGATGACAAAAGGAAAAAGTGTGAGTGTGTGTGTGTGTGTGCGCCGCCCGCGCGCGCGTGTGTGTGTGTGTGTTGAAGAGCGTCAAGAACGCTATATGAATATATATATTTATATTCGTTGAAGTGCGCCAAGAATTTTCTCATTTTCTTCCGTTTTATTTTGTGATTTGATAATCATTTTTCAGATGAAACATTTAACATCAATTAGATTGCCCTGAAGATGGTTGTAATTTCCGAAACTTACGCAAATCTCATATAAAGAATACATCCTCTGAATATTTAGCTCTTTCATACAACACACCACACACACACACACACACACACACACACACATATATATATATATATATATATATATATATATATATATTGAAAGCTATTTATTATTTATTTAAGAAGAGTTTCGTTTTAAAGAAATACGGAATCTTTCTTTTGATGATATTTAGCTGTATACGTTCAAGCCTTCTTGTCGTTTTTCTTATATCAGTTTATAGACGGTTGAGAATGTGTCGCATATTTGTTATCCCTGCCTACTATACCCCCCAATTAAATAAACCTGCAACCACAAAAAACAGCAATAGTACCTCACAAATGAATGAAACTCGCACACAAAAATAAAACAAGTAAACAGCAGATAGGCCCCCCCCAATAAAATTCCCAAACAATGAAAACCAAAAAACCCAGCATGCAATAGAACTATAAAAACGGAACTCCTCTCCTCTCAGAACCATAAAACCACATTCCTCACTCCACAGAACCATAAAAACGAGACTCCTCTCCACTTATACAAAGCACTACACTACAGTATATAAGGGAGAATAAAAAATAAACAGCCACTTGGTTTGAAAATCGCAGAGGCGAGAAACTGTCAGTAACCAAGTGTCCTTGACTTCATATCCACGCCTTCGTAAATTATATATATCTTATTATAATGGAGATTAAGTGTTTGTCTGTAACCGAAAGTATATCACTACAATTCTCCTAGTTATTTACGTCATATTCTCCACGATTTTATTTTATTCAAATTATCAATTTCTTAAAATATTATTAATACTGTTGGCAATATCTACTAACTAATAACATGCAATTGTATCTATATATACAACAAAATAGCGGTTTACAGTGTGAACAGAAAGGGTAATTTGCATATTGATATTAAAAATTTGATTTTAATAAATATGTGCTTAGTATTATTAACTTAAAATTGTTTGGTTTTGTTTGAATAAATATGAGAAAAAATCTTGAGGATAAATCTTAAAAGAAATCGATTACCAAGAAAAAATAACAGTAATTCTATTTCATCTTTACTTCCTATTTTAACTAAATAGTTAAATTAGGAAAATTTAGCAATGAAAGACGGGAGTGATTGAAGCATAAGTTTCAATTGTTCTATTTTTCCATAATACGCCCTTCAGTTTCAAATCTGTTCATCTGCATTTTTATTTAGTTTCATTAGCCTTTCTGGTTTAATATAGTATTTTAATACATTAAAACTTAAATACTTGTACCCAGACGGTGCATATTCTTGCTAGTATATATATATATATATATATATATATATATTATACACACACACACACACACACACACACACACACACATATATATATATATAATATATATATATATATATATATATATATAAGTGTATTTTAGGCAGCATTTTTTTTCTTTTATCCAGGTTTCGTTGAATTGAACAGACAATTCCTGTCTGACAAGTCTTTCGTTGATCCGTTCTAATCTTCGGGCCATCCTTCTGGTGTCAGAGTGGAACTGGTATACCAGTCCACCGAATGTTTCGTCACTAGCGCTTTCGGCAATACACTTTGCCATCCTCAGGTGGGAAAACGATGGAATAATTTTCATGTCTCGTTTTTAACGAGAACGAGTAGAAGCAAGGAATTAGTGGGAGGTAATATCAATTGGTAGTGGGAGGTTTTTGGAATGGTAGTAGTTTGAACAAAGCAGTGGTGATTTTTTTGGAGGGGGGAACAGGTTGTGATAAGGGGGGATAATGGAAGTAATGTAGGCGGAAAATTATAAGCATTTTAGGATACGTTGACTTACTTCAAAGTTTATTTTGTTTAGGGTAGGTTTGTCAGACAGGAATTGTCTGTTCAATTCAACGAAACCTATATATATATATATATATATATATATATATATAGTGAGTGTGTGTGCGTTTTCAATGACTTTGTTTGTTCCTATCTACTTGAATCTTCAAGTTCAACATAAGTTTAATCCTGCTTTATTTTTACTGATTGCACATAAGTCCGTCTTAAAATTGTTTGTTTTTATCCATTTCAAACTCTTACAAACAATCTTTGCTTAACACGTCACTGATTTCTTTGTAAGCATTCAGCTTTGTTTTGCTCTGTTTAGAACCCATTGAGATTCACTTCCATCGGCACCACCTATTTTTACTCCAGAGACTTTGAAAATAAGAAAGAACAACGAAAAGAAAACGGTCAGTTCTTGTCTATTATTAATGGCACTAGCAAATATATGCACCCTCCGGGTGCAAGTATTTAAGTTTTAATGTAATAAAATATTGTATTAAATTAGAAAGGCTAATGAAACTAAATAAGAATACAGATAAAAAGATTTGAAACAGAGGGAGTATAATAAAAAATGGAACAACTGAAACTTACTCTTCCATCACTCTCGTCTTTCATTGTTATTTTTTCTAATTTAAGTATTTAGGTATAAGAGGAAGTAAAGAATAAAATGACAGTTATTTTATCTTGTTAATGGATTTCATCTAAGATTTATTGAAGAGATTGTTGCTTATATTCATTAAAATAAAACCAAACAGTTAGAAATCAATAATACTAAGCACATATTTATTAAATTCGATTTTTTGATATTAATATGCAAATTAGCCTTCCCGTTCACATTGTAAACCGCTATTTTGTTGTATATATAAATATAATTGCATGTTGTCAGTATGTAGACATGGTTAACAGTATTAATAAAGTAAGACAATTTTATTAATAATTGAGGTTTAAATAAAATTAAAATCATTGAGAATGTGATGTCAATAATTAAGAGAATTGTGACTTGAGTAGGAATATAGTTTCGGTTACAGACAGTAAAACACACAATCTCCATTATAATAAGATGGTATTTTGATCACGCTAGTTGGACTGATTTGAGTATTTGTGTTGTTGTTTCACAGGCAAGCACGTATATATAGAGAGATTAACCAGGTCATTTAGAGCCCTTTCGGCTGGGTATGTAGAATACACCGACTGCACCTCTGCAGAGAATCAAATGTATTGTAGCTGTCGCCTTTGAGTGCGCCTAATAGTTAGATATATTCATTTTTTACCCTCAAAATATACACTTAAATTTGGACAGTGTAAGGGAAACAACTCTGTTAGGGTCTGATAGCCGAGTGACCACAGGGCCTGAATAGCATTATGGGAAGGTCAACAGGTTTCCTTAGGGCAAAATAGGGACTTCCGCCAGGCTGATGCAGCAAAAAGGTTGTGTGGATAATATCGTCCTAAAATTAGAACTTTAGTCTTTTAGTTAGTTCTTGGTACTGGTAACGGCGCACAGGTATGTTTCTTTCCAATTTTCCCGTGAAGTTACTGGCATTTGTTAAAGACCCCTTTTGTAAATTAGTAATTGTTTTATACCCTATTTTATTTCAGTATTTCACGGTGTTTGGAAGTAAATAAAATATTCTACGTTCAACATCAGTCGTCTTCGTGTCGTTAATACATCGCCAGAAAATATTACCAGGGAACTGCTACATGTATAAACATTAATTCAATAGATATTGTATTTGATGGTACATAAAACGTACATTTAAATATACATATTATCTATTAGTAATGGAGATTCGGTCTCTGTTTACCAACGACGATAACCGTTACCCTAATAGGGCTGTGGTTTATATTTACCAACCATAAGGTATTATGGTCGAATGAAAAAGAAAGTTTGTATTGTCCCGCCATTAAAATCAGCATTCAAAATGTATCTGGTTTCGAATACGTTTTTGTGAGCCAATAAAAGAACGGGTAACCTGGTTGTTTAGTTGGTTGGATTTTACAGCATGTCAACCCTTGTTGTGTTATTTTATGCCGAATGTTTTATTTCATTCATTCTTGTTGAGTACTCAATTTGTTTTTGAACTCAATTTTTAGACACATTTTTAAAATCATTTTTCTAATTAGCCCATGGGACCTTAACCGGTACTGTCATTCCGGGTCAGTGTTGACCTGGAAGTAATGGAGATTAAGGTGTACTCTACATTTCCCAGAGCTCCAGAATTGGAACTTCACCATCAGATCGAACTTAACGTCATACCCAGGACACCAAGACCATCAGCCTACGTCTTCTAGCACATATATGATAAAAAATAGGTTGGGGCTTGCCATAAGGGCAATAGCATTGGGACAAACATATAGATGCTAGGTCTTGATGTGACTGGTCGATTGATCGGAGAGGACCTCTCCGAGTGCCGGTGTCGCATAAGTAAAGGCCCAAGTGGAGTGCTGCATGTCAGTGACTGCTAAGCCACCAGGGATCCATCCTTAAACATCATGGGTCACCAACCACGGCTAACAGGTGGCCTCATTGTATGTGTGTGTGTGTGTGGGGGGGTTACCCTTGCAGAGGTACAGTCGGTGTATTCTAAAGCTCCAGCCGACATAGTTATCTGGATATGTTGTATTTGTTTTTTTCATATAGTAGGAGTCTGGAACAACTAGGGCCCTCTTGGGTTCGTCCTTGCGTCCGTTGGCTATTTGTCATAGCGAATACAAAACGTTCTTGTTTTTTCTGAGCTTATCTTTTTTCTCCCTGTTGGAATATTTCTGTATATAAGGCATGGGACAAGTAGTCACTTCTAAATATAGACTCGCTGACTACCACGTGACCTGAGAAAGATTCTTATTATCCAATCACTGGCAGTGCTGCTGCTACTGTTGGTGTATTTATAATGCCTGATTCTAATCTTAGCTCACTGCTACTCGGACGATCTAGGACGTCGGATCTAAAGGACACACTATCCCACAAGGACTTATTGGTTTACTCACTTGTTTACTTAAGTTCTTTTACAACTGGAACCAAGGATGACGGCCAGTTGCTCAACACTGCCAAATTGCTGATATAGGTCTATAACAGACACACTACCATTTCGACACGTCTCCTCCAAAACTCTGTCAGACTCTCTCCTCTTGTGTCCTTCTGCTCCGAAAACTTCAAACCAACCCCATCCTCTCACTATCCCCATTTCGTTATTCGCCCTGTTGGCACATTTCGACCAATCAGCAGCCAACAGGATATTCTGTCAAACGCCATTCATATTCCAGTTAAATTCCACTATTATCTACACTTATAACTAAATTTTGGGTTTTTCCACATTTCTACATCTGATTATTTATTATATGTGGTGAGTTCGATCCTTACTTGTGGCATTATTTCGAGCTAAACAAGCTTTGTAGAAACAATGAATACAAGTAAATATGTTGATAATAATAGGGTAAGCTAGATAAGACAACAAACGGCACTTGTGTGGCAAAACGGTTTGACCGATCAAAGCAATTGCATACCAACAAAAAAAGTCCACAAAAAAAAGATTAAACGTTGAAAAGAGAAAGAAAAAAAAACAACAACAAAAAAGCAAAGAAAATGTCAGCAGTGAATTGCCAAAGAACGCGCCAAAGTAAATTCGCGCCATTTCTTTCCTGTTCTTTTAAGCATGGACGGCTTTGCCACTAATAAGATTTCGCAACTGTGCAGATGGCAAATTTGATAAGAATGTTTGCGGGAAAACTTTGAGGTACCTTAAGGCAAAAACCAATAAATAACAGCAATGAATGTCACGAACAAACGTATTCATTGAACATTCGACAAAAAAAAAATCAACTTACAGAGTGGAAGTCTACCGTAGTGAGATATCATAGCAAACCTTTCTCGCCCATTAACTCACCAGTTCGTTCCTCACTGGGTGACCCACTACTGAAGCCTTGGACCTGACTAGGTTTGGAAAGTAGATATATTGCTTGATGCTTAGCGTATCCTCAAAGATATACCAGTTTACTAATCATCATCGATATCTCAGCAATACTGCAATAGAATTATGTATCCCCTGCAGAGGGGTAAGACTCCACCCTCATAAAAGGGGTTTACTAGTATTGAAACCAAAGTAAATCCATGTACAGGCTCCAGTATTGGATGGTTTGGTTTAACGGCATGTTGCTGGATTAACGGCATGTCAATCATTGTTGGGTTATTTTATGTCGAACACGTTTTTTTTCTATTCATACTTGAATAGTATTAAAAATATTCGAACAACTTTTTAACGCATATTTTTCAAACTCATTTTTTTAACCCATAGATGGGACCCTAACAGGTTATACCACTCCAGGTTAGAGTCGATCTGGGTATAATGGCCATGAAGGGTTACTCTACACTCCCCAGAGCTCCAAAATTGGAACTTCAACATCAAAGAGAATTTAAAGTCTTACTTAGGACACTAAGACTCTCAGCAACCGGCTTCTAGCTAAAAAAATGGTCGGGGTTTGCCATAAGGGCAATAGGGTTGGGACAATCAAATAGGTTCCTGGCCTTGACGTGACCAGCCGATTGATCGGAGGGGGCTCCCCGACCGTTAGATTGGAGTACTTTAAACCATTTAGATGTGTGCAAAATATTTGTGAAATATATCTGTTTGAAAAAGTTAGTTAAGGGTGCGTGGTGTAATGGTTAGAGTCGTAGGAAATGGACTCGTCGACCCGAGTTCAAATCCTGGATGAAGCTACAGTTCACATAGAATCCAACTATTTTCCCCTCCAGCTATGGGTAAATAGTAGGTCAGACTAGGCTCTTTAACTTTGGTTAGGCAACCAGTCTAGGAGAAGGAAAACTCTGAATTCAAACCTGTTAAATCCGATTGGGGTGGTCACTACTAGAATAGGCTCAGTCCTAATTAGTTATCTATTTCACTAATTTTTTTAGTTAGTATTAGAAAGGAAAACGTAAAACCATATAACTGAGTATACAAAGTATTATTATTATTATATAGGATTTTAAATGTTTCGCTGGATCTCTATTCATAATCAACCCAGAGTACTACGAATATCATTAGATCTAATGAAGGAAAAACGCTTGACACTAAAAAAGACAAGAAGCAGGCGATAACACACAGAAACTATTACAGACTACGCAACTTGCAGAGTGCAAGTCTATCGTAGTGAGAAGCATAACAAACCTTTCTCACACAGTAAGTCATCAGAGTTCGTTCTCGATTACTAAGCCTTATTGATATTCGTATTTACAAGGCCTCTTAATATCACTTGCATCTACTAGGCCTCGTTTTGATATTTGTATGTACTTTGCCCCTTTTGGATATATGTATCAATTAGGCCTCTTATTAATATTTGTATCTATTTGGTCCACTTTATGATATTTTTATATTCTAGAACCCTTATCAATATTTATATTTAATAGAACTCATATGGATATTTGTATCTTCTACATCCTTTTTTCATATGTTGATATATTTATTGATATATTATATCTACTTCCCTGTGCCTATTTATAGATATTTATATATTCCATCTTGGGAGAAAAAGAGAGAAAAAAAGAAAATTAAATTTTCGCTGGAAGGATTGCTTCGTATAAAGCTATATCCGAACCTAAATATGTACGTTAAAGTTTTCTAATGTTTTTTTAATAGCACCCCTTCGATTGCAAACCTTATCCACTCTATTCCAGAACTGACTATTCTAGAATTTGCATACTACGCATGGCAAAAGAATATTTCATATCTATCTCAAATTTTGGTTATTCCCTGATATTTTCTTCTGCATGAATTGGAAAGATATTATAACATTAATTTGAATAATTTAATCTAGTTTATTTCAGGAATATTTTATGAAGCTAGAATGTTCAGCTATCAAAGAAAATGTGTATTATTTATTACTAGCAAATATATACACCCTCCGGGTGCAAGTATTTAAGTTTTAATGTAATAAAATATTATATTAAATTAGAAAGGCTAATAAAACTAAATAAGAATGCAGATAAAAAGATTTGAAACAGAGGTGGGTATAATCGAAAATTAGAACAACTGAAACTTACTCTTCCATCACTCTCGTCTTTCATTGTTATTTTTTCTAATTTAAGTATTTAGTTAAAAGAGGAAGTAAAGAATAAAATGACAGTTATTTTTTCTTGTTAATGGATTTCATTTAAGATTCATTGAAGAGATTTTTGCTTATATTCATTAAAATAAAACCAAACAATTAGAAATCAATAATACTA
>CM042137.1:122282868-122305368 GCA_023376005.1 Doryteuthis pealeii | reverse complement strand
TTTTAACAGGAAAAATGGAAATGAATCTATCGGTATGTAATTGTATGTTGGAGGCATTGGCGCACACTATGCATCATTAAAAGTTTGGACCCTTCTTCATACATACACGTGATGACAGATAGAATGGATGACTGGAACCCACCTGAATCATGGAAGAGAATAACTTGTATCACGATGGATTGCGCCGGTCATCAAAATAAGGAGTTCTGGTTGCTGCCCAATGCTCTCTGAACACTGTAAAAACAATCAGGCATGACTGGAAAATTGCAATGGAGACTACAAGGCTGTGGCTAGAAGAAAGCAACATAACAAACGATCGGATTGCGTTCGTACAGCAGAATTCTCGCATTTATTCAGAGAGGGTATCAGGTTGAATTCAGATGCCTACGTGGAGTGCTAAACCCTGTAGTCAAGCCCTGGATAACAACGGTAGCCAATGGTAGGCCATATGTATGGCAGCAAGATTCGGCCCCCTGCAACACATATGGGAAAAGTCAAAAATGGTTGTCGGCGAATTTTTGCGACTACACCAGTCCCAATGTTTGGCCTTCGAACTCCCCAGATCTTAACCCCATGGATTATTATGTATATGGCACTGTTGAAAAAGACACCAATCGCCGTGCCAGTACTACAAAAGCCCAGTTAATCAACAGAATTAAGGTAGTTTTTGAGACCCATCCCAGGGAAAGTGTAACATTAGCTTGCTACAGTTTCCGGAGTAGGATTGAGGCTGTGATCGACGCAATGGCGGTTATTTTGAGTGAAACTTGTTGATAGTAATGTAATTTCCGTGCCTGTTATAATTTCTTTACAGTCCATCAAATTTTGTAGTTACCAAGCACTTTTTCTTTTTCCTTATGAAACTGTCAACATTTTTCCAAAAACCCTATATATATATTTTTTTTTCATCCATTGCTATCACTGAGGACCAGGACGCGGAATCATCGGTCACAATTTATTTTTTTCCAACTACTTGCATTAATGTGCAGCTGCTCTGGCCTTTCTTGTTGCATGGTTATCTTTAGCTGTGTTTTTGGTAGGCTTTATTCATCAGGCTACGCTATAAGAGCCTATCTACTGTCAGATCTTCACAAGATGCAACGGGAATAATTAGGTTCTTAGAGGTGGTCTTTAGGTTGTCCTTGAAACGAATGAATATATATATATATATATATATATATATATATATATATATATATATATTTACACGGCAAATACAGGTTAAGTGGCTGCGCAGTTTGAAATACTATTACCATTGACTAGATGATTTGACATTCTCCATTTGTGGCATGGGCTGGTGGCCCAGTGTGTAGAGTCTCCGTTCTTTACTCTGTGGTCCACTGGTTCAATCTCTAGTGGCGGAGATTGTGGTATGCACTGCTGATGAGACGAAAGGAGGACGAAACAGCTGTCCAGTGCTCCGGATGTCGCAAACTGGTGTTTGCCGAGTTGTCTGGTCATGGTAATATGATTCAATTATCAATTATATATATATATATATATATATATATATATATATACCTTTATATTTATATATATAATATAGTTCAAATATCTCAACGTTTAGCAGCATGTGTACAAAACTAAAAAGTATAAGTTTATATATAGAAGTTTTTAGGTATACACATGCTATTAACTGGAGTGAGAAAGGAATTTAAATATTAAACATTGAATTTCGCGTTGTTTCTACACGTGCAGTTAAAATTTGAAACCATTTTAACAAGAATTGATCAAGTTATTAAAATACGAAATGATATCCATTTTCCAAAACTCTCTGTACGCCACAGCTGATATAAGATATGTTGAAACACCCTATATATAAATTTCATATATATATATATATATATATATATATATATATATATATATATATATGAGGTAAAGTAAAAGGAAAAGTGAACAAAAAATAATGTCTTAAATAAGAAATATTTCGTCCTTCTTACGCGCAGAACATCATCAGTCTAACTTTATTCAAAGCAAAGTACGTACATTTGTATTTATAGAAGAAAAAGTTAGTTTGTGGTGAAATTAAGGGTAGGGTGGTTAGAGAGGATTGGGTGGAACAGAGAATAACATCATATAAAGTTGAGGGGGTAGTTCAGAGCAAGAATTTTAACCCATTTCTCCCAAACACCCCCTTTCCCAATAAGCATCTAGCAACCTCCTCATTTACCTTCCCTTACAAACTACTATCCTCTGAACATGCTTTAATAAAGTTAGATTGATGATGTTCTTCGCGAAAGATAGACGAAATATTTCTCTCCTACTTCTACTTGTTTGAGTCATTATTTTTTGTCACTTTTCCTTTTACCTTACCTCATACTGTCGAATTTACTCCAACCCTCCTATCTTCATATATATAATATATATGTTGTATATATATATATAATGTGTCTATGTGTGAGGGATGATATCACGTGTTTCCTTGTTAAGTTTCAACCAAAATTGAGAACTCAAACGTACATATAAAAATTTCCGTATACATCTTATTTAAAAAAAACAAATGTTTATTTCATTTTATTTTTTTTTTTTTACATATACATAAATTAATAAATATATACCTTGGTTCAGATCTGAATTTATTTCGGCATTTTTCATTCATCCTCAGTCTGATTTGAACTAATTTGAAAACCTCACATCCGGTCTTATTGGCATGATCTTCCCGTTTCACTAATTTATTTTTTTCAGATTTCTCCTTCCGCGTTTACTAGATACGCCATCTTACGGGCACGCGCGCTCCCATAATCTAAGAAATTTTGTCGTTTTTACGCTTTAGTCTTGTTTGTAACATTGTAGTTTTTTTAAATTTGATTTCGTTGCTTGTTAATGTGCATGTTCTAACTTGATGTATTTTATGGATTTAATTTTCCTATGTGTTATGTTTTTACATACAGATAAAATACGGAAGACTGAAATGAAAATGCAATACCAAGTTGCTGGAAAATTAACAAGGTTTTATTTAACACAGGGTAGAGAATGCTTCTACCCTAAAAGTGACTTAACTAGCCCAACCGTGCTCTGCACGTGGTAGGCTGCGTCCTTGCAGTCCAAACCCCAATCCAAAAGAAACATGTCGGAAATCCCATTTCCAGTTTTCCCGTCAGTCCCCTACTGATCAAAGGGGAGCAACTCTATTTTTGTTAGGTCTCGCCTAACACTATAGTCGGGATTTTGAATGTGTACGTAAATATTATGTTTTTAAGATTTTTTTTATATTAGTTATTTGCATGTTTACATTTTAATAAGATTTCATTTTTTTTACTCAAAAGTTTTTATGAAATTTTATTATTGATATTTTTCTCCAGACAAAGATGGCATTTGATTTTGAATCCTGTTGGCGTTGTTGACTTAAAAAAAAAATTATCTGCCATTTTAATATATATTATATATATATATATATATATATATTATATATATATATATAGAGATAGAGAGAGAGAGAGAGAGAGAAATTGATATAATTAAATAATTATGACCATCAAACTCGGCGAATACCGCGTGCGACTTGCGGAACACTGGATAGCTGTTTTGACCTATATTAGGTTTCATCAGCAGTGTATACCGTGATCCCCCACCCCCGACAGAGATTGAACCGAGGATCCCAGAACGCAGAGCCATAGACTCTACATCAAACCCACCGGCCCACGACACTCACAAAACTCGCCAGATCAACTTGTCAATGATAAATGCACCACTGCATTAACCTAGTGTGTCGTGTAGTTGCATCCACAACCGCACAGAAGACACGGTTCACTCCCGTGTTTATATATATATATATATATATATATATATATATATATCATATTGATATAAAATGCATCTTTATATAAAATAAACTTTAGGATCCTATCGACCGAAAAATCAAAATCGATCGTCAATAATCGATTAAAAGGCAAAAGAGGAAATATAAAATGTGACAAAGAGAATAACTTGTATCAGGATGAATAGAAGAAAGCAACATAACAAACAATCTGGTATCAAGTTGAATTCAGATGCCTACATGGAGTTGCTAAACACTCTAGTCAAACTCTGGATAACAAGTGTAGCCAATGGTAGGCCATATGTATGGTAGCAAGATTCGGTCCCCTGCAACACCTATAGGAAAAGTCAAAAATGGTTGGCGAATTTTTACGACTACACCAGTTGTTTGGCCTCCGAACTCCCCAGATCTGAACCCTATGGATTATTATGTGACACTATTGAGAAATACATCAATCACCGTGCCAATAAAACAAAAGCCCAGTTAATCGACAGAATTAAAAGGGCCGGGTTAGCTCAGTCGGTAGAGCGTTCGGCTAGAAACCACATGGTTCCTAGTTCGAGTCCGGTCCTCGCCAACTCAGCGTATGAGTAGCACAGGGATCTGTGCGGTAAAGTAAGGAGCTGATGGTAGGTGTGGGGCTCCACCTCAGATGCCAAAACAATCTCCTTGGTCTAGCGCTATTGAAAAGGGGATAGACTCTCTCGCTGACTGGCTGATACCGACTTTAGGCCGCCACGACTACTTTACTTTACTTTACTTACTTAATATAAATGCGACAAATAAAGTGTGGAATACGAAAAGATGGGAGATAGAGAAAAGATTAATCAACTCCCGTATGGTTAAATGATTCCCCAAAATTCTTAAAAATAAACTCATAAGCAACATCTGGGGATTTAGAATACAAGGACTCTACCTTTGAAAAGGGGCAAGACTCCCCCGATGGGTCCACCTGTTGGCAGTATATGGCAACCTGTGATGCGAAAGTATGGAACCCAGGTTATCCAGCAGTCAATGGCACCTGCAACTCTCCACTTTGTCCCTTACTCAGGCTAGACGGGCTGTATGAGAGGCCCCCTCCAATCAATCGGTTAGTCACATCAAGCTCTAGCACTTATATGATTGTCCTAACCATATTGCCCGTATGGCAAGCCTCAACCCATTTTATCATATATGCATGAGAGTCTTCATGTTCTGAATATGACATTAAACTCTATCTGATAGTGAGGTTTCAGTTCTGGAGGTCTGGAGAATGTGGAGCACCCCTTCATCCCCATGCTCCCAGGTCCTCTTTAATCCGGAGAGGTAGTACCTCTAAGGGTCCCATTTATGGGTTAAGTATCGAGATTGAAGCTGCATTTACCAAGGTAGAAATTAACAATGAATGAAACGTTGTTTTTCAGAATACAAGGTGTTTCAAAAAGTACAAAGAATCTCGATACTTTTTGACACACGTTGTATATATAAAGAGAGAGAAAGATAAATTTACACTGATATATATATATATATATATATATATATATATAGATGAGAGAGAGAGAGAGAGAGAGAGAGAGAGAGAGCTTGCTTGTTTGCTGATCTTTATAAAAGATTACTAGCCCATAAAGATAAGAATATTACATATTTTTCAGAAATTTGCCAAAAGCTTATTTTGCCAAAATTCGGTAAAAAATATTGAATATTCTTATTATGTTCAGGTGCCAGTAGTCGCCCCATTACGCTAATGTCCAACAAGCACATGCGTGTTCCCACGTTGACTCTCATGTGAAATGTTTTTGGCGACATTGATTTCCTTGGAATCGCGATTTTAATTCCAATTCTATTTCGCGTACATAAATTCATCTTCGCCAAAAAGACAGACAGCACCCCGCCCTCCCCCTTGCGCCACCTTGCACTACCTTGCGCCCCTGCCCCCACCGCCCACATCCTCATTTCTGGAAACGTTTCAAAATGCAAAACATCTCGACAACAAATTTCAACATCAAAATCTCACCAGTTTTGAAAGAGAAGTTTACCTTCGTCTAGAAAGTACGCTCCATAGTCCAGACAGATTTTTGTGACCCACCTCCTCTTCAGATGATAGAATAATAAAACTGTGCATTACGAACATTTACATCTTTTGTACCATTGGTTTAAACAACAGCAACTAAGCACTACTGACTGGCGCCTAAAACAGCTGGTATTTATGGAACTCAATAGTCCATTCATATATGTGGGTGATTCCATTCCTTGAGTTCTGATTGGCTGCTTGGTTTCTATGGTGTTATGAGGCTTTCTAAATACTCTGGCATTCTGCCGTAGGATTGCAACAAGGTTCGATCCGTATTAAGTTACGGCTCATTGTGGCTTGTCTTACCAATTCGACGGTAATTGGAACAGTATGTTTATTCTACAGATGAGAATATACATTTCTCTTGTGTGGTTAAAGCATTTAAAACTCCACTTTTTCACCCAAAGGAGAAATATCCACCTTGCCTGAAATATAACGATAACATCACAGCGAAAAGGTCACTGTATTTGCATTTTTAAGATCAGTGTTACCAGAAAACTCATGGGATATAATAACCCACAGAACCTATGGATATACCACAGTATGAAAATAAAATTATTAAAAAATTTGATATGTTTACTTAAAAGCTGTTGAAAATAGTTCAATATGTAAAAAGTATAATAAGCTTAGTATTATTTGTATTATTCGGACTATTGTACTCATCTTTATTCTTATCTTTTTCAATATTTCGGACGGTGTGCACTCCGGATCTTCTTCGGTTATTTCTTTTCGAACTCGGGAACCTTCTCAGACTCGGGACACATGGCCTAGTGGACAAGGGATATAGGTTAAGACGGTTCTAAGTGACAGTTATCTCTAGACTGCAGATTCTATCCAGGTCATGGGCAGCAGTAACATAGAATAATAATTAACACTGCGTAACGCCTCTACCCCTGCTATGGTTAGCGGAATGAGAACAGGATACCCCCGTGGATTGAATAAAGGGTTAGGTTCAAAGTTCCGTGATGGCTCCCGTTACGACAAGAAGGTTTCCGATTACGACAAGAAGGTTCCCGAGTCCGAGAAGGTTCCAGAGTCCGACAACAAATACCTGAAGAAGGTCGGAGGGTACATCGGCCGAAACATTGAAAAGATAACAATGAAGATGAGGACAATAGTACGAATAATACATATAATAATATTCATCAAGTCTCATCTAAAAATTCAGAGAAATATAATAATCTTTTTTTTTAATTTCTTTTTTTTTTAGCTCAGTCGGTAGAGCGTTAGGCTAGAAACCACAAGGTTCCTATTTCGATACCAGTCCTCGCCAACTCAGCGTATGAGTAGCACAGGTATCTGTGCGGTAAAGTGAGGAGCTGATGGTAGGTGTGGCGCTCCACCTCATACGCAAAAACAATCTCCTTCGTCTAGCGCTAGTGGAAAGGGGTTAGACTCCCTCGCTGATTGGCTGATACCTATTTTAGGCCACCCCGACGATTTTACTTTACTTTTATAATAATCTTGATTTAACTCTCTCACTCTTTTTTCTTACTTCCCTTCCTTCTTTTAAAGGTCTTTCATAATTTGGTATAGAAAATCTATTCACTGTACAAGAAAAGGGCTCTTAAACATTAAACCCCTGAAAAAATAAATAGGAATATTTTATTGTTGTCATTCATTTTTGTTTATTGTTCTCAACTACTTTCGATCTGAGGTCATCACCGAGAAAAAAAAGATTTTGTGAAGAAAAGTATTTTTGTTTGAATCTTTTAAAAATAGTTTGTACAAGAGTTTTATGTGCTACAAAAGAAGCGAGTAAAAATACAACTGGTAACGTAGCGGTGAACGCATTGAACCAATTGTCCTTCGAGTGAGACAAAAATAATTGTATTCTTTTGGATTGTGAGTGTGGCTTCCCATGTCACGTGTCCGTTGGTCACAAAATAATTCAGCCCCTTAAGTCTTTCACTTTTGTGCCCATTCTTAGAACGGATAAGATCTCTCTTTTTCAGCACTCGTTCGTCGAACAAGAAAGAACTTGGTTTCATAAAACAAAACAAAAAAATTGTTAATTGTCTTGAACTACGGCATGGCATTTTATTGCACAATGCAGTGAAAATCATTAAAGACACAGTCTTTTCTCACCATTCTATTGTGCCTTTTCACCCACATATTACGTCGGGGCTGACTTCTGATTTAGGTCGGAAAATTAAAACGGAAAGTTTTTTGGTGGTACTCAATGACAATGTAACTACAGTCTATGAATTGCGAATTGGGTTACGGTTTTAGGGGATTAAGGTTGTTTTTAATTACGTATTGCTTAAAAAAATAAACAAAAACCCCAAATTACTATCTTATTATAATGGAGATTGTGTGTTTTTCTGTCTGTAACCGAAACTATATTACTACTCAAGTAACAATTCCCTTAATTATTAACGTCAAATTCTCCAGGATTTCATTCTTTTAAACCTTCACTTATTAATAAAAATTGTTTTACATTATTAATACTGTTGACCATATCTACGTACTAATAACATGCAATTGTATTTATATATACAACAAAATAGCGGTTTACAGTTTGAACGAGAAGGCTAATTTGCATATTGATATTTAAAAAATATGTGCTTGGTATTATTGATTTCTAATTATTTTTTATCTTAAGAAATATAAACAAAAATCTCGTGGATAAATCTTAAGGAAATTTATTTACAAGAAGAAATAACTGTAATATTATCCTTTACTTCCTATTTTAACTAAATAGTTAAATTAGGAAAATTTACCAATGAAAGAGGGGAGTAATGGAAAATGATGGAATAGTTAGTTTCAAAGTTGTTCTATTTTTCGATTATACCCCCTCTGTTGCAGATCGTTTTATCTGCATTCTTAGTCAGTTTCATTAGCCTTTCTAATTTAATATGATATTTTATTATATCAAAACTTAAATACTTGCACCCGGGGGGTGCATATATTTGCTAGTACATTTAATGTTGAAAAATATTTTTTTTTAAACCAAGTTTAATCGAAATTATACATTGCAATACTAACAGAAACAACTGTCTCAATAATAGATTCAATAATTAATTTCAATGGTTAATTAAATGATGGTTCTTATTTGTTAACTTCTGCTTACCCCGTTTTACTCAGCCACCATGTTCTTTAGTCGATCTAGTGGGCTTTCTGTTAAGGGTTGATTTTACTTGTTGGTTCTTCGTGTTGGGCTGGTCATTGCTTATTTTAATTCTAACTCAACAAACAAGACTTGTTCGTTTACTGATAAAGCTTTTATTTTGCAACCCAGCCCATATTCATCCGCCGCAGATCGAGATCGGCTCAGATCGAGCGACCTACAGGTCCACTCAATCTGAATTCTATGCTGCATCGGGAACTAATTCTCAAGCGTCTGTAATGGTGCGTTTTCAAGGGGTCAAGTAAAAAGGTTACAAACCGCCAATAACTGTCGGGTAACTTTCCATATGATTAATTCTGAATCTAACAGACCCTAATTCAACTATTCTAACTACAGGTACGTACATAAGTAAAAAGCTGCTAATGAAATTATGTAACATTTGTTCGTGGAACATTATGTACAATTTTATGTTATGTTATTTTGTATTGTTAGATAGCCGTCTCTTTTCATAGACGGTATCGGTATATATAGCATGAGCGTATATACGTGTGGTATACATTCTTAACCTCCTCTTGTACTGAATATTTCTTACTTCGTATAGCTTGGTATGAGTATCTTTACTAACCTCTTCTGGGCTGTATATCTTAAGATTCTAGTTCAGACATCCTTCGTTGCTTGTTTGTTTGTGATTAACAACACAAGACATTACTTTGGTGAATTCAAATTTTTATTAAATTCTTGAATCGGGATCACTTCACAACACGTGTGAAAATCTAGTTAACCTCTGTTGCATCCACATCCTTCGACAGGTAACTAGAAACTGATTATCTAAAAATTATCTTCCTCGCTTGCCTGACAAACAGGAAGAGGGATCAAAATAAGGTTAAGGGACGTCACTCAGAAATCCATGTATTGTTAACCGTTAGTTCTGAATTCAAATTACACTAACCGTGCATAATTGATAGGATACCCATCAATTATGCAACAGTATTTGTATTCATTAAATATTGTTCACGCAAGTTAGTTGTTTGTCTTTCCTTACCAAATGTTCAGTATTAGTGTATCCATGGATTCACATTAAAAGTGTTATATACCCGTTCATCTACTGGGTATATAATGGGCTGAGAGATGCGAGATGGGTTCTTACTTGATTCTACATCGTCGCTGCCATCCTCTTCTTTTGGTCTGATTCCTTCTTTCTAGTGGGCTGGGTTGTCTGTACTTATTTCTTGTTGTTGGTAATAATTAAGTAAGACCTAATTGGTTTACAAGGCGTCTTTATTTATTAAAAATCTGAAGCCCAAACGGGTTTTCAACCGCGCGGTGAGAAGTTGGCATCTTTGGACAGACGAACGTTACGTCTAGTCCCTTTGACTAATGGCCAAAATCTGCTAACTAAACTTAACTTCCGTTCCCACTTTTTTCCCATTAGTGGAAGCCGAGGGGTCAACTAAATGTCATTACTTATCAATAATATAACCCCCTCCGATTTTGAATTTCAACGAATTTTGATTCAAAATTTAACTACACTTACAGACATAATTGGTAGGCCCCCACGAAATATGTAACATAAGGACTTAGTGTTGGTATAAACTAAAAGTCACTATTCTATAGCATAAATAATTTTGAGGATGTTTGGTAGGAATCGACGATTTTAATGTTTTGATAACTTATTGAAAACTAAACCAACTTTAATAAATTCTTCGATATCTTTCAGAAAGTTTTTCTGAATAACTTCTTGTGGCACCAGGTCATTAAATTGTGCTGAGAAATGTCTACGATTATTCAGTATTATTTGGTTCTTAGGTTGTCACGTGATTCTAGTGTCATCGTCGGAACTGCCCAAATAAATGAAAACTCATCGCTCTATGTAATTTTAGATGACATCTTTTAATTACTTAATAATCTCCAAAAATATGTAAAAAAAAAAAAAAGACTTAAGAAAATATTTTCCAATTAGCTGTAAAAGATTGCATTTTGAAATTTAATTAAAAAAATGATAACTATCTTTATTTGCATTTCTCTGTTAATGAAAAGGGTATATTAGAAAAATGCGCGCCTGAACCAATATTATTGTAGAAACAAAAAAAAAAACCCATTGATATTTTAATATAACACAGACGAGAAATATTGATGCAGCTTATAATTAGGTAGAAGGTCAAAGTTTAGGTACCGGACATGTATGCCGAAAAGGGGGTTTCACTTAATGAAAGATTGTGATATTGTAAAAAGTACCTGGTACCCTATTTCTTATGCTCTACATTTATTATCAAGACTAGCAAATATATGCACCCTCCGGGTGGAAGTATTTAAGTGTTAATGTATTAAATATTAAATTCCATTAGAAAAGTTAATTAAACTAAATAAGAATGCAGATAAAAAGATTTGAAACAGAGGTGGGTATAATAAAAAAAAAATAACAACTGAAACTTACTCTTCTATCACTCCCGTTTTTCATTGTTAAATTTTCCTAATTCAACTATTTGGTTAAAATAGGAATTAAAGAATAAGATTACAGTTATTTCTTCTTGTTAATGGATTTCTTTTAAGATTTATTGAAGAGGTTTTTACTCATATTCATTAAGATAAAACCAAACAATTAGAAATCAATATGTTTATTAAAATCAAGTTTTTAATATCAATATGCCATTTACACTGTAAACCGCTATTTTGTTGTGTTTTTAAATACAATTGCATGTTATTCGTATGTAGATGTCCAACGTATCTAACTCAGGTTTCGACCGGGGGTCTAGTGGCTTCGGCCCCGGACCGTACAAGTTAACATCGTTGATCCCAGGGGGCCATCTCCCAGGAAACACCTGTCCGCTTGATTTAAAGGGACAGGACTGGGTTTATTGCTCAGTGACTGAGGCGCCCCCCTTGAGGGTGAATGTCGACAGGATCAACACTTTTTATGCACCCGCCACCCATGTCTCGCCTTGTGGGTGGTCCCACATTAATAGGGCCTTGTGCCTAAACCGTTCACGTGGTCAACAGGATTAATAATGTAAAACAATTTTATTCATAATTAAGGTTTGAATATAAATAAAATCATGGAGAATATGACTTAAATAACTAAGGGAATTGTGACTTGAGTAGTGATATAGTTTCGGTTACAGACAATTACACAATCTCCATTATAATTAGATGTAGATATAATATAAATAATTCATTTATATATCTAGATATTAAATGAAAATAATCTTTAATAAACTATTTCATTTTTGACAGATTGCAATGGAGTTGTGAGAATAATAATTGATTAGAATGATTTTATTTATTTTGTTATTGTCAAAAAGAACTACAACGGTTAAATTACAAAAATACTAATAGTACTGGGTACTCACTTGGTTACCTCATTTCAAGAATGAAGCCGCTTCCTTTAAGGTAGTAGATAATTTCTACGATATCAGGAGTGTTTTTAAGGGGACCCCAACTTTTCGCCTACATGTCAGTACCTAAATTCTGACCCCCATCCCTGTCAGAAATTTGTTGATACGTTGTAGTTTGCTTCGGTACAAAAGCCGCGCAGATGAACGTGCAACGTAGTTGTTAGGGAGAGTTATCCCCCCCCCTAACGATTCGAACCGGACTCTCTGAAGCGGAGGGGGAAAAGACTGCAGAGCAGATCAGAACTGAGTAGGTGACACACGTGTATCCTAACATCAAGCCAGAACTCTAATCCAAACGCATCCACTGTATTCCCTGTCAGTGAAAAATAAATAGAACAAATATTGTTATTGTTAACATATTCTCTGTTTTGTTATCATTTCTGTATATCCTACATCTCGGGATACAATAGTAGTATAATTCGGGAACTTTTACTTTTGAACCGCGGAAGCAAGCGAACACAATTGTGAAGGCACAGTTGATCGCAGATGGTTCAACAAATTCCGCTTGAATTAAAATGACCTCAGCGACCAGACAAGGTCAGGTAACAGTGGATTCCAAGTTCGGTGCTCCAAGCTATAGAGAGGCAAATCCGGTAAGAAGCACTTTTAGAGAATCAGACGAGTTCAGCATCTTAATGTCCTGTAGAGTAGGTCAATTTTTCACTTTTGAAAAATATCAAATTGTCCATATATGCGAAAGTTGTGTGTTAGGATACTGAATACTGATACTAAAAATTAGATCTTTTACTTGTACCATTGTTTGAGGAAATAGCATCAAAGATCGTCTCCTAAAATGCAATAAAAATCCTCGTTTTTTGCAAAATTTAGCCTTTAGAAAATGATGATTTTTAGTGCATTTTAGGAGACGATCTTTGATGCAATTTCCTCAAAAAATGGTACATGTAAAATATCTAATTTTTAGTATCAGTATTCAGTATACTAACACACAACTTTCGCATAGATGGACAATTTAATATTTAAAAAAAAGTGAAAAATCGACCTACCCTAATGTCCAGTGTGGTTTGTTACCTTCACGACCACTGCAAAATATTACAAAACTTTTGCTGGTTTGTTGGTTTGATCAACACTTTTTGGGTTATTTTATGCAAAAGAGGTTTTGTATTATTCATTTTTGATGGGTTTTCCACATTTATTTCAAACTATTTTTCCAACTCCTTTTTAAATCATAGATGGGACCCTAACAGGTACTACCACGCTGAGTCAGAGTTGACCTGGGAGTAATGGTAATGAAGGGGTTCTCCATATTCCCCAGAACTCCAGAACTGGAACTTCATCACCAAACAGAGTTTAATGCCATACCCAGGACATTAAATCCTCAGCCACCACCTTCCACCACATATGTAATAATAAGTATTCCGGCTTTCCATAAGGGCAATAGGGTTGGGACAATAATACAGGTGCACAGGGCTTGATCGGAGGTCTCCTCTCCGACCGCCCCTCTAGCCTCAGTAAGCGCTAAAGCATCCTTAAGCATCGCAGGTCACCGCCCACAGCCAACAAGTGGTGCCATTAGGGGGTCCTACCCCTATGTAGATGTGCAGTCGGTGTATTCTAAATTCCCAGTTAACAGAGCTGAGAAACCGAGAATAACCAAGCACTGTTGAGCCAATGTCCACGCTAGCCTAACTTAGATACTTATGCTCAATAAATGAGCACCGTCTCCTTATGTTACATAATTGTTAGTAACCTAACACTTATTTACAGTAGTGTAGAAACCAAAATGGCTGTTATAAGTTGCAGCCGGCGGCCTTGAAGGATTGAGTGACAAGGCTTGACCTCATCCTGATCCTTCCGGTGGATACCGTGAGAATCGGTGGAAAAGACCCTCTTCCGGTTTAGATTAGAAAGAGTTTTTAGTCAGTACCGGCCAAACCACGAAAGTGGTAAGTCGCGTTAAGCGCACTGTGATCTAAAGCAAATCGAAGGCTTGGGTTATTATCTAAAAACTACCAATGACGCAGGGCTTCTGATAAAGAGAAATCCCCAATGGAAGACCAGACACGAAGTCCCCAAGACGAAGTCCAGACCCTAGATGAAGAACGTAAGATACCAAAGATGAGCAAAAGAATAATAGAAGTAAAGAGAGTATACAACACTTAGTGTGGCTAGATTTAGCAGGTTACCTCAATCGGTCAGATTTCTTAACCCCATCAGCCATCAGCACACCTACAAACGGAGCGGGAATTTAACTTATAAGTACATACATATATATTTATATATCTAATGGTTGTCAGAGAGAGAGAGAGAGAGAGAGAGAGAGAGAGAGAGAGAGATCCGTTTTATAGGAGAGTATTGCCTTGTACATGCCTGTGATATATATATATATATATATATATATATATATATGTGTGTGTGTGTGTGTGTGTGTGTGTGTGTGGAGAAAGGTAGACAAACACGGGATGTTATTGAAACTGGATGTTTCCCGGATTTCTCTACCTTTCTCCACATACTGTCGGATTAACTACCTCACATTTCTCCCACATATATATATAATATATATATTATATATTATATATATATATAATATATATCACTGCCATGTATTCTGAAGAAACAAGTTATGTATTGCTTCTCTAATAAAAATGATTCCGTATAAAAATTTGAAAATGGTTATGTTTATTAAGTTTAATGTAACATTTATTTCATTTGTATCATATGTGAATTTATACGGATAGGATTCAACATTTGAAACTTGTTAGTAGACATGGATGAATATATTGTTGTTGACGGCATCCTTCCATCTACGAGAGACGATGGCGTAGCGTCCAATTTTTTAAAACTACGTAGCCTGGGCAGGTTTGTATGGAGGATGAGCTGTTGCCCAAGCAGCGAATCCACGCTCTCCACACTGCCACTGTGTTTCAATGGAAAGTTAAGAAGCAGTTTGGCAGCGGTAGTGTCACAGGAGTTGCTGGGTAACACTGGAGTTCAGCATCACACCTCCTCAGGGACTGTGGCTCCGGATTTATTTTCGGAGCTTACTCCCCTAGCATTTCCTTGGGATGTACTAAAGCCGCTAAGCAACGGGATTTTTATCGGACTTTTCCTTGTCCAAGATGGGTTGCCGACCAAGAGAAGGAGCCCCTTGTAACCCCCTTGGGATTTATGCGAGTAGTAAGTGCGCTAATCCTACTACTGTCTGTGACGATGACCGTAGGATCCCCTGGAGATCATCCACCCTTTGACGAATATTTATCTTGTTTTTTGGGATGCTGGTGTATATATTTATAAGTAAAATATTCAATTAAAAGGTTCAGTGCAAATTTCTTAGTAATCTTATCAATAAAATTTCATACAAAATTTATCAATCTAATTTCTTAGTAATTACTAGCAAAAAAAAAAAAAATCCTCCAAAAAAAAAAAAAAAACACAACAAAAAAACAAAAAACAAAACAAAAAACAAACAAAAGAAAACCGGTGGGTGTAAAAATTAATTTTTGAAAGATATTGTCTGAGATGGGTGGGAGTTAAAAATACAATATCAAAGAGTTTGTATCATAAGTAAGTAGAATCATCAAATTTATTAAAGGAGTAAATAAAATAAAATAAAATAAAACAATTTGAAATGGAAACTTAGTTATGTCCCCCTCAAATAAAATTAATCAAATAATTATTTTGAATATTTTACACATACATCTTACACAAAATCGTTGGTATTCATTTATTTGTAAATTTTTAGTTTAGCTCTTGATAAAACGTAAAACTCTATACGTTAAACAACTTTGAATATGTATTGAAATAAAACAAACTATATATAAATATATAATAGCGGGCATGTATTTATGAAAAATTGTTTTAAAAATCAATAACGACTGTCTGAGGTGGTATATTCTAAGTTTGAGTGTATATAATACAAGGTTGTTCTTTATTCTATGTATTGACGATTTTGGATAATGTGACGTAAGCGGTAACGTAGTTTCCGTTACAAACAAATTAAGACCAAATCTCCATTATTAATAAATATCAATGAAATTTCCTACTAATTTTATTAAAGAGGACAAGGAAGAGAAGATTTTTATGGAAGCTTTCTGGGTGATATGTCCCTCTGGGAGGGTTGAGCGTTTATAAATTCACAACAATAAAAGAAAAATGAAAATCAATACCCCCCCCCCCAAAAAAAAAACACGTGTTTTAATTTTTTTAAAATAGAGTTGTTATGGTCTAATATTTAAAATCTACAACAGAAACCAAACAGCTTTTCGAAGATTCACAGTTCTATTCCATACGAAGTATTCACAAAATTCTACGTCCTGTCGACAAGGTTTAGAATACGCTGACTGCATCCCTCTCTTGCTGAGGGGTAACCCCTCCAAAAAAAGAGTTGTATTAAAATGACACTAAACTTCATCTGTTGGTGAAGCAAGAATTATGGAGATCTAGGGAGTGTGGTGTACATCTTCTTTGCCATTACTTCCAGGTCCACTTACCTATAAGGGACCCATCAGCGGTCCAATAGATCTGTTTAAAGCCTCTTAAGAGGATTTTTGTGTATTAGTTTCTTAAGAAACTAATACACAAAATATGTAAATATGAACGTACAATGAACGCGATTCCCTAACATTTGGACATAAAAACCCCTGGGCGACTTGACGCACCATTAAAATTGCTTAATATGTCATAAATGTTATTAAGTGATGTTGTCATTTACTAGGACTTTGTTTAGATACGGCACATATACAGTACCCGCTGTTGGTTTAGTGGAGACCCATCTAAACGTTGAACAGGCCCATCGTTGCTGAACTTCGGTGATCTAGTAGTTATCAGTACTTTCTGCGTGACTACAGAATAATATAAGTAGTGATCAACTCGCACCCATATGCATGAAAAATAAAATTTAAAAAAGTAAAGTCGTCGGGGTGGCCTAACGTTGGTATCAGCCAAACAGCGAGGGAGTTTATCTGATTTTCACTAAGCCTAGACCAAAGAGATTGTTTTTGGCATCTTAGGCGGAGTGCCATACCTACCATCCCTGTGCTACTCATACGCTAAGTTGACGAGGGCCGGTATCTGTTGTGGGGTTTTAAGGGGTCAAATAAGAACAAAACGACGGATAACAAATGTAGGAATATTTATTAACAAAAGAGTAGACAATTACAGTACAGAGAAGTGGGAAATACGTCCGACAATAGAGTTATGAGCTGACTCGCATTGGCTTACTCTTCAAGCCATAATTGTCCCCGTTACTTATAGTAACCGTCGACGCATTCCATTAGTCTATAGGGTATATCACCTATAACAGTATCGAACCCGGAACCTTGTGGTTCCATGTCGGAGCTGAAACATATACAAGATTCCTACATTTCGAGCACCTTGTCGATCATTTAATAAAAAAAAAAAAAAAAAAAAAATCAGCCAACGTAATAGTTCCTTATTTTAGCCATACATTTCAATAGACAATTGAATTGTTAGTTAATGACCAGTTTTGGAAATCAGAAGAAGAAAATTATTTCTGTAGATGTGGTCTTTAAATATAAAATTGAAGCATTGCATCCGCCAACACTCCTTATTACTTTTAGAAATGGCAAAAAAGATACGTTATAATATATAGTTTGGTTTGTTTGTTTTGTTTTACGGCATATCAACCTCGATGGGTTATTTAATGCCGACAAAGTTGTGAAATAAATTCATTCTTAATGCATAATACAATTTTGTTTATAAACTCATGTTTTTCTATTTAACCCATAGATGGGACCCTAACAGGTACTACCACTCCGGGTCAGAGTGGACCAGGGAGCAATGGTGATGAAGGGGTGCTCCACATTCCCCAAACCTCCAAAACTGGAACCTCACCATCAGATAGAGTTTAACGTCATTCCCAGGACATGTAGACCCTCAGTGACCGCCTTCTAGCACCCATATGATAAAAATGGTTAGGACTTGCCAATAATATATAGTGATAGTCAACTCATTGAAGACCGTTTCTTGGGTATGACGTTAAACAGCATCATATGGTGAAGTTCAAATTCTTGAACTCTGAAGAGTGTGGAGTACCCCTTCATTGCCATAGCTCCGAGGTTCACTCGGACCCGGAGTGGTAGTACCTATTAGGGTTCCATTTATTGGTAAAATAGATAAAAATGAGTTTACAAAATTGTGTTTAAAAATTGTATACCCAACAAGAATTAATAAAACAAATTTCTTCAGCATAAAATAACCCAATGGGTTGACATACCGTAAAAGATTCAACCAGCCAACCAACCAACCACCCAGCCTTGAAGAGCATACAGCAGTCCAATTAGCAAGTCAGTGTTTTGGGAGTAGAGTCGCTAGTCCACGCCCCCTACTTTTAAATTCAGAATTTGTTAAGTTTTTAAATGCCATCCTTGGCCAGTTGAAAAGGACTTAAAGTAAGTAAGTCCTGAGTTATGGAATCCTTCGGTAAGTGAATAAGTCACATCCTGCTTATTGTTAAAGGTCCAGTGATTCAATCCTATGTCCGTCATCCACGAAGGTTCAAAGTAGTTATGGCCAGTACTATTGGGTTTAAGTATTATATCAGCAGTAGGGTACTGCCAGCGATTGGCCAAGAGTTTGATCACATGGTTCTTGCCGAGTCTATAAGTAAAAGCGAGCGTCTAGACCACATCTTATATACCAAAAAAGTCAACAGAATTGTTCACCCCCTTTTCCTAACTACAAGGCTAGAAAGCCCAATCTGTCAAATTATTTACCCAAAGCTCGCTGGATATCCCATACTTGCACCTTGTATCACATCCTACCCGGGACGGACGGGTTGGGTAAAGACCTACCAAAACCTTGAAGAAAAACTATTGGGTTAGTCCTTCTCCTATGGTTATTAGACCGGAGTGGATCGTAAAGGGCTTCGACTAGGATTTGAACTCGGTTAGTCGAATCCATTTTCCACGTTGATGACGAATGCCCACAAAATGCACATAGTTGGATTAAGAATAATAATGTACTACTAGCAGGACTTGTGGATATACCACAGGATGATGATTTAATAATTACAACGTTTGATATGTTTAATTAAGAGCTATTGATAAATAGTTCAATATTAAAAAATTCTGATTTAACTCTGTCATTTTTTTTCTTTCTGTTCAATTGAAACTGATTAGCGTTATCACTTTCACGCACTCACCGCCTCTGTCTATCTTACTTTCTTATTTTTTCTGTGTAGCATGTCTTTTTTCTTACCTTTCTTTCTTTATAAATAAAACCAGAATGGTCCATTGTTTTGCTGAGTTGACAACATTCATAACTAATAAGAATTCGGCACATAAGCATCAGCAAATAATCTGGATTTATATCTTTGCATTTCATCTTGGACGAATTGGGAGGTCTCATTTTTAGCGGTCGGAAGATTAAGAAACAAGAGTATTAATAATTGATACGTCGAACTCATGTCGTATTGATTGAAATTAAATAAATTAGAATTTTAAATAAATTAGTGAAGTAGATCACTAATTAGGACTGAGCCTATTCTAGTAGTGACCACTCCAAGCGGAGTTTCACAGGTTTGAATTCAGTTTTCCTTCTCTTAGACTGGTTACCCCAACAAGGTTAAAGAGCCCACTCTGTCCTACTATTCACCATAGCTGGAGGGAGAGTAGTGGATTCATACCTTGCCCAGGGTTATTAGCGCTATGTGAATTGTAGCTTCGTCCAGGATTTGAACTCGAGTCGATGAGTCCATTTCCTACGAATCTAACCATAACACCACACGCCTCCAGCACATGTTGATTGATTTTAAGCCCGATCATACAACACTTCATTCATGCCCCCCTCTAATTACCGGAAAATTCTAACTGAAAACATACACATACTGGACAAAGAAAAAAACAAACAAAAACTTAAAATACTCATGACAGGATTTTGAGCTCGTTTCTCTTAAAAAAATTAAATTGAGCCTTTCGATCCAACAAGTGATCAATGATTATAATTATGTAATTATTGAATTGTGCCTCATGCGAAACATTCGGTGCTCCCTGTGTAACTGTTATTGTCGTACGAAATGGACACGGCGAACCGAGTTAAAATCCTGGACGAAGCTGTTTGTATTTCACATTGCGCTAATAACCTTGGGAAAGGCATGCTTCCAACTATTCACCTATCGACTATGGATAAATACTAGGATAGACTGGGTTCTTTCACCTTGGTATAGCAACCAGTCTGGGAGAAGGAAAACTCTGAATTCAAACCTGTTAAATTGCTCTAAAGAAATTACCTTTTCTTATATCCTTGTTATGCGGAGGGGTTGGGTGAATACATATGTGAAAAATAATGATCGACGCGAACTCTGCATGATGTCCTCTTTTTTAATAATACCTTAGAAGATCCCCGTGGCCTTTCCTATACGATTGTAAATAAATCATCATTTTCTGGTGACCAGAAAAAAGTAATCGGAAAAAAGGTCATAACTAGCTTCTGGCTAAGAAATGTTCATTTATTTTGTCTACTTTATAAGAGACTAGCAAGGATATCCGGCGTTGCTCGGGAGAATGTACTTCATCTTGTCTGCCTGATATAAATTGTTAAATAATGACGTTTTCACGATACCAAATCAGCATATAATGTTGTATACCCTTTCTTTAATTCTTACTTCTAGTCGTCTTCTCTTCTGGCCGGCTTTGGTTCTATCTTCTAACATCTTGGTCTGGTATATCTTCTAAGGTCTGGTCTTCTATGAGGATTTCGGGTCTGGTTTCTGTTAGGGATTTCTCCTTATCAGAAGCCCTGTGTCATTGTTAGTTTTTAGTAAACACAAGACTTCGATTTTCTTTTAATGTTCTTTATTCGGTAAATCCCCAACCCAGACATAACATAGCGCGCGTATGCAGAGTTACAGTTTTAGACAGAAATCATGGCCGACTGCTCTGTCTGACGTCTAACTGCAAACTGGGGACTCTGAAAAAGGTCCCACGTGACTTCACATATTTGGCGGGCTTCTGTAATTTTCCATAGAAGGACCCGGCCATGGTATGAAAGGGGTCATCCCCTCAGAATTACAGGGGATTGACAATAATCTTATGCAACCGCATAGATTATGTAACAAAATGTCCTGGGTGATTAATCTCATATGCAACACCATTATTATTATTATTATTATTATTATTATTATTATTTGGGTTTTTCACACCAGCGTTAACTGGTGGTATTTCACTGGAGTCCAAGTTACAAGTCTCCTCAGATATCCAGGACTCTTCTGAATATTCTGGCCGATAGCAGCAATGCAGTGGTCAGGATGGTCTCAATTCTTCCTCTGATTTCCACTTCCTCCAGTCTTTTTCCAAGCTATTTGGGACGTTTCAAGTGCACCAACTACAATTGGTATCACTGTGACCTTGATATTCCACAGCTTTTTCAATTCTCTGGCAAGGTCCAGGTATTTGTTATCTTTTATTAAAGCAAGTATGCAAATTAGCGACACAATATATTATGTAAACCTTTATTTGTTAGTGATATATAATACACATTGCAGGATTTTAAACGCAATAATAACATCGGACTGTTTTGAGGTAAATCTAACTGTGATTTTCATAGAGACCTCATTCATAAATAAGATCTATTCTATGTATTAATGATTCTGACTATATATTAAATGCTCATTGTTGAATGTAGGCAATTCCTGAGGACATGATGACGTAAACAGTGACATAGTTTCAGTTACAGGTAGACACCGAATCTCAATCATAATAAGATTTGCTTTGTTGTTGTTTTAGGACATATCAACCCTTTTCCTGATATTTACAGCCAAATCAAGTCATTTTGATATTGGGTTTCTGCTCTTGCTTAAATGGTCACCCATGTAAGTATTGAACAGATTCATTAGTGCTTAACTTCTGTAATCGAGCGAGAACCGGTACTTTTAATATGACTTAGCCTTAGAATAGATAGAAAGAAAGGATTGATATTTTGAGTAGATAAATTTTTTTGAATTTGGTCGGAAACAAGTTTTAATCAAATTCTTTTAACCGAATTTATTTTCATGTCATTGAAATAAATGCTTTCTTCTCGGATATTAAATTCCTAAAATATTCTGTTCGTTTCAGTTTAGGATTTATTCATGAATTAGCAGAGTACCCATAAAATCAATCGACCATAATGAAAAGAAGGAAAGAAAGAAAAAATAGTGAGTGAGAGTTAAATTAAGATTATTATGCTTTTTACATATTGAATTATATCGCATTAGCTCTTAAGCAAACATATCAAACGTTGTAATAATTAAATGACCATACTCTGGTATATC